>SKCR01023749.1:0-317294 GCA_019454045.1 Zanthoxylum bungeanum | reverse complement strand
TGTTTGGCTTGTTTCTTTTGCTGCTGCTTCCCGCTGTTTTCTCAGTTCCTGAACTCTTGCCTTTATTCTTATTTCTCTTTCTTTTCTTTAGAGAAGAGTTGGAGTTAGAAGGTTCATCAACATTTGCTTCTCCTTTCTTCTACACAGAAATAGACTCAAAAGTAGTGAGTTCGTTAAGCAATTCAGTCAAATTATAACTCAGCTTATTCATGAAGTAATTGCTTTTGAACTGAAGAAATTGTGGGCTAAGGCTTTCCTAAATCATGCCACTTGTGTGCCTTCATCTATAGTGGCCCCATTGATTTCTGCCTCATGAATGGTACTAATCATCATTAGCACGTGTTCACGAACATGAGTATCAGCTTTCATTTTGCAGTTCATGAATTTCTTGACTGCTTCATGTTTAGCTTGATCAGAAGGTTTGCCAAACATGCCTTGTAGAGACTCCATTATCTCATAAGCAGTCTCTGTCTTTTCGTGCTTTGTTTAAGCACGTCAGACATGGCAGCAAGCAAATAACAACGAGCTTTGTCAATTTGCTCGAATCCAATTTTCATAGGCATCTTTGATGGTTTTGTTGGCATTCACAGCTGGTTCTGGAGGACATTCCTCCATCAGGACAAACTTCAGGTTATCCAGCACAAGAATTATATTCATATTTTTCTTCCACTTAGCAAAGTTATCACCAGTTATTTTTCAGTAGCAAGCAGTGATAGGATTGGATTTGACATATTTCTGAAATCATTAAAAAAATATTCTAAATTATTCCATGTATAAATTCAAAATAAATTCGGCATAGTAATCATGATGCATGATGCATATACAAAACACTAAAATATATATGCACTACTATAGCCTCGGAAAATTTAATAAGCATATTATTTAGCCTTAGGGTTAATCATAACACCTTATTAAAATAGAGACAATCTCAATTAATAATTTTTTTCAAAATATCTCATATTTTCAAAAATTATTAATAACCGATTTTTTGGTCTAAATATAATTAACACTTTTAACTATATTTATATGAGTGTAACCCACCGTTTTGGATCCTAAAAAATTAACTCATAATAACCACCTTAGGGTAAGTTAATTATGAAATACATTTTATAAATCCTATCATAAGAAGTACAACCTTGATATTAACCTAAGCAAATACTTTCCTTAGGGAGGATGAAACTAAAGTCATCACGAAGCCCCACTTAGATTTCACGATGTTGCACTAACGGTGGAGACCAAAGGATGTTTTGACAAACTACCCGCTCCCACTCATTATTTTAAGTTTAGTGATTTAATATGTAAAACATCTAATGTTTTGTAAACTTAGCGGAAAAGACCAAGAAATCAATATTAAAGGTCTTTAATTACCAAATTAATTGTTTCATGATAAAATTACCCGATTTACTAATAAAACTTAAATTCATTATGAAACATCTAAGTTATTCATAATAAACAATTTATTATAATACTTAGAACTAAATTTTGTCACATCACCAATTTTAACGATTTAAATTAATTCAAAAATTTTATTTAATCGATTAATCGATAAAATTCTAAAATAGTTTTTAAATCAAATTATAAACTATTTACAATCAAATAAATTTATGAAAATGCACATGTATGTATGGCATGTTATAATGCAAGAGTAGGCATTGTGCTAATTCTATATGTCATTTAAAATATGCATGAGAATAAACATTTTATAATTTACATAAAATAAATAAATTGGATATTAACCGGTTTGACAATTGGGTATTTCTAAAATTACAAATAACTAAAAAAATAAAAATAAAATTACATTAATGTCAAAATTGACAAAAAATATAATCCAATTCCCAAATGACTTTCACCAAATATATATATATATATTTTTTTTTTTTTATCATCAAACTGCCGCACAGTGGGCAGTCTCACTGCCCCACTGTGTGGCAGACTGCTGCTCTCGTGCAGCAGTGCACTGTGCAGCAGTCTCACTGCTGCACAGTGGGGTAATAATAAAAAAATTGGGAAAAAAAAATTATATTTTGTGTAAAATTATCTTCGTCTCTTTTTGGCTTGATCTTGATCTCGAACAATTACAAAAAATTAACAATTACAAAAAGAAATACCCATTTAATTTTGGGTTTACATATCCAATATATAAAACAAAAAATTAAAATCCTAACCCAAGGTCAACCATACAATTAACGATTAATATCCATACATTCACCATCACATGATAATTCATAAAAATGCATAGCCTACTCTTTTACATACACATTAAAATGATTTACAATAAATCATTCTTATTAATATACTAGAATAAAATACGACCGCTCTGATACCAATTGTTGGATTTCAAAGTTCATGCGCAGCGGAAATCGTGTTTTGGTGACAGGAAAATTATTTTCACATGAACAATAAAATCCGGATCCGAATCCGTATTCTCTAGTATATTAATAATAATAAAAAATTAAGAACTCAGGTTAGAAATATACCTGTAGATCTGGATCTGTTTGTAAATCGATTCTTTGAACCACGATCTTCCTCGTCTATCTACTCACCTCCAACGACACGTGTGGGCGTGAAAGTAATTGTGAAGAATACTCTAATTTATTAAGGATCCGTGTACTCAGCACATGAGACGAATCCTGAATGCTGTTTTCTTTTGATTTTCTCAAAATCAAACTTAAGGAAAAAATAAAAGAAAACAATTTTCCCTTTTCTTTTTCTTATTCTTTTGCTACTGTTTTTTTTTTTTTTGTTTTTTCTTTTTCATCAAAATTGAAAAACCTCAAAACCATCACAATAGCTCACGTTTTTGTTGTTCTTATAGCATTAGGACTTTTATTTTGAATTGATTAATTTTGATCAAAATCAAATTCTTATCAAGCAAATCCATTAAGGATATTATTAATTTTAATTTTCAAATAAATCAAAAATAAAATCCTTTAATATTTATCTCATAATTATCAAAGATAATTATTAAAAACAATTTTCAAAAATTTCAACTTTTGAAATATTATCTTATTCAATTAAAATTTAATTAATCAAATTAATTAAATATTAATTTTCATAAATTAATAAATAGATACATTATCTATTAATAAATATATTAAGACCATTGTCATAATTTCCAAACAAGGCTATATGGAATAATTAGAGTGTAAAATAATTCATAATTATTTTAAATAATTCTCAACTATTTTTCTTCGAATTATAATCGTTCGAACAGTGATAGAAGACGACGAGGGGACCGATGGACCTATAATTCTAAGCTCCAATAATTCCGTCGATTAATTATAAACTCTTTTATTAATCAAAACGAAATTATTAATTATGGAGTAACTCCATTAAATACCCAGAATTGCACTCTCAGAATTATAGAATTAATTACTCAAAGTATTCGTCCATTGATATAGTCATTACCTATGCAATGATCCTCCATAATAGATTCGTAAAGGAGCTAGGTATAAAATATCCGTTAACCTCTCCAATTACATCTTTATCCTTGACTTCCATTAGTTCTCAAGTGAACAATTAATTCATAACTTTTTATGAATTTGCGCGCTAATCGTTCAGGTTCTGAACTAACAAACTAGGGAATCTTATGAAACGGATTTCATTATATCAGGTTAGCATTCCCAGCTATTCATTCAACTCATTCCCAAAATACAAGGTTTACGAAATGTAATAAATACAAAACCATACCGAGTAAATTAAAGAATGGATTAATATGATATAGGAGTCTGCTAAATATAATGATTTAAGATCATCACATATATGACCATCATTATGATAAAATTGACGTTCCATATTTAACGGAATTATTAGAACTTTACAATTTTATCGGGTCCTGTCCAATATAATCTTATTATATAAAATACATTCATTTTATGTCTCTACATAATATAGTCTGGATAGAACAATACCATTCATAATGGAATGAACTGTATTTATGATTTTGGATTTGAAGATTCCCAACTTCAAATCATAGTCATGGATAAATTTTGATTATTACTCTTTAAATTTAATCCATGCATATATGCATGTAACATTTTACATACACATATATGTTTAATTTAAAGCTACATAAGTAATAACGAAATTTTCATGAATTTTATAAAGCAAATCAAAATACATACATGGAATAAAATAGAATCACAAATTTATTCATCAATCATGTTTTGAATATATTTGCTTCTCGGGCATACAAATCCCAACAACTCCAGACTCTTGCAGTTTGGAAACAAAAGGTAAAGCTCTTTCAGCAACCCTCAACTCCTTTTGTTTAGCATATTGCATTTTTTTTACAAATCTTCTCATATCAGTGATATGTTTTGACTTCCACCTCATTACTTCTTTTATTAGACATATCAGGGCAGAGGAATCCAAAAGCAAGGATAAAGAAGGGAAGAAACTGATTTTCGAAGGTTAAAATTTGACAAAAAAAGATATATGGTTACAAATTCTTAAATTGAATGGTTTGAAAATTTAAACGAAATTAAAAATAAAAAATAAAAAATAAAAAAAAACAAACCGAAATTAAAATATCCATGATAAGTGTGATTTATGCACACTTATTCATGCACCATTAGTTTATTATTTGGTTAGATTCTGTGTTGTTTGATGTGTTTTATAGTTGTTTTGTGATTTAGTGACAAGAAGGATTAGGCATGGATCTTAAGGCAAATATATATATTATGGGAACTTAAGGATACAATGGAAACACGCGCGAAAAGAAAAATAAACAGAAAAGACTCATCCTAAAAAAAAGGCGTCACGACACACAAAATATCAATGAAGTATTTGGCTTCTTTACAAAATATCTTCTCATATCAGTGAAATATTTGACTTCCACCTCATGACTTCTTTTATCAGACATATTTATCAGGGCAAACGAAACTAAAAGCAAGGATAATGAAGGGAAGATATTGATTTTCAAGGCAAAATTTGAAAGAAACAAAAATCGTATGGTTTCAAATTTTTAAATTGAATGGTCTGAAAACTTAAACGGAATTTTTTAAAAAATAAATTAAACAAACCAAACCTAAAATATTCAACCCTAGACAAAATCATGATTTTCAATAATAATGTCATTTTTTATCTCTCAAATTTAAAAGGAAAAAAATAAATAAATTACATGATTTGAGATTGATTTTTGCAATAAATTTTGTGACATTTGTGATGGGATTGCAAAAGTCCATACCAGAAAAAAAAAATGGCAATATACTTGTTATAATTTTTTAGGAACAATTCATAAGTTTTAGAGGAAGAATAAGTACATTGTAATCTAAAAATAATGAATTTATTCAGTTCTTAAGAGAAAAATTTTAGACGCCTAAATTGAATTACAAAAGTTTGTTTGTCCAAAAATAAAAAGTTCCCCATTTAAGGTGTTTGATAATGATTTTAGGGGTGTCAATACTTCAAAATAGTGACGGAGCCGCTTGGTGTCCAGTGGGGGTAGTTGCCCCTGCCCCCACTGGGCACCACTAATATATTTTTTTTAATTTTTTATATATGTATATAAAAGAAATTCTAAATAATTAAACAACACACATAAATATATTATTTATTAATTTTTTGTTTTGTATTTTTTTAATATAATATTTAGGCTCAAGCCCAAATTAGTTAAAAAGAATTCCAAAACATTTTTGCATCAATCTTATTTCTTAAACATATCTAAAATAATTATATTTAATTTGTATGCTTATAGATAATTGACTATTTTTCATTTTAAATCCACTCATTTATGTGATTTTTCATTGGCAAAAGAATAGAGATTCTATTACATTTAAATAAAAATAAAAATAATTATATTTATACTTAGATTTGGTTATTGATCTTCTTATTTATTGATATATTTATAGTGATTCTTTTACTAAACCACATCGTGTATAGTTGTTATGTGTAAAATATTCACATATTAATATTAATATAATTATTTTGTATATATTTTGTATATACTTATTTTTTTTTTATTATAATTGTTCAAAGCACAAATATTGTGTTTTAGCACTAGGCTTTTGATAATTTAAAAAGTTAGTATATAATATACTACATAAACTTAAAATACATAATTTTAAAAATAAACTTTTACTTAAATTTTTAAGGTAAATTGGTATTTTTAGAAATTCGGGATAGAAATATAATTCTGAAAATTTTGGGTTAATTTATAAGTTTAAAAACTAGGGGCTATATCATAATTTTCAAAAGTAAGGATCATCTTATAATATTTTAAAAAATATGTATTAATTCATTATATATTATTTTTATTCGTGGCAACGGGCCGGGCCGGGCTCGGCCGGGCTTTGCTAACCGCCCGGGCCCGAAAAAAGCCCGGCCCGGGCTATCATCGGGCCGGCCCGGTCGGGCTCGGGCACGGGCCGGGCTTGGCCCGGGCCCCATTTCTTTATTATAAAAAATTATAAAAATAAAAATTATTATAAAAATATATATATTTTATAAATAAAAATATTTATTTATCTATTTTAAGCCCGAACCGGATTTTTTTATTATAAAAAATTATAAATATAGAAATTTATTATATAATATATATATATATATATTATAATTAAAAATATTTAATTATATATTTTAAGCCGGGCCGGGCCCGGGCTTTTTAGGTTGAGCCCGGCCTAGGCCCGGGCCCGAGTCGGGCCCCCATTTTGAAGCCCGGCCCAGGCTTTTTTCACCTCGGGCCGGGCCGGGCCTCGAGCTTTTTTCCCATGTATAATTATTTTAATAAGGCAAAAAATTTAGCACCCACTGACTGAAATTTATGGATATGCCACTGCTTCAACACGTTCGTTAAAAATCCTTATTCTGAACAGGCTTTTATAGGCTAACTTTGAAAGACTATGGTCTCACATTACAAAAATTACAATTTTAGTAACAAAATTTTACGACGAAAATTATGTTTCAAATTTTAGTGACGGAATGGAAACAGATAATGAAATCTACAACGGAATTTAGTGACAGAAAAAATTTCCTCTCTAAAAATAGCGCTAATTTAACGATAGAATTTGTGACGGACTTAGAGACGAAAATCTTTTCCTTAGCTAAATAGTTTCGGAATTCTATAACTAAATAGAAACGAAATCTCTATTCCATCGTTAATTTTAATTTTTTATTTAAAATTCTAATTTTGCAAAAACTATTGTTAATTTGAAACGGAATTTTTCTATCATTAATTCGTTGCTAAATAAAAACGGAGTCAATATTCGTCGTTAACTAAAAAAAGAATCTCTATTCCGTCGCTAATTTTAAATTTTTATTTAATTTTGTAAAACGGAATTTTTCTAATTTTGTAAAACTGTTATTAATTGAAATGAATTTTTCCGTCACTAGATAGGAACATAATCTCTAATCCGTCACTAATTTTTAAAATTTTTGATCTCAAAACTTTATTCCTTCAGCGTCATTTTTTTCTTTTGAACTCACATCTCAATGAAGTATTCGGCTTCTTTACAAAATTTCTTCTCATATCAGTGAAATGTTTGACGTCCACCTCATGACTTCTTTTATTAGACGTCTCAGGGCAGACAAATCCAAAAACAAGGATAAAGAAGGGAAGATACTGATTTTTTAAGGCTAAAATTTGATTTAAAAATAATAATAATAATAATAATCATTTGGTTTCAAATTCTTAAATTGAATGGTCTAAAAATTTAAACGGAATTTTAATTAAAACAATTAATAAACATACAAACAAACTGAACTTAAAATATCCACCCCTAGACAAAATCATGATTTTCAATAAAAATATATCTTTCTATCTCTCAAACTTAGAAGGAAAAAACAAAAGAAGTACATAATTTGTGACATTTGTGATGGGATTGCAAAAGTCCATAGCTGAAAAAAAAAAGAAAAAAAAGAAAGAAAGAAAGAAGAAGAAGAAGAGTAATAGTAATTTACTGATACCATTTTAAACTTACGAAATAAATGTAATTTTCTCTCACGACAGCATCTTATTATAATATTTTAGGAAAAATTCCTAAGTTTTAGAGAAAGAATAAGTACAATTGTAATCTAAAAATGAATAATTTGTTCAGATCTTGAGAGAAAAATTTTAGAAGCCTAAATGGAATTAAAGAAGACAACAACATTCCTAAATAATATGGAACGAATGCAAATTTAATCCACCAATAATCTAATCATACATGCCTTATTAATCAAAGAATTCATTTACATATATAATGAAATAAAAACATGAATTCACGACACAAATATACAGACCTTAATCCTGTAGAGATTTTTCCTTATTAAGCAACTTCAAAAAACTCTTTAAATTTAGGCATGCTAATGCCTTTTCATATGGAGGTTGAGGTGAGTTGGAGGAAGTTATTTTCCTATTGCATCACATGTATGGAGAAGTTTATTAACTCCCTCATTCCCCTCTAAATATCATGAGTTAGGCCGGGTTGACAAATCATAGATGACCCGACCAAGTCTCATCCAACACAATAATTATTGAAGCAAACCCTTTTAAAGGTTGCCTTAGCATGGTTCCAACGATTCCGATAATGTGCTCTCAGCTCCGTGACAACATCATAATAAGGTGATCAACTAAAAATAATGAAACTGCCATGGTGGTTGAACATCTCTGCTATTTTAGCAGTGTCGCCCACAGACTGGTGCTTAATCACACACGTATAACGCAAGCGCACGTATCGTTCAAGTAGTATAAAAATATCAATTCCACGAGGACTTAATTAATACTGTTATTATTAATTATTGATACTATTTATTTACAAGTATCTAATTAACAGAGAAGAGAATGATTGCTTGATTGGTTGGTTGAATGTGGATTTGCTAAATAATTAAATAAAGACATAAAAGAAAATACAAAGGAAAATATACAAAAGACACAAACATCTAGGGTTATGATTCCATACAATATTTTTCTAATGATGAATTGATTCTCGTATATGTTGGTTTCTAATTAGGTCCCAAGATCATGAAATCAAATAAGAAAACGCATGAATACACAAAGGAGAATGGCAGAAACATACTCACAATGAACGGATCTTGCGAAGCGATGAACACGAGCCTTCAAGCTCCCTCAAAACTCGCGGCAGTAGCTCCTCCTTGCTGTGGACTGCTCGGTTTTGACCCTTGTTGTTCCTCCAAGATTCGGCCATGGGTGGACTCCATGGAAGCTCCAAGCTTCAAGCTCCAAAAATGATTCCAAGCTCAAGAGTTCACTGCCCTATCACCTTAGGAAGACTCAAGTGTGTGCTAGCACTACATCTTCTTCTTTGCTTCTCTTCTTCATTCGGTCAAATCCAAAAATGAGAGGAAGAAACGACTCCAAGCCGTGAAGGAGAAGGAGGGAAAAAAAAAAAGAAAACGTAAAAAGGAGAGAGAGGTGAAAAAAAAAATGTAATAGGTTTTATATTTTCCAAAAATAATAAAACCATTTACCATTTTTCACAATTTCAAAAGCAAAAGTCAAAAAGCAAAAAAAAGCAATTAACTTTTTCCAACCACCTTTCACTATTCACATCAACTCACATCACTTAATAAAGTGACATGTTGTCAAGTCGCATCACTCAAAGTGACAAGTGATTTGACACTTGATGTGACTTGCTTGCCGCATTCGAATTCGAAATGCGAATACGCTCGCAATAACACTCAGGCTCGGGTTCGCTAATTCCAAATTAAGGAATTCTCCGTCGCGACGTAATTAAACGATTACGTCTAGCGAAATCACTATTCACGTCGCTAACGAATTAATTCTAAATTAATTCGTTCGCCCGAATTAAAATCTAATTTTAATTCCGCGTCGAAATCCAATTTTATATAATATATCAAATATATTATTTTATCGATTAATTCCAAATTAATCGTTCTCTCTCTTTAATTAATATTTTATCCCAGATAAAATATCTTTGTAATTAATCCCAGATTAATTTTCTCTCTCTTCAAATTAATCCCAGATTAATAAAGTACGAGTAATACTTCATCAGTGAATCTTCTGGAAGCGACCCATGAGATCCCTAGATATGTTGGCAGTAAATACGGTCGTCGGACTATCCAAACACGTAAGTACCTCGTACTACGTTTATACCGATTTAAAAGACAAGGTTGGCTTCTAGGAAAGCGTCATGCCTACCCAATTCTCCAGAAATATCCTTATAGGAATATGTGATCTATATCAAGCGTAGTATACCTAGTATTGCATATTTCGATCCAGTATCGGATGATCACGTGCTAGGCCTGGGGCTGGAATTTTGTCTGCCTCGTACGAAGCACATATCGGATGTCTAGTAACTAGTCTCTATAATCGGATATACATGACCTAGTCATAATATCCCGATAGCTCAAGCATTTAAGAGCACCAGTCTCGTATCTTACGTGACATCATCTCCACTATGACTGGAGTGATACTTCCGTCTTGACATCACACCCAACACACTACGATTCTCAATATACCTAGCATTGGCGTACTCAGAACCGGTTAAAGCCCTGGACGACCTCAACCAAAGTATATTGATTGTCGTAAGTATTAGCGGTGCAAGTCTCAGGTTAAGACCAAATACACATACCCTGATTTCGGAATTCCATAGACACATAGTCATACTACCAATGGAATTCCGAGGGGGTCAATCCAGAGCGAAGCTGTTTCCCGTACCATCGGTAAAACACAACCTCCTATTACACTTGCATGAGTATCATATACCCAAATATATGAGAATTATGCCGTTGTGCCCTCACAAACGTGCACAGTGCAATACTAGTCTTTTACGTATTTATCGATGTCCAATCTCGATAATACTCTGACTAGGGATATTTACTGATTTATCCTTCGTGGACTGATACTGTCTAATATCATTCTCCGTCCAGGAACAAATCATAGGGACCTCCTATCATTTATATATCTAGGTGATCTAATCACAAATGATAAGAGTGCAATCTCATTTGTCACATAGTTAATTTGTACAACAACACTATGATATATACAAATAGTGATGGTGTGGGTCATAATTGTCCAACAATCTCCCACTTGGCCTATAGCCAATCAATCGAGTGCTTGACACCCGAACTATGTACGGATGGCTCAAATTGCTGAGAAAAGCTTTCGTCAGCGGATTTCCATGATTATCATCTTGATACGATTTATTCGATCATCACATCGCCACGATGTATGATCCGAATGAATCAGATGAATATCTAAATATGTATCTGGATCGTTTATGAAACCATTAATTCTTTAGACTGTGCTGACGCCTAGCTCAGCTGCTAACAGAATTATATCTAATCTAATTAGATTTTTTATTGACCTAGATGGCTTCTATTGCTGCCTCAGCTGCTGCAATTAACCCACATTTGTTGTTTATTTGGTAACAGTATCTTGCTTGGAAGATTTCCAGCTCACTGTATCGTTATTCAAACTGTGTAACACCGTTTGCGACTATTAGTCGTCTTTATCGGTTAGGAAACTTGTTACAGTGATCCTAGTCACTTCAAGTTCTCATTCTCCATAGACTAAGACAGAATCCTTAGTTCTCTAAGATACTAACGGATGTTCTTAACATCAATTTACTGACTATCACTCGGATTGGCCTGTTTGTGAATCCATATGCTCAAAGCGTATGAGACACCAGGTTGCGTATATTTTTCAATTTAGGATTCCACGGAGAGTTTTCGAAAGCCAAGTTTTCACCAATAGTTATTTTATGGGAATATCATTTCCAAGAAATGACGTATTATCATTATTTTATAAGACAGCCACTGTCAGTGTGCTCCCACTAACTTCCTTATATACACAAGAATTATTTTCGTTTTGAATTAAATCATAAACCACTATGATTACATCAAAGCAATAATTCCAAGAACCTAATGCTTGCTTCAATCCATCTATGGATCGAATAACCTACAAACCTAGTTTGCTTGTTATGGTTAGACAAAACCGTCAAGATGTTGTAAACATCCTCCAAAAGGTTTCCGTTAAGGAAAGCGGTTTTGGCATTCAGCTGCCACATTTCATGAATGAAACATGCAGCATTAGCAAGCATTATCCAAACGAATTTACCGTGGTAACAGGTAAAAGGTTTCATCGCAATCAACAGAATGTTGATAACTCTACCTTTTCGCTACAAGCCTAGCTTAGTACGTGGGTATATTGCCTTCCATGTATGTCTTCCCATTAGACTTTTAAGTACCAATAGGCACAATGCCTTTACGGTACATCAACTAGTGTCTAAACATAGTTGGTATACATGGAATCCACTTCGGATTTTATGGCACTTTGCCATAATAGGGAGTCGATACCTGGTATCACTTCCTTGAACATAGTCAGTTGATATTCCTCAATAAGATTTACATCTTTATGAGGTGAGATCAGAAACTCATACCCCAGGTTGTTTTCTGACTCTTTTCGACCTACGCGGTTCTTATGTATTCGAAGATTAATAGTATAGTTTCATCCTTGATGAACTATTTCTGTGTTCCATTAAGGACTCGGTGCCAAGAACAGTATTACTCTCATATTCATCGAGTTTTACTATCCTCCCTCTTACCACTGCATATCGGTATTCCTCTTAGGAAAATCGCATGGTGAGTAACAATTTAATTGTTCTCATGTGAGATGTATAAGTACAATACTCATGGTATCCCTAGGATAACCTACAATTGGCACTTATCCAATTTGGGTTTTAGTTTGGAATCATCCAAACATATGCCTAGCATACCCAAATTTAACAGGAATGAGAAACCTGATTTCTTTCATGTTCATATCTAATATGAATTCTGTCTAACAGATCTTATGGAACCTTATTCAAAATAAGTTCTGCAATGTTAATGCTTATCCGTTGAAGGAAATGGTAGCTCAGAGCGACTCGTGATTAACCTTATCATGTCTAACAAAATTCGGTTAATCCTGTTCGGACACACTGTCAAACTGACGTGTTCCGGAAGGAGTCCTCTTTTGAAAGAATACTTTACTCTTTCAATTATATAAGAAACTTATTGCTTAAGTATTTTCCATTACGGTCTTACTGTGACGGGTTAATACTTTAGCCGATCTGTATGTCTATTTCGTGTCGAAACTGTAAAAGTTTCTGATTTGTGTTCTTCAAAAGAAACACATAATCATTACGCGATGCCACATCCGTATAGGTCACGAAATATTCATATCCACCTCTAGCCTAGCTAGACATAGGCCCACTTGCTTCACTATGAACTAGGGCTAACAGATCTGTGGCACTGGCACTTTTACCAAGTAAATAATGTTTTAGGCACTTTGCCCAATAAACTAGATTCTTTGACTTTATTTGAATGGAATCAAATTAGTCCTAGTACTCACTCTTCGAAAGTGTGGATATACGATTCTTGTTTAATTGTGTCCCCGAAAATAATGCCACAATTAGGTTTCTTAACAGATCAAATCAGTTTGAGCTATTTGTTTGTCATGTTATATGTTTGAGATTTATTTATATTCAAAATATAAATTTTGTTATTCACATCTGATATGTTTATCTCAATATCATCTTTATGTAATAAAACACTTTAGTGCTCTATAATATAAAGGTTCACCCGCAGCGGGTCAAACACTGATATAGAGATAATGTTTCTAGTCAAACTAGCTACATTACAACAGTTCCCTAATTTAGGTACATGCCCGAGGGTAGTTCCTAAACTTAGGTATTTACGGTTAAAACAGCGACTTTCGTCCCGTTTGCAATTCGCAGATATAATCTCAATTGAAGTCAATATTCTGTTCAAAACAGATTCTGAACATCAGTACATATTTTATGTATCACACTAAGTATTTTAAATCCAATTTTAATACTAGTATTGACCATATTTATGACAAACATATTTGAAATCAGAGCATTGCTCGTCTTCAATTCCTACTTAGGATATGTCCTTTTATCTTCCTAGAATATTATAATGATTTTGCCTTTGCCCTTTTCCATATTCCAGAGGCCTTTGGCCAAGCCTCGGGTTTCTAGAATATCGAAGTAAAGCGCGCCTTGCGCTACTTGCCTAATTGCAAAATTTGACTTTGTCTCATTGAGAATAGTCATTAACTCTCCAAGAGTTTACTATTGTAATATTTACTTCTAAAATCCAAGTATAGATTTATGAAGATCCTTCAATTTCAATATCATACTTTAAGGATCTAATACTTAGTTCTGATTCAGAAATTAAGGCGTCTACTGCGACAAGCTTAATGAATTAAGCACTTAAGTTATCATTACGTGATCTTCCAAAGATCAAGCTCTACTATTTGCTTAACTCCGGGCTTTAGGCATAACACATTATTTTATCAAATAAACTAACTTATTATTTTCCAGGACCATCCTGAAATTTTATTCCCAATTTGAAAATTAAACCATTTAAACACATTTTCCCCAGGATTATGTTTTAAATGTCAATCTTTCAATTTATCTTGATTCTAATAGTCCAACTATTTAATCAATGATTTGTGGTACTATGTATTATATTGATTATTATAGTCCAACTATACAATCAAATATAATTTAAATCAATTAACCTCAATTACATTGATTACTATAATCCAATTATAAAATCAACTGTAAATTGAAATTAATTAATTCAAATATATTGATTACTATAATCCAATATATAATCAACTATAATACAGTCCAACTGCTTATTAAAACAACAATTTAAATATTAGTCCAACTAACATTTAATCTAACGACGAAATATATTTGAATGAGTGCGTATGGCAAGTAATTAAACGAATATTGCAAATTCAATTCTTGCCTCCCACTATTTTTCGGCGAGCCTCTAACCTTCTGTCGAGAACTCGGGAAACCGTGTTTCCTAGTGGGCTAGGATCCCGTTAAATATCACACAATCTTGACTTTGGCCAACAAATTGTATGATAATTAACTAGGTAGATCTCTAAGATCAATTGGATCCAATCCAATTCTTAGATCCGGTAGGGGGACATCCAAGTCCGAAACATATATCTTATATATGCCAATACATCCAATGTATTACCTAACCTTTTTCCTCTGAATCAACTAAGCCTTGGCTTTGGCACAATAAACTTAGTGATCCCAGTCAAGAGCGACCCATTGACCATGGAAAGCATCGTAATCAATGTCGATGGACAAGAAGTGGTCTTGACTTTGGCCAACAAACCACAACTTAGACAAGACACCGATATGGAACAAAGCTCTCGTGATTCAAACACATCTTCGACAAAAAAAGGCCTTGACTTTAGCCAACAAACCAATGTCGTCTCGGATCTTGAGTGAGAATCACTCAATGGAAGGAAAAATGCTTAATATTTAGCGAGGGTTTTTCGCGTGCAAATTGGCAACCAATTTATTATCTTTGTTAAGGTCTCATCATCATACACCCTTAAACATGCATTCTAAACACATAATAAATCGCATATGAAAAATAATAATGATATGCGGATGGATATTTTACATTGATCCAAGATCAAATCTCTCTTTCTCTCTCCCGCTAGCACAAATATTTCTTCTACCCGTTACACTACACTTCTAAAGAAACCTCATTTACATTAAGGGGAATATGTGAGAAGAGAATACAAAGAGTATAGAGGTGATAAGGCTGGACACGCAGGTCCAATTAATAAATCAAATTTACTACAACAATTTCTAAAATTGCCCAACCCTTCTAATATCCATCCGATATACATTATTCATGCATCGCAACGATGTATTCACACAAGCATGTTATAAATCAATCTAATCAAATTAATTAATCTGATAATTAGTGATCATCCAATGTTCAAACAACGATTTGATTTTTGCTCGAGTCAAACTCATTTTGCGAATAAGTACTCAAAGTACGAATTCTTGAATTAAATTAAACTACAACATTAAATCCAATTCAATTTTTATTTAATACTAATTCACAATTTAATTCCAAATTAAATATTACACTTTTATTAATGAACCTTTTACGATTTAAATTCCAAATTCAATCGTAACGGGTCTCAAAGCCCGATTAACGTCCAACGTTTATTTAATTAAAGTCCAATGGGCTTTTAATTAATTTCTTAAGGCGTGGACTTTTGGTCAACTTGGGTCAAACCGATAAACAAAGTCCAATTCGAGAGTTACCCCATAAGCCTTTAAATTAATTTTGGCCCATTAGGCCCAATTAAATAATTAAGGTCCATTAAGTCATAATTGGACTTTACGGATGCGGTTTTGGGCCCAATTGGATCCAACCAAATTGGCCTAAACCTAACTTGGTATAACCAAGCCCAAAAGCCCAATTACAACTTATAAGGCCCAAATCCAATTTCAAACCCAATTAACTAACTTATAAAATTCCAAATTCCATAATTAATTAACCTAAGTGTAATACACAATTAATTACCCAATTAACATTTCTAAAACATCAATTAGCCTAATTAATCATGCACTTTAACAACAAATAGTGTCCAACATAATTTATCAAAATCAAACCCAATTTTATATGCTTTTGTTCTCGGCAATTAGAGGTTTTTCTTTCCGATTCGGTTTCAATCCAATTGAATCCACAATCATCATTTCCCAAATCATTTCAACTCATCCAATGAATTAAAAATAAAAAACACCATGAATTTCAAAAATCTCATGAATTCGGCCAAGCCTTTAATTTGGGGAAATTTGTCCAATTCAAAATTCAATCCAATTAAACCTCAAATCAACTTTACCCAATTATATTAAGTCATCCAATGATCAAAAAAGAAAAATTCACCAAGAAATTAGGGTTCTATAATTTTCAGCCAAGCCTTCAATTTGGGGGAAAATTGATCCAATCCAATTTTCTTGAAATTGATCATGCACAACTTCAATTCAACCTCCATCAAGTATACTTAATCAATCAATTTAACCAAATCATGCTTCAATTGATTTTACCCAATTTCAAATCCTAAAATTTTCATGCTTGATGTAAGCTCAAGATACCATTGTTGGTTTCTAATTAGGTCCCAAGATCATGAAATCAAGCAAGAAAACACATGAATACACAAATGAGAATGACGGAAACATACTCACAATGAACGGATCTTGCGACGCGATGAACACGAGCCTTCAAGCACCCTCAAAACTCACGGCAGGAGCTCCTCCTTGCTGTGGACTACTCGATTTTGACCCTTGTTGTTCCTCCAAGATTCGGCCATGGGTGGACTCTATGGAAGCTCCAAGCTTCAAGCTCCAAAAATGATTCCAAGCTCAATAGTTCACTGCCCTATCACCTTAGGAAGACTCAAGTGTGTGCTAGCACTATATTTTCTTCTTTGCTTCTCTTCTTCATTCGGTCAAACCCAAAAATGAGAGGAAGAAACGGCTCCAAGCCGTGAAGGAGAAGGAGGGAAAAAAATGAAAACGTAAAAAGGAGAGAGAGGTGAAAAAAAATGTAATAGGTTTTATATTTTCCAAAAATAATAAAACCATTTACCATTTTTTCAATTTTCAAAAAAGCAAAAGTCAAAAAGCAAAAAAGCAAATTAACTTTTTCCAACCACCTTTCACTATTAACATCAACTCACATCACTTTAATAAAGTGAAATATTGTCAAGTCACATCACTCAAAGTGACAAGTGATTTGACGCTTGATGTGACTTGCGTGCCGCATTCGAATTTGAAATGCGAATGCGCTCGCAATCACACTCGGGCTCGGGTTCGCTAATTCCAAATTAACGAATTCTCCATCGCGACGTAATTAAATGATTACGGCTAGTGAAATTACTATTCACATCGCTAACGAATTAATTCTAAATTAATTCGTTCGCCCGAATTAAAATCTAATTTTTATTCGGCGTCGAAATTCAATTTCGTATAATATATCAAATATATTATTTTATCGATTAATTCTAAATTAATCGTTCTCTCTCTTTAATTAATATTTTATCTCAGATAAAATATCTCCGTAATTAATCCCAGATTAATTTTCTCTCTCTTCAAATTAATCCCAAATTAATAAAGTGCGAGTCATACGTCATCGGTGAATCTTCGGGAAGCGACCCATGAGATCCCCAGATATGTTGTCAGTAAATACGGTCGTCGGACTATCCAAACACGTAAGTACCTCGTACTACGTTTATACCGATTTACAAGACAGGGTTGGCTTCTAGCAAAGCGCCATGCCTACCCAATTCTCCAGAAATATCCTTATAGGAATATGTGATCTATATCAAGCGTAGTATACCTAGTATTGCATATTTCGATCCAGTATCGGATGATCACGTGCTAGGCCTGGGGCTGGAATTTTGTCTGCCCCGTACGAAGCACATATCGGATGTCTAGTAACTAGTCTCTATAATTGGATATACATGACCTAGTCATAATATCCCGATAGCTCGAGCATTTAAGAGCACCAGTCTCGTATCTTACGTGACATCATCTCCACTATGACTGGAGTGCTACTTCCGTCTTGACATCACACCCAACACACTACGATTCTCAATATACCCAGCATTGGCGTACTCAGAACCGGTTAAAGCCCTGGACGACCTCAACCAAAGTATATTGATTGTCGTAAGTATTAGCGGTGCAAGTCTCAGGTTAAGACTAAATACACATACCCTGATTTCGGAATTCCATAGACACATAGTCATACTACCAATGGAATTTCGAGGGGGTCAATCCAGAGCGAAGCTGTTTCCCGTACCATCGGTAAAACACAACCTCCTATTACACTTGCATGAGTATCATATACCCAAATATATGAGAATTATGCCGTTGTGCCCTCACAAACGCGCACAAGTGCAATACTAGTCTTTTACGTATTTATCGATGTCCAATCTCGATAATACTCTTACTAGGGATATTTAATGATTTATCCTTCGTGGACTGATACTGTCTCATATCATTCTCCGTCCAGGAACAAATCATAGGGACCTCCTATCATTTATATATATAGGTGATCTAATCACAAATGATAAGAGTGCAATCTCCTTTGTCACATAGTTAATTTATACAATAACACCATGATCTGTACAAATAGTGACGCTATGGGTCATAATTGTCCAACAGTATACGTGTGTAATAAATTAGTTTACTAACCTGAAATACGAAGATATTCAAAAGTCTCTTCCGATGGTTAGATACAAACACCCTAAATAACCCAATTAATCATATTCTTATGTTAACCAAGTTACCTAGATTCATTAAGTTCAAGTTCCAATTATGGATACCCACGCCCGACAGTTTTTTCCTATCTTATAAGGAAATCTATTAAAGAGTTATCTATCCTCAAGGAAGATCGTGAGCTATTGAATTTAAGGCTAAAACCTAAAATCCTTTTTCCAAGTTTATTTTAAATTTACCACATCAATTTTATTGGTGATCAGGCAACAAGAAGCATTAAGCTTAAGATTCAACAAACAAACTAAAGAATTACACAATATATAATTAAATCAAATATTAAGTATGTGAATATTTTGTTTCATCACTTTCTTAGAATAAAAATAAAATGCTGGGGGTTAGGGGATCCACTTTTACTATTTTTTAATTTTGAAATCTCTCTTATTATAATATAGAAATTATCAATGATATTACGAACAGACCATATAGGTGGTATCCTGATTAAGTCAAATTTTCAATTAAATCCAATCGACCATAAAGGCTGTAGACAACAGAACCTGGGCGACACTGTTCTAGGCTCGCGCCTAGTTGGGAGTACGAAATAACATGGAGTCGCCACCCGGTGTGAACCGGGACAAATATTTAAGGCCGCACTCACCCCTCGCAAGGGAAGACCTCAAACCGTTGGGTTCGGAATGGTCCATTACTTATGTCATTGTGATGATATAATTTGTGCACTAAATCAACCGCATCTATCCAATAATCATGCTCAAGGGTACTTAGATCTAACATGCTTTCATCCAAATAATTCCACGCAATGTAACACAACAAGCATATTAAACCATTAAATCAACATGTATGAATCATTACCCAAACGCATCATAAACTAAGAACATGCATAGTGAACAACCTAAACATGCTTTAACAAATAAATAACAAACTAAATTAAACCATGCTTCAAATAATAAACAAATAACCTAAAGACTATAACATGCTCAAATACAAGTTTGGATGGGACAAAACATATGTCTCTTAAGTGGTACGTGGCGTTGTATCCCGAGTACAAACCGCACTACCGTCCATTCGGATTCGGCTACGGAATTTACGTCCGGGTTCCATCCTATATACCACAAAAGGGAACACATGTCCCGCCCATCCAACAATCAAATCATGCCTCAAACGACTCTCATGCAATTATATATCAAAGTAAAATAAAATAAAGAATAAAGAAGATAGGTAAAAGGTACCCTCAGGTCTAACCTCTTTTGTCGATCTTTGGAAGCGCGTTCCAAGTCCGTTGGAAGGGCGAATGATCCGAAACCTTTCCAAATTGTTTGCTCACTGTTTTCCCTTGTTGTTTTGATGCTTGGGCTGCTGTTTTATCTCCGTTTCACCGCCGTTTGGTCGCTGCGTTTCAGGTCACTGGTTCGGGCGTTTAGTGGACTGTTTTGGGTGATTTTGGTGGTCTCGGGAGGTGCGTTTGTAAAGATTTCTTGGGGAAACTTTTTGGGGATTTTTGGGATGGTTTCTAGATGATTTTAGGACTGTTTTGGAGGCTAAAGTCGCAACAAATACTGACCAGAACAGGGGACGGAATTGTGCAGTGGGGCGTTTTCAGGGGCTGTTTTGGCGCTGTTTTGGAGCTGCTTTGGGGAGTCTTTTTGCGGCACTTCAGGACTGGAAATAAGGTTTATTTTAGGGTGTTTTAGGGCTGTGAATGGTGGCTGGAAGTCGGCTAAGGAGGGCTAAGAAAAGGGCTTGGTCGTGAATTGTCTTGGTGAAGGGTGGTGGATGGTGATATGCGGCCTTGAGATGAATTCTCTTCTGGGATGCGGCAGTGAGGGTTCTTGGAGAGGCTTTGGACGTGCAAAGAGGGATTCACAAGTTGCTTGAGGGATGTGTCTGAGCTAGGGTTGTGTATGGGGGCAAAGGTCTCTTTTTATAGACAAAGGGAAAAGGCTTTCCTTTTTAGATTAGGAAGGAATCTCCTAATTGATTTCTAATAAGGAATGCATCTCCTAATTAGGATTTGGGATTGGATTTGATTTGGTAGGGATTTGATTTGATTTCTTTTATTTAGGTAAGGATTTACAAGATTTAAACATGTGATTAATGTGCAATTACCTAAATAAAGGGCAATGGGCGTGAATCATGTCCAATGGGCATAGGTTTGGTTTGACTTGGTTTGACTTGGGTTGACTTGGGTATTTGGGCTTGGTTTGGGTTAGGTATGTGGTCTATGGGAGTTTTGGGCCTAAGGTGAGCTTAGAAACGGAGGTATAACAAGCAACCGAAGCGAAACAACTCGGGTAAATCCATCAAAAATTGTATTTTCCAACTTTACCCTTCCAACGTTCTTTTCCCGCGGCTTTCATGGCTAAGAGGGAGTTGTCTCCATATAAGACTCCTCATCGGGTGTTATGCAAAAATGCAATGCCTACAAAGGCGGTGTTATTATTTATCTATAAACCAGCCATATAGGCGGTAGTCATTTATCACATAAAGATCGGCCATATAGGTGGTGTCACATTATGTCAAATAAATAAAATCAGTCATTAAGGCAGTATAACGTTTAGTCTATATTATTAAATTATAATTTCCATATTATAATTAGGGGAGATTGATCGAAACTAAAATAATAAAAGCTTCACCATTCCCCCAACGGAAATCTAACTACAAAACATAAAAGAAAAGAAAAGAAAAGAAATTACTACTATTATTGAAAATAAAAATACATAATTTAAATTACAAAAAATAAATGAACAAGATGCAATCCTTAAATTCCTTACAAAAACCTAAGAAAAGTATGAGAATTACTAATGAAATGGCTTGGTATTTATAGGCAAATCTAAAGGCTTCCACCAATTTCTCCACCAATTGCTCCACCAAACATGGCATCAAATGTGACACCAAACATGACACCAAAAATAGCACCAAATCCTCCACCAAACATGCAAGAAGTTTGACAATTTTTATTTATTTATTTATTTATTAACTTTTTCTTTGAAAATGACTTTAATAATTACACATAACATACTTTCGGATGTTTCATCATTTCGGTTATGAAATCTTCATAATTAGAAATTATTTTATTCTTCAAAGTTGTATATCTTTAAGTCTTCTTTAATCTGGCACTCGAATCACCTCAATCTGATATCGGAGTAAAAAGTTATGGTCAAAATACGAAAAATACGTAAAATTGGAATTTCCAAAATTGTACTTCGCCACTTCAAGTTTCCAACCTCCACAATCGAAATGTCAAGTCTCGTTTTTACCTTTATTTGTTCCACATTTTGTCCTAAATGATTCCATTGAGTCCCAATTTTATTTTATCTGCAGAATAAGCTAAAACACATTAAAAAGTTCATAAAACTTGAGAAACTATACAAAATTTTAAGTAAAATGGGAGTAAATAGTGATATATTTTGGCTCATCATACCCTCAAACCTAACATTTTTCTAGTCCTCAAGCAAAACAACAAAATAAAATACAAGAAACAATTAAAATTAAACTAAGTCACTTTCTTAGGGATCACGGTTGCATTTAGCTTATGCAATTAGCCTTTAAACCCATAGGTGTCCCTAGTGGATGAGTTGTAGTCTCGTGAGCGCATACAGCAACGATATCCACAAACATCAATCTAATGCACACAAAAGCAAAAAGATAATAAAACTAATGCACACAAAAGTAAAAAGGTAGGAGAAAATTGAATAAACAAGTTAGTGACTAAACATGTGAAATTTATTATCCAAGTTAGTAGTAGTATTAATCAAGTCATTGTGCCCGCAATATAAGTGTAGTTGAAAAGAGATTAATATTTTTCTCTTAAAGTTATATCAGAATTCAAACCTTTTTAGCTATGAATTTTTTTTTCTATTTTTTTTTTTGCATAAAATAAAGAAAGTAACATCTTCAATCCATGTAACGAGCTTTGGGCCAGTGACTCCCAAACCAGTTGGCTTTAGGGTACTAGGTGTTATGACACCCCTGCAGACTTAATTACTCGGATTTCAGATGTTTCTTTTTATTTTTATAACATCTTTGATCTATGTAGCGAGCTTTGGGCCAGTGACTCCTAAGCCACTTAGTTTTAGGGCACTAGGTGTTAAGACACCACTACGGACTTAATGACTCAGATCTCAGACCTTTCTTTTTTTTTTTTCTTTTTTCCATTGCTTTTTAGATGCTTCATCCAATTAAACTAGAGCACTGAATATTACAAACTTGTAAAATACATCTCATGGCTGTATGTTACCATGTATGTTAAAAATACCTGTCAACTGAGCATATGAAGAACTATTTTAGTCAGTATTATGAAGAATTCACAAATTAAATAATTCAAAATGAAATAAACAAAAATTAACTTGTTATGAAATAGTTTGAAATACGTCTCGGAGTGGAAATTCCTTACACGACTATCTCACACTAATTTCACCTGATTAATCAAATTAAAAACACAAAAATAAAACTTTTTTTTTAATTTTTATAAAATTTTTGAATTTTTGAAAATTTTTGACTAAAAAGTAAATAAAATTAACATAATGAAAACAAGATACTAGTCAATTATTCCCCTCCCCCAAACCTAAATGAGACATTTCCCCAATGTCTTAAAAAATAGAATATGAGTTTAGAAGAGAGTATCCGGTTAGCTGAAATGCTAAATCTAGAAAGGAAATTAAAGGTTAAGATCCAGATTTATCCGACGCTTCTTATCACGATCATTATCAGACTATTATAACTTGGAAAGGCTAGGGTCAATTTGTGATTTAAAGGCTAAGATTTGGATCATTAAATTCTGGGCAAATCTGGCAGTGAAGAGAATTTCTTTTAGAGGTTTTGACACAAATCCATTTCTCCAGGTATTATAAATAAATACACAAAGAAAATCATAAAATCCATCAGTGTTAAATAGTTCAATCGGTTTCTGGTGTATGTTCAAGTTCGCCCAAGATAGTACTGTAAATATTTCCTCCGTCGTACCCAAGACACCTAGCAAAGAAATAAAAGTACAGCATGGTTAATCATTTCAACCACTCGTTCAGACATACCTGGCATAATAAGTTCTTCTCCGTTTGATGATCCTATCAGATTCGCCTCTGCCAAAGTTTTTGGGATGATTCCCAATACTTGACTGCCTCATTCCTGTACGACTTTTGAAACACATCCAATTAATCCAAGATTACCACCGCCATATACTAAGTGCATGTTTCGTTCAGCAATAACTCTCCCCAATTCCTTTGCGGCCTCCATAAATTTTGGTTTGGTCTCAGGGTTAGATCCACAAAACAACAGATATGAGTAGCTCATCGCTTAGAAGTGGTTTCCATTATTCTCTTATCTGAATTTTTATCTGGATGTGTAGAAGAGAAGAACGACGAGCTGAATTTATAGATCTTGAAAAGGGTGAGTAATAATAGCACTAGTACTCAGCCATCACTAATGAGTTAGCTCTCATCTTTGTGATTGGCAAACACCATTCCTTTTATCTTGTTTTGCCTTAAATGCTCCGTTTATGCTTTTCCCTAAAAATAACACACAAAATTAAAAATTTTACAACATGTATACTGTAACATCCCCGATCTGGGAGATGTTATCGGCATGGGATAGCTGAACTAACCCCATAAGACTCTGACTTTCTAACTGTATTGTAAACTATTCTAATGCAACGTCATGCATATAGACCTTAACTCTGTCAACATAAAATACTTTTATTACTTATAAATGCATACTCAGAAATGCTTCTTTTACAATACTTTAATAGACACTTATAATGACTACCACAACACTAATGCATACAAATACTTTGACTTAATATTGGTGGACTTCATCCCTAGTGAATGCATCAGTATCCGTCCTCCCGAGCTTGTCCTCCTGGAATCCCTACAAAACAGATAAAACTGGAGGAGGGTTAGATCTTCGTACGATTTAAGTGAGTGGACTAAAAACTGAAAACTGATAAAAATCTTTTAGCTTTAAAACCATGTTTTCAAAACATCTTTACATGAAAACTCTGTTTCTGAAAACTTCATCTTTCTGAAAACTGTCTTTAAAACACTGGTTCTGAAAACTCTTTACTAAAGTCTGACTTTTGAAAACTATATATTGATGATCTGAAAACTTAAAATTGATAATACTCGATGCCCAGGACAACAGCTCAACTACGGCATCTCTGAAAACTGATGGTACTCGATGCCCAGGACAACAGCTCAACTGCGGCATATCTGAGGCTGGTGGTGCCCTACGTCCAGGACAACAGCTAAACTGGCAACGTAGAGCTATACACCAAGGACAACAGCTCAACTGGCAGTGTAGCCACAAAATAGGATTTCAGGGATCTGTCAACCCTAGTCCTGCTCGAGGATCTGAGAGTGTCCCCTCAGTCCTCTACATGTGCACATGTCTCTAAATCCGTCGGTTCCATTGTATCTTAAGTTACATACTGGGGTGAGGTTTTACCTCATGCCCAAAAAAAAACATAAAACATGTACGGAAAACATAAATCTTAAACTGAAACATCTATCTTTCCATAAAACTTCTCAAATCATGTTAAATCATAAATGATATAAAACCAAACTTGGCTAACGCCCTAGTTACTGAAAAGTAAGTCTAACTGAAGAAAATTCGAAATAAAAACTATGTAGAAAAAGGGAAAATGTCCACTCACAGTGCTTGGAATCCGGAAGGAACGATTCCGCATCGTCGAAAGATATCGCATTACCTACAATGTTCTAAAGGTGATAGCTTGATCGGATTCTAAAGTTACGAGATGAATTCTAGTACTAGACTAAACCTTCTAGCTTTAGGTGCGTAAGGTTGTAATCCATTATATTATGTCGTACTAGCAAGGAAAGCGAGCTAAAGAACTGATTTGAGGTCATAAGGTTGATCTTAACCATGCTGGGGTGGAATTGGAACTGTCCAAAATCATTTCGGTCGCTAAAAAAAAATTGCCCGATTTTTCTGCCTTGCATCGTGACGCAAGGGTTCTTCCCGCGTCGCGACACGCGTTGGTTACCCAGATTTTTCTGGGTTTTCTGCTCTTATGTATTTTTCTCCCAATTCCATCCCTAATCTTCCAAATCATTTCCAACACATAAACCATCAATTTACAACAATTCCATACATCTTAAACTACCATATCATCATCATCAATCACCCATTTATCCATCAAATTGTCATTACTAAATAATCTCCAGACATTCAAATCCATTCATCCAACATCACAACCCATTTCTTTTCTTCCATACTAAAACAAGTATTTTATACCCCATATTTTTTTATTTTATTTTATTATACATTAAACCATCCAATTTATTAATTAATTCAATCCTCCAATCCATATTACATACTTCACCATAACATACCCAAACTTGACAAATTGGGATTTATCACATTTTCATTGTTTCAAACAAAGAGATTATACAATCATCATCACATTCAAGTTCTCATCATAATCCAAGTATTAAATCATCAAATCCATCTTTTAAATAGAATTTGGGTTTTTGGGTTCTTACCTTTCTTCTCTTGGATCTTCTTTATTTCCTAAACTTCCAAAGGTAGCTATGGTTTATTTGGCTTCATTCTCATTCTCTCTCTCTTTTTTCTTCTCTTCTTCTTCTCTTCTTCTTCTTCTTCTTTTCTTCTTCTTCTTCTTCTTCTTCTTCTTCTTCTTCTTCTTTTCTTCTCTTCTTCTTCTTCTTCTTCTTCTTCTTCTTCTTCTTCTTCTTCTTCTTCTTCTTCTTCTTCTTCTTCTTCTTCTTCCTCCTCCTCCTCCTTTCTTTTTTCCCTTTCTTTTTCTCTTTTTTCTTTCGGTTCTCATTTATTCTCTCCATTTCATTTTTTTTTAATTTTTGGTAAATGGTGAATATTTGTCCTTTATATAGTGGACCCAAAAGATTAAGAAGGTTGTAGAATAATGTAGAATAATGAAGAAAATTTGAGATTTTTCATTTTAACCCGAAATTACCATTCATCCAGAATTTAACTTATATTTTTGACCCAATTCCAGTCCGAATTTGGAAAAATGTTTAACGTGGAAGTTGTAGGTCTCGCTCTCAGATTTTCAACGATATAAAATTCATAAAAATCAGAGATTTTATGAAAATATTATGCCCAAAATACTATGGGCGGTCCAAAATAAGCATGATACAGTCCTGTCCCGGGACTTCAAGAAGTTCACCGATCGTCTCCAAATTCATTTTATAAATATAATTGAGTCCCATCATAATTTATTTTATATGCCTTCGCCTCGTACGTAATGGTATCTTTGTAGGCAGTAATAAGAACTACCGGTCGTTACATATACACAAAATATGCAAACATAAATTACAACAAATTCATGGGTTGCTTCTCTACTAGCGATAAATTTTTCATCTTCAGCCAGACCTGATTGAAATTCATATACAATGAGGTTTCAATATGGTTTTGGATGTTCGATTAAAGATGATCTCATATGCGTTGCTTTTGAAGGGTCTCTTCCAATGGAAAGGTGGCAAAAATAATTTTGTCTCATTCAGTGTTTGTGCCTCTTTTTTAATCTTTGTCGCACTAGTGATTCCTAAAAAGAAAGAAAAAAATCAGGAGGTCTCGTATGGTGCTTGACTTTGAATGAAAGTTCCATTTTGTCAAGCTTCTAGGTGATATCTTTGATCTGTACTCCCCAAACCAGTGATTTTCTCCTGAATACCTAAGATCTTCACTTTGGTCAGACAGTTGCTCCTCCATTTGCTCTGCTTCTTGCTCCATATTTTCTTCACAGATGTATTATAGGATTTTCGCATTCAATTCTTTATCTGTCATCAGTGAAATGCATACTCCATAAGTATCAACTTGATGATGTAAAGTTACCGTGCGTCATCCCTTGTTGGTGGAGTTGGTACAAACAGCTCAGCTTCTTTATCCTCGTCAGAGTCAAAATAATAAAAATCAAACAGAGACTTCGCTGGTTTGGGTTCCTGAACTGATACCTCTGGTTCTTGATACTGCTTAGCCTCTTCTTCTACCAAGGTGTCATTGTGAAACTCTGGGTACTCGAAGGCTTCATCAGTGTCATTTGCTCCATGAGATATGTAATTTAGGTTGTCTGTTAATTTTCTCACTTGATCTGTTATTCATTTTAAGGTTGCTTCTTGGTCTTCTATTTGACTCTGAAACATTTCAGCTATTGCATTTAACTTTTCGTCTTGTTTCTGGATCCAATCTTTGAGTATGTCAATCACTTGATCTTCTTCTGATGGTTCTGATTCTTGATGAAGATTGTAGGTTGATGGTGGATAAGATAGAGAATAAGGTTCAATGAAATATATTGGTTCATCGTACCTTGAAGGATTCTAATAATTCTGCCACCCTGAATTGTAGTAGTGATTAATGCTAGGGTGGTTACCATCACATATCTCACATCTCCTTATTGAGTTTTGATATGGTTGAACATATGTTGTGTTGAATGGTTCTGACACCCGAGGATAGTTGTTAGGCTGGACAACAAGCCTCAGAAAATCGGACTACTGCTCCTTGATTTGAGGTGTATCTTTGTCTTGTAAAACTCGTAATTCTTTTATCACCCAACTAAGATCCATGTCAACCACTTGAAAAATAAAAGAAGAAAATAAAAATTACAGATAAAAATAAATAGAATTAGATACAAGTAAATAAGATAGCTTCAAAATTAAAAACTCAAGAAAATAAGTCCTCGGTAACGACGCCAAAAACTTGACCAGTGCGCAATCACACACGTATAACGCAAGCACACGTATCGTTCAAGTAGCATAAAAATATAAATCCCAAGAGGGCTTACTTCCTACTGTTGTTATTAATATTGATACTATTTATTTACAGTTATCTAATTAAGGGAGAAGAGAATGATTGTTTGATTGGTTGGTTGAATGTGGATTTACTAAATATTTAAATAAGACACAAAAAAATACAAAGGAAAATATACAAAAGACATAAACATCTAGGGTTGAGATTCCACACAATATTTTTCTAATGATGAATTGGTTCTCTTATATATCTATAATAAATTAGTTTGCTAACCTGGAACATGAAATTATGCAAAAGCCTCTTCCGATGGTCAGATACAGACACCCCAAATAACCCAATTAATCATATTCATATGTTAACTAAGTTACCTAGATTCATTAAGTTTAAGTTCCAATTATGGATACCCACGCCTGACAGGTATATTCCTATCTTATAAGGAAATCTATTAAAGGGTTATCTATCCTCTGGGAAGATCGTGAGCTATTGAATTTAAGGCTGAAACCTAAAATCCTTTTTCCAAGTTCATTTTAATTTTACCACATCAATCTTATTGGTGATCAGACAACATGAAGCATTAAGCTTAGGATTCAATAAACAAACTAAAAAATTACCCGATATATAAATAAATCAATTATTAAGTATGTGAATATTGTGTTCATCACTTCCCTATATAAAAATAAATACTGAGGTTAGGGGATCCATTTTTACTATTCTAATTTAGAAATCTCTCTTATTATTATATAGAAATTATCAATGATATTACCAATAGACCATATAGGCGGTATCATGATTAAGTCAAATTTCAATTAAGTCTAATCGATAATAAAGGTGGTGTTATTATTTGTCCATAAACCAGTCATATAGGCGGTAGTCATCTGTCATACAGACCGGCCATATAGGCGAAATAATATTATGTCCAATAAATAAAACCAGCAATTAAGGCGGTATAACCTTTAGTCCATATTATTAAATTATAATTTCTTTTTTATAATTAAGGGAGATTGATCTAAACTAAAATAATAAAAGCTTCACCATTCCCCAGTGGAAATCTAACTACAAAACATAAAAGAAAAGAAAAGAATAACTACTACTATCACTGAAAATAAAAATACATAATTTAAATTAACAAAATGCAATCAATAAATTCCTTACAAAAACCTAAGGAAAGTATGAGAATTAAAAATGAAATGGCTTGGTATTATAGGCAAATCTAAAGGCTTCCACCAATTTCTCCACCAATTGCTCCACAAATTGCTCCACTAAACATAACACCAAACATGCCACCAAACACTCCATCAAACATGGCACCAAACATGGCACCAAACATGCTTGCATGTTTGGTGGAAGTTTGACAATTTTTATTATTTTATTTTATTTTTATAATTTGAAAATGACTATAATAATTACTCAAAATACACTAGATTATTCATCAATTTCGGCCTTTCAAACTTCAAAATTTGGAAATATTTCAATCTTCAAAGTTGTAGATTTTTTAGTCTTCTTTAATATGCAACTTGAATCTGCTCAATCGGATATCAGATGAAATCGTTATGGTCAAAATACGAAACTTGCGCAAAATTGGAATTTAGGACTGCACTTCGTGACGTGTATAGTAAATTTTCGTTTTTGATATTTTTTCCTCTAGATTTCACCAAACAACGCACCAAACATGGCATCAAACATTATAATAAACAAGGCACCAAGCATGGCACCAAATCCTCCACCAAACATGCAAGCATGTTTGGTGGAAGTTTGACAATTTTTATTTTTTTCCTTTAAAAATGACATTAATAATTACACATAATATACTTCCGGATGTTTCATCAATTTCGATCATGAAATCTTCAAAATTTGAAATTATTTTACTACTTAAGTTTTATATTTTTGAGTCTTCTTTAAATTGGAACTTGAATCACCTCAATCAGATATCGGAGTAAAAAGTTATGGCCAACGTACGACAATTGCACAAAATTGGAATTTTTGAAATTGTACTTCGCCATTCCAAGTTTCCAATCTCCAAAATCAAAATGTCAAGTCCCATTTTTGCCCTTATTTATTCTACATTTCGTCCTAAATGATTCCATTGAGTCCCAATTTTATTTTATCTGCAAAAAGTTCATAAAACTTGAGAAACTATACAAAATTTTAAGTAAAAGGGACAGTAAATAGTAATATATTTTCGGCTCATCAACCATACGATTAGAAATAATCACAACTTCAATAAAAAATTTGCATCTTCTTCATTGTCGATAATATGATCCATTAATTAGATAAACATAATTGCATACATGGGTTTCATCCGATTAATGACGCTGCTCTAAGAGCATCATATTACGAATCACGATTTTAGTATTATCTGTTGGGGAATTAAGTGCTATTAAACGAATTCAACATGCCACAAACAAAAACAAAATTAGAACAAAACTATGAAATCAAATCTACACTAACATTCCAATATTAAACATAAACCATGAAACTTAAAGAATAAGAAAAACTTGGAAAATGACGAAAATTTATAGTCCAAGTCGAGTTTTCCCTATCCTTAAGAACTTATTAGCCCCGTCTCGGTACTCTACGGATTTTGTGGCTAACGTTCTCCCAGGATTACTTAGATTCCTCTTGTTCAAGGGGCACTCCTTAACAAGATCTTGAACTGAGACAATGGTAGGAACTCTCTCTTGACTCTAAAACAAAATGTATATGGATGTTTAGAATGAACATGAAGGCTCCTATATATAGGTATGGAAGGGTGGTTTGGGGTGCAACCCTATTAAGGGTTATACCCATTCCATGCACCATTTGGAGCCTAGAAGTGTATTCTTCTAATTTGGAGGACATAACCCTACATGTTTTACCCTTCCTATAGGGCACCACTCAAGGGACATGACCCACCTTCATCTAAACATAATATTTAGAGAATTTACAACAATCCCCACATTTCTCTAAATACTCATGTAGACACTTAAGAGAGTTTCTATGAACTAAAGCTACATCGAAATAGGTAACTTTCACCTCGAACCTTTCCTAGTGAATGAAAATCACATTTACTTGGGAAACCAATGACCCATAGTCTTGAACTGTTCTGCAGTTGGTGTAAACCAAGATACTTACCAACACACAGCTTTACTTCAACCATTTCCCGTTCTATGGTTGTGTTCATTTCAGCCTTGAACATTGGTCCTGGATTATTCAAGCACTTTAGGGAATTCAGCTTGTAAAAATCCCTTTGAATTGGCCTCACTTCTTACTTGAAACAGGTGATCTAATATAAAGAGGTAATGCTTTTACCCCCATTAGAACTCTTCTCCTAATATAGTGATCATTAAAAGCCTTAGCTTATCCTAATCTTGACAGCAAACACTCTACGTCATTATCAGAATGGAAAAGAGTATAAAACTATATAGTGCTTGTTTTGAATTGCACAAAGTTTCAGTTGTCCCTTTTGAACCTAAATCTTGAGATCTCCAGTCAGCTTGGTTGGGTTTCCAAAATGACACTTCTTAATTTATAGGCTTCAACCTCATTCCCCTCGATGACTTCACAACTTGCTCTCTAGGTAAACTTTTAGTAAGTGGATCCGCTAGGTTTTCCTTTGATTTTACATAATTGATCGATATTATGCCACTTGAGAGCCATTATTGTACGGTATTATATCTGCAACGTATGTGTTGAGACTTATCATTGTACATTGTATTTTAGGCTCTCCCAATAGCCAATTGACTATCATAATATATGCTTATCCCTGGCACCAATGTTGGCAAATTTGGAATATCCTCCAGGAAATTTTGAAGTCATTCCGCTTCTTCTACTGTTTTATGTAATGTTATGAAATCTGATTCCAAAATAGACCGGGCAATACATGTTTGCCTCGAGGATTTCCTTGATAAGGCTGCACCACCAAGTGTGAAAATAAATCCACTCATAGATTTGAAATCCACTGTGTCAGATATCCAGTTAGCATCGCTGTATCCCTCTAGAATAACAAGATATCTCGTATAATGCAGTCCATATTTTGAAATTTCTCTCAGATACCTCAAAACCCTTACTATGGCTTTTCAGTAGTTATGTCCTAGATTTATCGTATATCTGCTAAGCCTATTTATGACTTGAACGATATCAAGTCGTGTGATTTTTGAGATACATCAGACTTCCAATTATTCTCGAATACTCTAATTACGATATGCTTGAGCCATTATTCTTTGATAAATTAAGAGTTAGGTCTACATTAGTTCTAGCCATTTTTAGAACTCCTTTATTTTATTTCTAAAGAATATTCTCAACATAGTGAGTCTGAGATAATATATACTTTTCTAATGTTCTAAAAATCTTAATTCCTAAAATTACTTCAGCTACTTCTAAATCTTTATATCAAATTGCTGGTCAACACTTTCTTGGTAGACTGAATCATCTCATGATTACTACCAATTATCAGCATATCGTCTATGTAGAGACACACAATGATAATCCTTTTGAGTTGATTTTGTGTATACACACTTATTGTTGGGGTTGGTGCTCAGAGCGCCAATTCCCGGTTGTATTTCTTTGAGAATACTTATGTAAAACATTATTATTATGAATAATATATCCAGTTTCTATAATATAATGTATCTTTTAATATGGTAAAGATTCTCAGACTGTTCCTGGTCAAGGTTTACACTACTTGGTCAGTATAGTAAACCCGTTGAGACCGGTACATGTCGTATATTGGAATATATGATTCCAACTATTTCTCAATGAACTATAAGTCTTGGAGACTAGTATAGACGTGTAGGTGTTTATAGCGGATAAACACTGAATGACTCACCGAAGATTCTTAATGGATGGTACACCAACGTCAATAAGAATCTTCTCGGGTTGAGTAGCACTTGTGATTCTTAGACTTGAGATGCCATTGTGGGCAATGGACATCTTCTACACTTATATGGCAGTCACGTCACCGATCTATTTAGATCAGACCTCCGCCTATTCGTTGGTGTAGATAGATCCTCAGGGTGTCCTATGTGTATCAAGATAGGATCTGTCAGTTCTGTGTACCAGAGCATAGATAGTCCATATGATTAGCAATCAGATAAAACCATGGGCCCGTGGTAAAGTTTAGAAGCTAGTTTCTAAAACATCTTATCGAGATTGCTAATAGAATAGTCGACGGGATTAATCCCTATACAGATTTGTCGTTTACATCTATATCTCTGTGAATTATCCTGATACCTGTGACGGAGGAATTATACATTTACCATGACCTCGACCTGTATGATTCAGCGAGTTTATCCGTGATCTTCATAATTTATGGGTGGATAAATTATGGACACGAAATTGGATTTCGTGACGAATATGCCTGAATCTAGAGAGTCTCTATAATGAACATTACTCGTAAAGTACTAGAGCAACATTTATAAATAATATTGATTATTTATAAAATCATTTAAAGGTTTAAACGCAAGATACTGTTGAGTTTCTATTGAGGTCAAAGATCAATATTAAGCATGAAATAATATGTGAATACAATCAACGGAGGTGCGGAATACTCACATCGATCGGTTGAGACGATTTGATGAAGAATAAAACTTCAAAACTGCTCACTGGTTTCACGCCCACTGCAGCAGATTTTTGTCCAAGAAATTTCAGTTTTGCTTCATAAATTTGAGCCTCGAACTTGCGTCAAACGATTCCCGACTCATGGGTTAACTTCCCTATCACCTTAGCATGTTCCGTAAGTGCGCAAGCACTTATGATTTTGCAACAAAATCACACTCTTGCTTCCCTTATTGCTCACATTTTTTGGACAGTAAAACAGTGAACAAAATGCCCATTGGGCATGAGTTTGATGAGAGAAATATGTGTAGTTGATTATACCATAAAATCATCACACACTTGGCTTCATTAACCTTGATTTTGAGCTTACATCTCACGGTTTTGGAGGACAAAACCAGTGAGTTTACTGCCCCTTGGGCGTGAGTTGTTAAAGGAAAATGGTGAAGAGAGAATTGTGTATCAAGTCTTGGAAAAGTGTATCTAATACACTTATATATTTTTCATAAAAAAAAAACCATTTACCATTATTTTAGATTCAAAAATTAGGTAAATGCTTTCCAATACCAAGCACTTTGATTAAACAAATCTAAATGGAATCTCCACTCACCAAATATATATTAAACAATGTGTTGATGGTGTTTCAGGCACCACAGTATTTAAAGTAATACGGCAGGGATAAAAAAGGAAAATCCATCCTTGCTCAGAAACATTAAGTGCCGACCAGCACTTTGGTTCAGATGACCGGGCAATATAAAGGTCGGCAGAAGTATTCTCAAAATAAAAGATCTCTTATGGACGACCACATTGTGAACCGACCACATCACAGCCAGCCATACCGGGAACCGACCATATAGGAAGACTTGTTCCGGAAGAAGGGTGTCTTACCCCTACTAGAAAAAGATCGAAAATCCTGTTCTCATGAGAAAAAGGGATTGTGTCAACATCCTAAAAGGATAAAAGGAAAGTAAAAGATAGTCTTTGACTAGGAATTCTTAAGGGAAAAGAAGAATCGGGTCAAGTAGGAGTCCTTTTAGGAAGAGAAAAAACCATCTCCAGGTGGAAATCCTTGTACTAATAGGAATCTGATTTCTCCACCATTATAAATAGGAGGGTAGAGTATGTGTAATGGGCATCAGAGAAAAAATCGATCTTCTTGTGATTAAAACTTGTAAGCACGAGAGATATGAATTTCAGTAATAAAAAGATAGTTCAGTTTGTGGCCGTGGACGTAGGTCGCATCAAAATCCGCCAAACCACGTTAAATCTTCTTGTTTGATTGGCGTATTTTTCTGCTTTCCGCTAAGTTTGCTTTTGGTTTTCCCCATAACCAAACAAATTCACTATTGAAGGAGGATTCCCTCGGGAGTAATATTCCCATATTGCCCTAAGACCAAAATCCACCGTCAACAGTTGGCGCCGTCTGTGGGGAGGTCGTAACGAAAAGCAGTTCACGAAAAGGACAAATGGCGGAAGGCGGGAATCATCAATCCTCAGGAGGTCCGGCAGTAGACTGGATGAAAAAGATAGAAGATAACATGAAATCTATGATGGATCGGTTAGAAAGAATGGAAGGAACAAACAAACCTGAAACCGGGACCAGTCAGAGAAGAAGTGAGAGGGAAAAAGGGAAAAGAGTGGTAGATGTAAATGAAGGCGAGGGACCCAGAAAGAGAGGCCCCTATGGGATAAGATCCGAAGTGGTAGGAAAAGAGCCACGAACAGAGGACACATGGGAAGAAGAAGAAGAGGAACAATCACCCGACCCCTCTTCCGATAGTTTTCACAACCCCAGGAGAGAGGACAGAGAGTACAGCGAAGACGTACAGGAAATCTCAAGGCTTGAGGAACGCCACGCCCGGGACGATAGGCGAGCAGAAGGACACAGAAGGCGGCACGGTGGCATGGCCCGCGAAATAAAGTCCTGGTTAAGAAAAGAGATAACCAAGTGGGGAGAAGGCCTCAAGACCGGTACGGGAGACGCCCGGGATGAAGAGGAGGAATCTCCCCTCACTGAAGAGATAAGGTCGGCACAATTCCCAAGGTGATTCAACATGCCGACCATGACACCATACAAAGGCCGAGCTTTGTCCTGCTGATGGAAGTCCAGGGAGTAACAAGAGACGCCATCTGCAAAGTGTTTCCCTTGACTCTGGGACGGCCTGCCATCCTATTGTACAGAAGTCTGGCCCCGGGGAGCGTCCGAAACTTCTCACAACTTAAAAAGTCATTCATCAGACATTTCAAAGGAGCCCGCACCCCTAAAAAGATAATAGGAGAGCTGAGGCTCATGAAACAAGGAGACGACGAAACCCTGAAGAATTTCATTGAGAGGTACCACAGCACTGTGCTCGAGGTCGGAGGGTACGAGTCCCAAGAAGCCCTAGAAAGTTTAAAGGGAGCCCTAAAGGTCGAAAAACTGTGGACCCACCTGAGGATCCACGAGACACCAGACTACGCTACCGCTCTGGAGGTAGCCTGGAAGTTCGTCCTGTTAGAAAGCGAGGACAAAGTCTCCCGGAGGGGGACAACCGTCAGAGAAAGGATGATAAGGACAGAGGACCACCGGTGACCGGAGAGAGAGTTCCGAAAATTCAATCCAAGACCTAAATAATTCAAGCCAATGGCTCAAAAATATCAAAGAAAAGGGCCCGCAACTCAGGTAAATCACGTAGTCCGAGAAGAAGCGTATATTCCCCTAAGCAAGCCGCCAGGGGAAATCATCATAGAGATACGGGAGAAAGGCCTCTTAATAGAACCGACCTCAGGAGGTTTCCCCTAGACAAGAGAAACAAAAGATCCTACTGCGTCCACCACAATCTAAGAGGGCACACAACAGATGAATGCAAGGACCTACGGGAACAGATGGAAGACCTGGCCCGGAACGGGTATCTGAATAATTACATCGACCACGAGATCATGGCCGCTAGACAAAAGGCAAGAAATCGAGAGGTGAATGTCATCGCAGGAGGAGCAACGCTGGCCGGGGACTCTAACCGGTCGAGAAAAAGCTACAGCCGAGCACGGGGGACAGAGGTGCTGAAAACAGAAAAAACCCCAACCCCACGAGGAAATCGGTCGACACCCATAATGTTCACCGATGAAGACGCTCAGGGAGTAAGCTTCCCCCATGACGATGCACTGATAATCAAAGCTACGATCGGCGGCACGGAAGTGGACAGAATCTTGGTAGATCCCGGGAGCGCAGTGGACATAATCTCCAAAGAAACCTTGGAAAGCCTGGGGGTAGAATACACAACTCTAACCAACGACAGCACCCCCTATATGGTTTCGGGGGTTCAACGGTCATCCCGCTGGGAAGAATCCAACTAGCAATGACGATCGGGGCTTCCCCCAAAACCCGAACAATCATGATAAACTTCCCCGTAGTGGACTGCATGAGCAGCTATCAAGTCATTGTCGGCCGCCCCTTCATGATGAAAACCAAGGCTGCAATGTCCTGTTATTACTTAAAACTGAAGTTCCCCACCCGGGAAGGGATCAGAATCATATGCGGAAGTCAGAAGATAGCCCGCAGCTGTTTTACCACTTTCTCACGAGAGACTCTCTGCATGGAAAGAGGCACCATGAAGAGACAGAGGGACGAGAACGACGAAAATACAAGGAAAGACCCGGCTCCTCGGACCAATAAAGTTGCCCGGCTCGGAGCAGCTGAAGAACTAGAAGAAGTAAAACTGTTCGGGTCAAAGAAAAGCATAAAAATAGGGGGAAGCCTGGACGAAACCCTAAGAAAGGGCTTGCTGGAATGCCTACAAGAATACCCCGACGTTTTCGCATGGGGACATGATGACATGCCCGGAATTGACCCGAAGTTCATAAGTCATCGCTTAGCAGTGAATCCATCACACAAACCAGTAAAACAGAAGAAGAGAATATTCAATCAGGAACGGTGCAGCGCAGTAGCAACCGAAGTGGAAAAATTGCTGAAAGCCGGCTTCATCCGGGAAGTAAAATACCCAGAGTGGGTGTCCAATGTGGTATTGGTAAAAAATCTAACGGGAAATGGAGGATGTGTGTAGATTTCACCGACCTCAACAAAGCATGTCCAAAAGACAGTTTTCCCCTCCCAAATATAGATCAGCTGGTAGACACAACAGCCTACCAAGGGCTGCTAAGTTTCATGGATGCTTTCTCAGGATACAATCAAGTCAGAATGCACCCTGCAGACGAAGAAAAGACCACCTTTATCACTGACCAAGGACTGTACTGTTACAAAGTAATGCCCTTCGGACTAAAAAATGCAGGGGCGACTTTCCAAAGACTAGTGAACAAAGTCTTCAAACCACTCATCGACATAACCATGCTGGTGTATGTCGACGATATGATAACAATGTCCGGAGAACCAAGGGATCACGTGGCTGACCTGAAGAAAACTTTCGAACTCTTGAGGAAGCACAATCTAAAACTCAATCCAGAAAAGTGCGCATTCGGGGTGGCCTCAGGAAAATTTTTGGGCTACATGGTAAGTTCACGAGGCATTGAAGCAAACCCGTAAAAAATACAAGTCGTGCTAGACCTGAAATCGCCCCGGACAGTTAAAGAAGTGCAGAGCCTAACAGGCAGGATCGCCGCTCTCAACCGATTCATCTCACGAGCAACCGACAAATGCCATCCTTTCTTCAAAATCATCAAAAAAGCTCAAAAGGGGGTCGACTGGACACCGGAGTGCCAGGAAGCTTTCCAGCACCTAAAACAATACCTAGCGCAGCCCCCACTCCTGGCCAAACCTCTCCCAGGGGAGACGCTGTACCTATACCTGGCCGTCTCAAAGCACGCAGTAAGTTCGGCACTAGTACAAGAAACCGACCATGTCCAGAGACCAGTTTACTATGTCAGTAAAGGCCTATTGGACACAGAAACTTGATACCCCATACACGAACTGGTCGCCCTATCCCTGGTCACTGCAACACGAAAGTTACGACCCTACTTTCAGGCCCATCCTATCAAGGTCTACACGGATTATCCTCTGAGACAAATCTTGCAAAAAACAGAGGCCTCAGGAAGACTGATGAAATGGTCGGTGGAAATAAACGAGCACGACATCTCCTACCTCCCGAGGACAGCAATAAAAGGGCAGGCCTTAGCAGACTTCGTGGCAGAACTCACGGAACCCCAAATCTTGGCCGTGGAAGAAGACAGGTGGGAAATGTCCGTAGACGGGTCCGCAAGCTCGCATGGCTACGGAGCAGGGGTGGCGCTAAGAAACGGAAAGGGAGAAGAAATACTGCTTGCCCTCAAAGTTGCCTTCAAAACCACAAAAAATGAAGCGGCGTACGAGGCAATACTGGCCGGACTAAGGCTATGTACGGTAGTAGGAGTCCGCAACGTGGTGATCAGGAGCGATTCTCAGCTAGCGATACAACAGCTGAAAGGGGACTTTCAAGCCAGAGAACCAGCCATGGTAGCATACCTAGCCGAAGTGAAAAAGTGGATAGAGAAAGTGGGGAATGTATTCTTCGAACAGATCGGACGAGAAGACAACTACGAAGCAGATTCCCTGGCCCGACTCGCATCATCGATGAAAACAAAAGACCCCAGAGTAATCCCTCTCATATGCCTCTGAGAAAGGAGCATAGGGGAGTCAGAGGTAGACGTACTAGAAGAAGAAGACAAAGACTCATGGATACAACCAATCAGGAGATATCTGGAAACAGAGGAAACCCCTAAAGACAAAAAAGAGGCCAGGAAACTAAAATTCAAGAGCACCAAGTTTTCCCTGATTGAAGGAGTACTCTACCAGAGAGGATACACCGTACCCCTTCTAAGATGCTTAGTACCAGAAGAAGCAGACTATGTGCTCAGAGAGATTCACGCAGGCATCTGCGGAAGTCACGCCGGGGGAAGGTCAATCGCCTTCAAGGCCTTAAGGCAAGGGTTTTACTGGCCGACCATGCACCAGGATGGCGTAAGGATAACACAGAAATGCGAGGGTTGCCAGAAAAATGCTAACCTCCACCATCAGTCGGCAGAGCAGCTAACCACCATATCCAGCCCCTGGCCCTTCGCACAGTGGGGGCTAGACATCATAGGGCCAATACCAAAAGGACGAGGTCAGGCGAAGTATGCGATCGTGGCCATAGATTACTTTACAAAATGGATAGAGGCGGAGCCGCTGTCCACCATCTCGGAAAAGAAGGCCACATGGTTCTTGAAAAGAAATATTATCTGCCGGTTCGGGATCCCTCGGGCAATCATCACTGACAACGGAAAGCAATTCGACAGCAAGGGATTCAGGAAACTGTGCAAAGACCTCCAGATAACTTTAAAATTCGCCTCACCAGCCCATCTAAGTCAAACGGACAGGTTGAAGCCACAAATAAAACCATCAAGTCAAACCTCAAGGCTCGGCTCGGATCAAGCAAAGGCCTATGGGTCGAGGAACTACCAGAGGTACTATGGGCACACCGAACGACCTTCAAGGATTCAACAGGAGAAACACCATTCTCCCTATCATACGGGTGTGAGGCCCTCATTCCAGCAGAGATCGGGGTATCAACTCATAGGGTCCGCCACTTTGAGAGTGGGCAGAACGAAGAACTTATCAAAAAACCACCTCGACCTGATCGAAGAAAGGAGAGAGCAGTCAGCAGTAAGAGCAGCAGTCTACCAACAGAGAATGGCCCGCTTCTACAATAGAAGAGTTCGGACCCGCTCCTTCCTGCCAGGCGATTTAGTACTAAGAAGAGTAACTTGAACACCCGACGACCAGAAGAAGGTTCGTTAGGCGCCAAGTGGGAAGGACCCTACAAAATCACAGAGGTGGTGAGACCAGGGGCCTACAACCTAGAGCATCTGGACGGCACAAGATTGAAGAAACCATGGAACGCCGAAATGTTAAGAAAGTACTTCCCCTGAAATTCACCTTTTCTTTCCTCCATTTTTTCTCTTTTTTGCAGCAACCTGGCAAAACACAAAATCGGAACAATAGTTGTAAAAAGGGCAGCACGCCCCCGAGCATAAATAAAACTACCTTTTCCGGCAAATTTTTTTCCAAGATAAAATGACTACCGCCAGGACCACTCAATTTTCCGACTCGGGGCTGGATTTCATTCCGCCGAGATCACGTGATTATCCGGCTCGGGGCTGGATTTCGTTCCGCCGAGGCCACTGGAATATTCAACTCGGGGCTGGATTTCATTCCGCCAAGGCCACGTGATTATCCAGCTCGGGGCTGGATTTCGTTCCGCCGAGGCTAATCAGATCAATGGATCCACGAGAAGCAAAACACGGGGAGGGTCAATGCCCCCGTAGCATTTGCTTGCTCCAGTGACACCGGGCATAAGGAGAAACATGCCCTTAATGCCTCGGACACTCTTCTGATCCATTAATCACTTGGATCCAAGGGAGGAGCAGCACGGGGAAGCGTTGTGCCCCCGTGGCGTGCACCTGCCCCAGCGTTGTAAGGAGGAGCCCTCACGCAAAAAGCAGGCTCCATAGTGACCTGGCATGCAGAGGATGTGCCCTTACCAATTTTAACGCTCTCTGATCCAAATCCTGGTTCGCCGGGACACTGAACTGAAAGGTTCAGAATTGTGTTTTGGAGACCTCGGACAGGACGCTGTTCTGAGATATCCGTGCTATTGTTTACACTTATGTTTTTATCTTTCAAAGTTTTGTTTTTACTTTTTCGTCGGTCTGACAAGGGGACGTTACATTCCCCCAGGCCCAAGTAGCTCTCACAGCACGGGGTCGGGCTTTGTCCCACCGAGTCTGCCCTTTGGACTAGGGACGTTACATTCCCCCAGGCCAAGTAGCTCTCACAGCTTGGGGTCAGGCTATGTCCCACCGAGTCTGCCCTTTGGACTGGGGACGTTACATTCCCCCAGGCCCAAGTAGTTCTCACAGCTCGGGGTCGGGCTATGTCCCACCGAGTCTGCCCTTTGGACTGGGGATGTTACATTCCCCTAGGCCCAAGTAGTTCTCACAGCTCGGGGTTGGGCTATGTCCCACCGAGTCTGCCCTTTGGACTGGGGACGTTACATTCCCCCAGGCCCAAGTAGTTCTCACAGCTCGGGGTCGGGCTTTGTCCCACCGAGTCTGCCCTTTGGACTGGGGATGTTACATTCCCCCAGGCCCAAGTAGTTCTCATAGCTCGGGGTCGGGCTATGTCCCACCGAGTCTGCCCTTTGGACTGGGGACGTTACATTCCCCCAGGCCCAAGTAGTTCTCACAGCTCGGGGTCGGGCTTTGTCCCACCGAGTCTGCCCTTTGGACTGGGGACGTTACATTCCCCCAGGCCCAAGTAGTTCTCACAGCTCGGGGTCGGGCTATGTCCCACCGAGTCTGCCCTTTGGACTGGGGACGTTACATTCCCCCAGGCCCAAGTAGTTCTCACAGCTCGGGGTCGGGCTATGTCCCACCGAGTCTGCCTTTAGACTGGGGACAGAACATTTCCCCCAGGCCCAGGTAGTTCCCACAACACGGGGTCGGGTTACGTCCCACCGGGCACAAAAAATCATTTGAAAAAGGAAGGCCACCCACAGACAGATAACAAGAAAGTATACAAGGCAGAAGATGCAAATACATATGCAAAAGAAAAAGAGTATTAAAGTATCATTACAAATAAACAGAAAAAAGAAGTGTTATTACAAAAAAAAAAGGAGAAGCAAGTGTACAAAGGGCCCCGTTCGGGTTACCCCTACTCAATCAGCCCGCGCAGGAGCAGAGAGCACTTCCTCGGCTGGCTCGGTCGACGGGAGGATTGACTCAGCCTCGGGAAAAGGAGCTATAGCCTCAACCTCAGCAACCTGGGAGGCCCCTATTTCTGGGATCGGAGATGTAACCTTGACCCCAGGAAGACCTTCCTCAGAAACAGACACCTCAGGGTGGACCTCCAAAGAAACTGGTATAACCGGGGCAACTGAGACCGGATCAGGATCCATCACTTCCTCGGAAGAAGGAGGAAGCCACCTCTTAAACTCTTCCTCGGATATCTCCGACCTACAAAAGCGGATGGCCGCATGAATAGGACCCATATCCATATCAGGAAAGATCGCGGGGATAATCTCCGCACAATCACCGACCCCTCAAGACGGATGGAGTCCCTCTCAGCCTCCAACTGCTCCTCCTTGGATCTCATCTCAACTCGGACCTGTTCCAACTCTTCCTCCTTGGACCTCATCTCAGCTCGAACCCGATCCAACTCCTCTTCTTTGGACCGCAGTCGATATTCAATAGTCCCCATGTCTACCTTGAGGATCCTGTTATCAGCCTGGACCTACGCCAGAGCCGCTATAGCCTCATCGGTATTCTTCCGCTCCGTCGTTGCGGCAGCCTTGAGGCCCTTATTTGTTCGGAGAGCCTCAACCGCGGCAAGCTCATAATCCCGGATTTTCTCCTCGGTACTAACAAGCCTGGCCTCCACCTCGGAAAGCCGGTTCTGAATCCTCTGGGCCTGGCCACCCTCAGATAAAAGGTTCAGGAACAAGTCCTTATTCTTGGCCGACAGATAAGTCACATGCAAAAAGAGAAACAAAAAATCATAAAAAATCCCAAGTCAAGAAGACACGTCGGACCAAGAAGGGAAGCACATACCTTGGCCATCTGGGAACACATCTCTTTTACCACCTCCTCAGGAGACAAGTCCTAGTACTCCGGAATCTTCTCTGGAGGAACTGCCTCAGCCAGCTCGTTGAAAGCCGGAACAAGATGGGAAGTAGACTCCCTGATGTCCTTCCCAAGGTCGTCAACACCAAGGATTACGGAACCCTTCCGTTTCTTGGAAGGACCCCCCGGTGCCCTCCTCTCCACCTGAGCTGGCACCTCCCTGCTCGGAGCCTCCTCCTCCTCCATCTCCCTTGCGGATTGAAGGTCCACAGCCCCAAATGGACGTTTCCTCCTCCGGGAGGGCGTCGGAGGACTACTAGGACGAGCAACGACCGCCCCTGAGGATTGACCTTGGGAGCCCGGACGCTCAATCTCTTCGGACACCCTCGCAGCCTCAGATGTTTCGGGCCACTTCTGGGAGGCACTAGCCCCACCGGGAGAGGTTCTCTTTGAAGAACCGACCAAACGGTCGAGGTATTTTGGCCGCCTAGACATACCTGGAAAAGAGAAAACAGAGGCAAGAAAGCGGTCAGTACAAAAAAAAAAAAGAAAAAACGCAAACAACCTCCTAGCCGGCCCGGGACCTCAGGGAGGACGACCCTAGTAAGACTTGACTCAACAAAAGCAGCGTCGTTCACCAGGTCCTTCCAATGGCCAGCATATCGCCGAGCCCATTCCACCAGCTTCCGGACCTGGCGAGAAAAACCATGGGAGCATCTCTCCAACAAGCTGAAGAGAGTCAAAGAAGGTCAGAAACCTAGCATGGGAAAACTAAAAGGTAGAAACAAAGGGTAGTAGATCCCTAACCTCCCGCCCTGTAGATGTCCGGGACCGAAACTTCCTCCATGTACGATCGCAGGACCCGTCCCCAATCTCCAGTGGCCCAGAACCAGAAGTCTTTAAAATTTTTGTTGGAATCAGGAAGACTGCGGATGAGGTGAGAAGAATCTACATACGCAGAAAGGTAGTACCATCCATGATGCGACCGAGGATTGGCCTTCAACCGATATAATCTCTTCACTTCCTCCAGTGAAGGCTCACCCAGCCCTGCTCGATGCTAGACCACATGCAGGCCGGTCAGGATTCTCCAGCTATTTAAATTCAGTTGACAGGGGGCAATCTCCATCTCGGAAAACATCCAGGCGAAGTATCGTTGGATAGGTAGCCGGAGACCACACTCAAAAAAGATCGGGAGGAGAGCCACTGAACCGTCATCAGGCTGACTAGCATGATCAGACGGATGAGGAACCTCAAGGGAGATGTCGATTGGGATGTCGTACTGTTGCCGAAGCACTGCTAAATCCTCCTCGGTAATTTTAGAAGGACGATCCATGTCCAGGGCCGAGCAGTCTAGGTCACCAGGCTCCGGATCCTTGCGGGGAACCCTCTGATGGTAAGTGGCTTGCTCCACTTCAGAAGGGGTAGGGGTTGTGTCAAGATCCTCTACGCTAGGGTTTCCCGAGCCCGAGGAAAGCTCTTTAGCAGGGGGAGACGAGGGGTTAGCAGGAGAGGAAGACGAAAGAAGGTCACCTGACATCCTAATACGTTCAAAACAGGGGAGGGGAAGGAAATTAGTCTGTGGCCAAACTCACTGTACGGGGAAGGAAAAAGGGGATGTCCAGAATAGCTACGACCTAAAAAGTATCGAAAAATGTCCTAAGAAAAAGCATTCAAAAATAAATCTCTCCCTAGAAGCAGGTATAAAAAAAGAAGAAGAGAAAGAAGAGAACGAAAAGGGAATAGAAGAAAGGTGGCCGGAGAACTTACTTGACTTCGGTAGACTGGAGAAAAAGCAGCGGAATCAGAAAAAATCGGAGGAACGAAGACAAGCAAATGAAGAGTTCTTTCTCTTTTTTCAGAGGATCGCCAAACAGTTACACATTAAAAGCTTCGTCTTCTTATAAAGTCATAGAAAAAGCACCCCTGGCCCTTAAAACACAGAGAAAACCCTGGATGAGCGCCACTTGTCAATCAGAAAGAAAAACTAGAACGGCTGGGATTAAAAAACTGTAGGAACATCCCTACACAGTCGATTTCTTCTCTGCTTTTGGCGGGAAACAGGTAGATATTCGACAAGTGTCAAGCTCACAGCAAAGCCCTAAAAATGATTTGACAGACATGACGGTTGCGCGTCTCGAGAAGAGATGCTTAAAGGAAACGGCAAAGAAATTCTTTCAGAATTCTGGAGCGACCACCAGCAAAGACGATCAGCACACCATCTTTATATAGTTCCCGGCACCAACTCGTATACTCGTTGGAACCGAGAACTAGGGGACAAATGTTGATGGTGTTTTCAGGCACCACAGTATTTAAAGTAATACGGCAGGGATAAAAAAGGAAAATCCATCCTTGCTCAGAAACATTAAGTGCCGACCCGAGCACTTTGGTTCAGATGACCGGGCAATATAAAGGTCGGCAGAAGTATTCTCAAAACAAAAGATCTCTTATGGACGACCACATTGTGAACCGACCACATCACAGCCGGCCATACCGGGAACCGACCATATAGGAAGACTTGTTCCGGAAGACAGGGTGTCTTACCCCTATTAGAAAAAGATCGAAAATCATGTTCTCATGAGAAAAAGGGATTGTCAACATCCTAAAAGGATAAAAGGAAAGTAAAAGATAGTCTTTGACTAGGAATTCTTAAGGGAAAAGAAGAATCGGGTCAACTAGGAGTCCTTTTAGGAAGAGAAAAACCATCTCCAGGTGGAAATCCTTGTACTAATAGGAATCTGATTTCTCCACCATTATAAATAGGAGGGTAGAGTATGTGTAATGGGCATCAGAAAAAATCGATCTTCTTGTGATTAAAACTTGTAAGCACGAGAGATACGAATTTCAGTAATAAAAAGATAGTTCAGTTTGTGGCCGTGGACGTAGGTCGCATCAAAATCCGCCGAACCACGTTAAATCTTCTTGTTTGATTGGCGTATTTTTCTGCTTTCCGCTAAGTTTGCTTTTGGTTTCCCCATAACCAAACAAATTCACTATTGAAGGAGGATTCCCTCGGGAGTAATATTCCCATATTGCCCTGAGACCAAAATCCACCGTCAACACAATGGTTGGTGGAAACATCCACCAACAACTATCATTTAAATAATGATAGTGATGGTTCCACCACCAAATATATATAATATAAAATATTATAATAATATAATATTAGAAGTGGGTCCCACCGAATATTATATTCCAAATATAATTCGGTATTTGCGGCAACGCGACGAAGCTCGGGTTCAGTTTCGTTAATTCCGAATTAACGAATTTACCGTTGCGACGTAAATAATAATGCCTCGTAAAATTACAAAGTCACTCGCGAATTAATTCCGAATTAATTCGCTTGCCCAAAATTAAAATCCAATTTTAACTTTGCGTCGAAATCCAATTTCCGCTAATATATCAAATATATTATTTTATTGATTAATTCCAAATTAATCATTCTCTCTCTAAATAATATTTTATCCTAGATAAAATATCTCCGTAATTAATCCCAGATTAATTTTCTCTCTCATCAAATTAATCCCAGATTAATATAGAGTACGAGTTATACGTCATCGGTGAATCTTTGAGAAGCAACCCATGAGATCCCCGGATATGTTGGCAATAAATACGGTCGTCGGACTATCCGAACAAGTACGTACCAAGTACGACATTTTACCGATTCATGAGACAAGGTTGGCTTTTAGCATAGCGCCATGCCTACCCAATTCTCCGGAAATATTCTTATAGGAATATATAGATCTGTATCAGGCGTAGTATACTTAGTATCGTGTATATCGATCCAGTATCGGATGGTCACGTGCTAGGCCTGGGGCTGGTACTGTGTTTGCCCCGTACGAAACACATGTCGGATGTCTGGTACCTAGTCTCTATAATCGGATATACGTGACCTTGTCATAATACCCCGATGGCTGCAGCACTAAAGAGTACTAATACCGTATCCTACGTGACATCATCTCCACTATGACTGGAGTGATACTTCCGTCTTGACATCACACCCAATACTCTACGATTCTCAATATACCCAGCATTGGCGTACACAGAACCGGTTAAAGCTTGGACGACCTCAACCAAAGTATATTGATTGTCGTAAGTATTAGCGGTGCAAGTCTCAGGTTAAGACCAAATACACCTACCCTGATGTCGGACTCCTATAGACACACAGTCATACTACCAATGGGATTCCAAGGGGGTCTATCCAGAGCGAAGCTGTTTCCCGTACCATCGGTAAAACACAACCTCCTATCGCACTTGCATAAGTATCCAATACTTAAATATATGAGAAATATGCCCGTTATGCCCTCACAACGTGCACAAGTGCAATACTAGTCTTTTAAGCATTATCGATGTCCAATCTCGATAATACTCTGACTAGGGATATTTAATGATTAATCATTCGTGGACTGATACTGTCTCATATCATCTCAATCCAGGAACTAATCATAGGGACCTCCTATCATTTATATATCTAAGGTGATCTAATCACAAATGATAAGAGAGCAATCTCCTTTGTCACATTGTTAATTTGTACAACAAGACCATGATCTGTACAAATAGTGACGCTATGGGTCATATTATCCAAAAATCTCCCACTTGGCCTATAGCCAGTCACTCGAGTGTCGAACACCCGAACTATGTACGATTGGCTCAAATTGCTGAGGAAAGTTTTTCGTCAGCGGATTTGCATGATTATTATCTGATGCGATTTATTCGATCATTGCATCGCCACGATGTATGATCCGAACGAATCAGATGAATATCGAAGTATATATCTGGATCGTTGATGAGACCATTAATTCTTTAGCCTGTGCTGGTGCCTAGCTCAGCTACTAACAGAACCATATCTAATCTAATTAGATTTGTTATCGACCCAAATAGCTTCTATTGCTACCTCAGCTGCAGCAATAACCCGCATTTATTGTTTATACAGTAACAGTATCTTGCTTGGAAGATTTCCAGCTCATTGTTCCGTTATTCAAACTGTATAGTACCGTTGTTTTATCTGTTATGGAAACTTGCAGTAGTAATTCTAGTCACTTTAAGTTCTCCTTCTCCATAGATTAAGACATCATCCTTAGTTCTCTAAGATACTAACAGATGTTCTTAACATCAATCCAGTGACCATCATATGGATTGGCCTGTTTGTGAATCCATATGCTCAAAGCATATGAGACACTAGGTCGCGTACATTTTACAATGTACAATTTCTTGGAGAGTGTTAACAACTTTAAATCTATCCCAGTAGATCTTTATTCCTTGAATAAAGGTTGTTACTTCCAAGAATTCTACGGAGAATTTGTTAGAAAGTCAAGCTTTCACCAATCGTTTTATGGGAATATCATTTCCAAGAAATGTCATATTATCATTAATTTTATAGGACAGCCATTGTCAGTGCACTCCCACTAACCCTCTGATATACACAAGAATCATTTTGTTTTTGAATTAAATCAAATACCATTATGATTACATCAAAACGATAATTCCATGAATTTATGCTTGCTTCAATCCAAGCATGGATCGAATAACCTGCAAACCTTGTTTGCTAGTTTTGATACGACAAAATCGTCAGGATGTTGTAAACATCCTCCAAAAGGTTTCCTTTTCAGGAAAGCGATTTTCCCGTTCAGCTGACACATTTCATAAATGAAATATGCAACCTTAGCAAGCATTATCCAAATTGATTTACCATGACAACAGGTAAAAGGTTGAATCATAATCTACACAATGTTGATAACGATACCTTTCAATTAAAAGCCTAGCTTAGAACGTTGGTTCTTGTGTATTTGTTGGTTAATGGTATAGTTTCATCCTTGATGAACTATATATGTTCCATTAAGGACTTGGTGCCTTGAACAGTATCACTCCGATTTTCATCGAATTTTACTATCCTCCCACTTACCACTGCATATCAGTATTCCTCTCAGGAAAATAGCATGGTGAGCAACAATCACATTGTTCTCTTAGTGAGTTGTATAAGTACTATACTTTGGTCACCATAGGTAAACATACAATTTGGCATTTATCCAATTTGGGTTCTAGTTTGGTATCATCCAAACTTATGCCCAGCATACCCAAATTATTAGGAATGAGAAACCCGGTTTCTTTCCGTTCATATCTAATATGTAATCTGTCAAACAGATTTTTATGGAACCTTATTCTAAATAAGTTTTGCACTGTTAATACGTATCCGTTGAAGGAAAAGGTAGCTCAGAGCGACTCATGATTAACCTTATCATGTCCAACAAAATTCGGTTTATCCTTTTCGGACACACCGTCATATTGACGTGTTCCGGGAGGAGTCCTAGAGAAACTTATTGCTTAAGTATTTTCCATCTCGGTCTTACCGTGACAGTATAATACTATAGCCGATATGTTTGTCTATTTCGTGTCGAAACTTTAAAAGGTTTCTGATGTGTGTTTCAAAAGACACATAACCATAATGCGATGCCACATCCGTAAGGTCACAAAATATTCATATGTTTGAGATTTTATTTATATTCAAAATATAAATACTGTTATTTACATCTAATGTGTTTATCTTAATATCATCTTTATATAATGAAACACTTTAGTGTTTTAGAATATAAAGGTTCATCCGCAACGGATTAAACACTGATATAAAGATAATGTTCCTAGTCAAACTAGTTACATTTAACAGTTTCCTAATTTAAGTACACACCCGAAGGCTAGTTCCTAAACTTAGGTATCCACGGTTAAAACAGCGACAGTTGTCCCGTTTCCTATTTGCAGATTAATCTCTATCGAAGTCAGTATCCTGTTCATAACAGATTCTGAACATCAATACATATTTATGTACCACACTAAGTATTTAAAATCCAATTTCAATACTAGTAGTGAACATAATTTTGACAAACATACTTGAAGTCAGAGCCTTGCCCTTTCTTTAATTCCTTCATGTCTGCTTTGTTCAAATGGCAGTCACGCTTCCGCGATCCCGTTTGCTACAATTAGCCAGACATTTTGGGATATGTCCTATATCTTCCCAGAAGATTATAATGTTTTTACCTTATGCTACTTGCCTAATTGCAAAGTTTGACTTTATCTCCTTGAGAATAGTCAATAACTCTCTAAGTGTTATTTATTGCAATTTAGTTCTTCTAAGATTTAAGAATAAATCAATTTCAATATCATACTTTAAGGATCTAATCCTTAGTTATGATTTAGAAATTAAGGAGTCTACTGTGACAAGCTTAATGGATTAAGCACTTGAGTTATCATTACATAAATCTTCCAAAGATTATGCTCTACTATTTGCTCAACTCCGGGTTTAGGCCTAATATGTTATTTTATCAAATAAATTAACCTATTAGTTTCCAGGACCATCCTGAAATTATTCCCAATTTGAAAATTAAACCATTTAAATACATTTTCCCTAGGATTATGTTTTAAATGTCAATATTTCAATTTAATCTTGATTCTAATAGTCCAACTATTTCAATCAACGATTTAGGTACTATTTATGATTTCAATAGTCCAACTTATTAAATCAACTATAATTTTTAATTTGTTATATTCAATTATATTGATTACTATAATCCAATTATAAAATCAACTATTAATTGAAATAGTTTGAATATAGTCCAACTATATGATTAAAACAACATTAAATATTAGTCCAACTAATACTTTTAAATATATTGACGAATGATATTTGATTGAGCGCGTATGGCAAGTAATTAAACGAGTATTGAAAATTTAATACTTGCCTCCCACTAATTTTCGACGAGCCTCTAACCCTCTGTCGAGTACTCGGGAAACTGTGTTTCCTAGTGGGCTAGGATCCCGTTAAATAACACACAATCTTGACTTTGGCCAACAAATTGTATGATATTTAACTAGGTAGATCTCGAAGATCAATTAGACCCAATCCAATTCCTAGATCCAGTAGGTGGATATCCAAATCCTAAACATATATCTTATATATGCCAATATATCGAATATATTCCCTAACCTTTTTCCTCTGAATCAACTAAGCCTTGGCTTTGACACAACAAACTTAGTGATCCCAGTTAAGCGCGACCCATTGACCATGGAAAGCTTCGTAATCAATGTCGAGTGACAAGAAGTGGTCTTGACTTTGGCCAACAAACCACAACTTAGACAAGACACCGATATGGAACAAAATCTTCGTGATTCAAACACATCCTCAATGGAAAAAGGGCTTGACTTTGGCCAACAACCCAATGGCAATCTTAGATCTTGAGTAAGAATCACTCAATGGAAGGAAAAACGCTTAATATGTTTTGAGGGTTTTTCGCGTGCAAATTAGCAACCAATTTATTATCTTTGTTAAGGTCTCATCATCATACACCCTTAAGCATGCATTCTAAACACATAATAAAGCGCGTATAAAAAATAATAATGATATGCGGATGAATATTTTACACATTGATACTAGATCAAATCTCTCCATTTCTCTCTCCAACTAGCAATAGTATTACTTCTACCCAATTACATAACACTTCTAAAGAAACCTCATTTACATTGAGGGGAATAGGTGAGAAGAGAATACAAAGAATATGGAGGTGATAAGGCTGGACACGCAGGTCCAATTTAATAAATCAAATTTATTACAACAATTTCTAAAATTGCCCACCCTTCTAATATCCATCCGATATACATTATTCATGCATCGCAACCATGTATTCACACAAGCATGTTATCAATCAATCTAATCAAATTAATTAATCTGATAATTAGTGATCATCCAATGTTCAAACAACGATTTGATTTTGCTCGAGTCAAACTCGTTTTGCGAATAAGTACTCCAAGTGCGAATCCTCGAATTAAATTAAACTACATAATTAAATCCAATTTAACTTGTATTTAATATTAATCCGTTATTTAATTCCAAATTAAATATTACACTTTATTAATAAACCTTTACGACTTAAATTCCAAATTTAATCGTTATGAGTCTCAAAGCCCGATTAATATCCAATATTAGTTTAATTAAAGTCCAATGGGCTTTCAATTAATTTCTTAAGGCGTGGACTTTTGGTCAACTCGGGTCAAATCGAATAACCAAAATCCAATCCGGGAGTTACCCCATAAGCCTAGAAATCAATTTAGGCCCATTAAGCCCAATTAAACTTTAAAGGTCCATTAGTCGCATTTGGGCTTTTGGGCCCCGATTGGATCCAATTCATTTGGCCTAAACCTAACTTAGTACAACCAAGCCCAATAAGCCCATTTACAACATTTTAAGCCCAAATCCAATCCAAGCCCATTAATTAAATCATAAAGTCGAATTTCATAATTTAATTAACCTTAAGTGTAATAAATGATCAATTACCGAATTCAATATTTCCAAAATATTAATTTGTCCAATTAATCATGTTCATTATCATCATCACATGTCCAACATACTTTGATGAAAAATCAAACCCATTCATGCTTATTCATGTCTCGGCCAAGGTAAGTAATTTTATGTCCGATTCGGTTTCAATCCAATTAAATCAACGATCGACATTAAATCATTTCCATCTTGATTCCACCTCATCCAATGATTAAAATCAAAAATCCAAAACCATTTAGGGCATGTTAAGATTCGGCCAAGTGAAGGATTTTATGTCCAATTCAAATTCAATCCGATTTAATCAAATCCAACATGAAATCAACATCCCGAATGATTTCCAACACATCCAATGATCAAAAATCAAAATCATCAAGACTTTAGGGAATGATGACCATTCGGCCAAGCCTTAATATTTAGGCAAAATTGTTCCAAACAAAGTTTCAAGCATACTAGTTCATCCAATTTCATTATTTCATGCTCAAAATCAATTTTCCAATTTTAAGCCCTAAATTATATTTCATGCTTTTCATCTCTCTGATACCATTGTTGAGTTTCTATTGAGGTCCAAGATCAATATTAAGCATGAAATAATATGTGAATACAATCAACGGAGGTGCGGAATACTCACATCGATCGGTTGAGACGATTTGATGAAGAATAAAACTTCAAAACTGCTCACTGGTTTCACGCCCACTGCAGCAGATTTTTTTCCAAGAAATTTCAGTTTTGCTTCATAAATTTGAGCCTCGAACTTGCGTCAAACGATTCCCGGCTCATGGGTTAACTTCCCTGTCACCTTAGCATGTTCCGTAAGTGCGCTAGCACTTATGATTTTGCAACAAAATCACACTCTTGCTTCCCTTATTGCTCACGTTTTTTGGACAGTAAAACAGTGAACAAAATGCCCCTTGGGCGTGAGTTTGATGAGAGAAAGATGTGTAGTTGATTATACCATAAAATCATCACACACTTGGCTTCCATTAACCTTGATTTTGAGCTTACATCTCACGGTTTTAGAGGACAAAACCAGTGAGTTTACTGCCCCTTGGGCGTGAGTTGTCAAAGGAAAATGGTGAAGAGAGAATTGTGTATCAAGTCTTGGAAAAGTGTATCTAATACACTTATATACTTTTCATAAAAAAATAAAACCATTTACCATTATTTTAGATTCAAAAATTAGGTAAATGCTTTCCAATACCAAGCACTTTGATTAAACAAATCTAAATGGAATCTCCACTCACCAAATATATATTAAACAATGGTTGGTGGAAACATCCACCAACAACTATCATTTAAATAATGATAGTGGTGGTTCCACCACCAAATATATATAATATAAAATATTATAATAATATAATATTAGAAGTGGGTCCCACCGAATATTATATTCCAAATATAATTCGGTATTTGCGGCAACGCGACGAAGCTCGGGTTCGGTTTCGTTAATTCTGAATTAACGAATTCATCGTTGCGACGTAAATAATAATGCCTTGCAAAATTACAAAGTCACTCGCGAATTAATTCCGAATTAATTCGCTTGCCCAAAATAAAAATCCAATTTTAACTTTGCGTCGAAATCCAATTTCCGCTAATATATCAAATATATTATTTTATTGATTAATTCCAAATTAATCATTCTCTCTCTAAATAATATTTTATCCTAGATAAATATCTCCGTAATTAATCCCAGATTAATTTTCTCTCTCATCAAATTAATCCCAGATTAATATAGAGTACGAGTTATACGTCATCGGTGAATCTTTGGGAAGCAACCCATGAGATCTGACCGGCGTAAACACACACGTATAACGCAAGCGTACGTATCGTTCAAGTAGTATAAAAAGTATCGATCCCACGAGGACTTAAAACCTTTTTGTTATCAATTTATTGGGCCAAATGATTACCAGTGTCTAACAAGTTGTTTGATTGATTTGGAATGGCGACGATTCTAAATTTAAAGACAAATAATTAAAATTGCTTAAAAGTAGATTTTAAAGAAATTCAATATTAAAAACTATCCAGGGTTGTGATTTATTTCAATATTATTTAAAAGATGAAGTAGTTATCTTATAGTTGGGTAATATATCAATTTATTAACCTGGAACACTAACTTATGTAAAAGCCTCTTCCGATGGTCAATTACAAATACCTAGTATAATCCAATTGAACCATATATCTATGTCAACCAAATTACCTAGATTCATTAAATTCAAGTTCCAATTATGGCTACCCCCGCCCAACAGGTATATTCCTATCCTGTAAGGAAATCTATTAAAAGGGTTATCTATCCTCAAGGAAGATCGTGGGCTATTGAGTCTAAGGTCTAAACTTAAAATCCCTATGTCTAGTTCATTTTAAGTTTACCTAATCAATTTAATTAATGGCCAGTTAATTAAAGAGCTTTAAGATTAAGACTCAATAAATAAATCTTTAAATTACCCAAACTATAATCTAACCCTTATAAACCGGTTTATTTGAAATTCATCACAACCCTAGATAACTAACTTAGCTACGACACATAATTAGGGCTAAAAACTTAAAAGACTTAAAATAAAATTGCATAAAGTAAATGCAGTAAAATAAATGCTGAAAATGAATTAAAATAAAATTGTTAAGGTAAAAGGAATTACTTCTACTATATACTAATTAGATTTCTCCCATAATATAATATAAGCTTTGCAAAACATTATCAACCAGCCATATAGGCGGTATTTTGATTTAATCAGTTTTAAAAACAACCAGCCATATAGGCGGAACCAAAATAACCAGCCATAAAGTCGGAACCAAAATAACCAGCCATAAAGGCGGAACCAAAATAACCAGCCATAAAGGCGGAATATAAATTTTTATTACCCACCGACCAATCTGGCGGTATCCTGATTAAGTCAATTTAAAACTTTGAATATATTATAATTATGGGATAATAATCTAAGAAGCAATAGTAAAAGAATTACCTTTTACCTTAACAGAGGGAAGTTACCTCCTCATAATGAGTAGTAAAAACTGTAAAATAGAGAAAGTAAATTATTATTTTTACAGAACGTAATTAAAAATTACAAAACTTTATTAAAAGAAACTTAGAGAGAGAAGAACTCCCTAATTACATAGGATTTGGGAGAGGAAATGGTACAACAAAAACTGAAATCTCGCGCTCTATTTATAGGCGCGGATGGCGGTTGGGAGTCGCGACGCTGGAAGTATTACGCGCGTCACGACGCTGACTAGAGTAAAACGCGGCTCAATAACGGCTTGACACGTGGCGAGGCGGCTAAGAGATCCGATGACGTGGCACTGTTCATGACGTCATCGCTTACGTCATGTTGAAGAAGATTGTCGGCAGCGTCTGATTTTGACACGTGGCAGCAGCGCATTTTAGCACGACCGTTGAGATGTTGACACGTGTCCTGGCGCACGTTAGCATAGATGATGATTGTCGGCACCGTAGGATGATGACACGTGGCAGGCGCACATTAGCAAGTCTTCTGTGATGGTGACACGTGTCACGGCGCATGTTAGCAAAGTCAACTTTTCAGATTCTGACCCGTTGACCCCGGCGCACTTTAGCAGATCCGGTTCATGTTAGGCGTCGCGACGCTAAAGCTATGCGCGGCGCGACGCGCTGAAGACTGAAATATTCCTGTTGACGCATTTTTGTCCAGTTTTGTCCCAAATTGCCTCCAGTGCTGTCCAAACTTTATTTATCTGCAAAATAACAACAAAACATATCAAAACGTTCATAAATCTCGAGAAACAATACAAAATATTAGGTTAAATGAGTGGGAAATAGTGGTATAAATACCACTCATCACACCCCCAAACCTAACATTTTGCTAGTCCTCGAGCAAAACAGAAAATAAAATAACATGAAAATAAACTTTAACTAAGCCACTTTCGTAGGGATCACGGTTGCATTTAGCGTATGCAACAAGCCTTTAAACCCCTAGGTGTCCCTAGTGGACGAGTGTAGTCTCGTGAGGGCTTACAGCAATGATACCCACAAACATTTTACAAAAGTAAAAGTTAGTTAAAATTAATGCACACAAAAGCAAAAAGACAAGCGAAAAGAGAATAAAGAAAGTTAGTGACTAATCAGATGAAAATTCTACTCCAAGTTACTAGTTGTTTTGTTTCTTTCTAAATTACTGAATAAGTAAATTCTCCGATTATTTTTACCATTCTCCATATACACAGCTAACAAAATATTAATCAACACATTTTTGCCCACAACAGTCATAAGTGCAGTTGATAAGAGAGTAATATTGTCCTAAAGTCTATCAGATTTCACACTTTTTTGTAGCAATGGAAGTAATTTTTCTGATTTTTCTGATTTTTTCTTTGATTTTTTCTCTATTTTTTATTTATATACAATACCTTCCGTCTATGTAGCGAGCTTTGGGTCGGTGGCTCCCAAACCAGTTGGCTTTAGGACACCAGGTGTTAAGACACCCCTACGAACTTAATTACTCAGACTTCAGATATTTATATTTTTACAGCATCTTCGATCCATGTAACGAGCTTTGGGCCAGTGACTCCCAAACCAGTTGGTTTTAGGGCACTAGGTGTTAAAACACCCTTACAGACTTAATAACCCGGATCTCAGACGTTTTTTTTTTTTTTTTTTACTCCATCACTATTTAGAGATGCTTCCTCCAATTAAACTATAGCACGGAATATTACAAACTTTTCAATTTTAGCTAATGACTGTATGTTTCCATGTATGTGATAATACCTGTCAACTGAACATATGAAGATCCATTTTAGTCAGATTTATGGAGAATTCACAAATTAAATAATTTAAAAGGAAATAAACAAAAATTAACTTGTTTTGAAATAGATGGTTTGAGATACGTATCAGGAGTGAAAACTCCTTACTCAGCTACCTCTCACCAATTCCACCTTTTTAGTCAAAACAACAACAAAAATGTAAAATATTTTTGTAATTTTTGAAAATTTTTCAATTTTTTTGTATTTTTCGAAAAATTTTGGACCAAAAATAAAAACAACATACAAACTAAAAACAAGGTACTAATCAACTAAATCCCTCCCCCAAACCTAAATGAGACATTGTCCCCAATGTCTTAAACAGTAAAAGGAGAGTTAGAAGGTTGTACCTGGTTACCTGAAATTTACAGGAAATTAAAGGTTAAGATCCAGATTAATTCGACGCCTCTTACCACGATCGTCCTCAGACCAATTTATCTTTGATAGGATAGGGTCAACTTGTGGTTCATAGGCTATGAGTTGGTCTATTAGATCCGGAGCAAGTCTGGCAGTGAAGAGGAGTTCTTTCATAGGTTTTGAAACGAACCCTTTCTCCGAGCATCATCAAGAAACACACAAAGAAAATCATAAAATCATCAACGTTGAGTAGTCCAAGCGGTTTCTGGTGTATGTTCAGGTTCGCCCAAGATAGTACAATAAAAATTTCCTCCAATGTGCCAAGCCACCTGGCAAAGCAATAAAAGCATCAGCACGGTTAATCATTTCTACCAAACGTTCAGACATACCTGATACGATCAGTTCCTCTCCGTTTGATGATCCAATAAGATTTGCCTCTGCCAAGGGTTTTGGGACGATTCCCAAAACATGACTGCCTCCCTCCTGTACGGCTTTTGAAACGATCCCCATAAGTCCGAGATTGCCTCCGCCATATATTAAATGCATATTCCTTGCGGCTAAGACTCGACCCAATTCCTGTGCTGCTTCTATGTATTGTGGTTTAGTACCAACAGTACTACCACAAAACACACAAATGTTTTCAACTCGTCTTCTTGAAGTGGCTTCCATTTTTTTATGTTTTTTTCTTTCTGACTCTGGATGACTTCAAAGGTGCAATGATGAGTTGAATTTATAATACCTGAAAAGGGTGAGTAAAAATAGCACAAGTATCTTCCAAAGGACGATTAGTAGCAAAATAGTAAAATAGATCGTGATAGTCAAAAAGATCTGGATCCTGTAGAAGAAATAAAAGAAAACAACAAAACAAATCACAATTATTAGGAAAAGACAAAGAGATAAAATATGTACAAAAATCTACAGCTTGATTAACGTCTATGCGTCAGGGACAAGCTTCCCATCCAATTTTCTTATAAATTGGCAAACAGGGTCTTTTTTAGTCAGATTCCCAAGACTTAACTGTTGACTTTCTTTTTGAAATTGTGTATGTAATCTGCGAAATTCTATGTGATATCCACTGGGATGCGTCTCAAGAGTCGAAGATATATCATCTAAAGACTCCTTACTCAAGCCATCCCTAATGAATTTAATTTTGTCTTCGCGATTTCAGACACCATTCCTAAAGAACGACAACGAGTGTTGCAATTCCAACGTGCACATTTGTAACAAACACCCATTTGTTTAGCTCTTCGTTTCTTTGCATAGGTGCTTCTTCCAAAACCAGGCAAGTGTGAAATAAAAGATTCAGAAGACTCACCTGCCAATCGGACTCGTGCTTCAATTACCCAACGAATGTCATTGGGAATACCATAGATCGTCAGTAACCTCATTCGTTCCAAGCGAGCTTTGTAGACTTTCATCAGAGATTTTTGAGGGAGAGAAGGAAATTGCTTGTGAAGATTTGCGAGAGCTTCTTCCATCTTGAAATTACTAAATCTGCAAAAACTAAACACAAAAAATTAAATCACACCAAATCACAATATATATAAAAATTGCATGGGTTGTCTCCCTGCGAGCGCTAAGTTTAAAGTCGTCAGCTAGACATGACTTCTTGAACGTTTATGCTGGATTGGAAAGTGTGACACTTTCTTTTTGTCGCTCAAATGATTCTCCCCAGTAGTGCTTGACACGCTGACTGTTAACTTTGAATGTGTTGTTGGTTTTGGGATCCAGTAACTCAACAGCTCCATATGGTAAAACCTGAGTGATCACAAATGGTCCTGACCACCTAGATTTCAGCTTTCCAGGGAAAAGTTTTAATCTCGAGTTGTACAACAACACCTGATGCCTTGGTTCTAACTGTCTGTGCACTATTTTTCGGTCATGCCATTTTTTGGTCTTTTCTTTGTATAATTTGGCATTGTCATAAGCCTGTAGGCGAAATTCCTCCAATTCATTGAGTTGGTGAAGTCTTTTCTCTCCTGCAGCTTGTGAGTCAAGATTCAACTTCTTCAGTGCCCAATACGCCTTGTGTTCAAGCTCAACTGGCAGATGGCATGCTTTCCCAAACACCAATTGATATGGAGACATACCAATGGGTGTCTTGTATTGTTCTGTAGGCCCATAATGCATCATCTAGTTTTGTAGACCAGTCCCTCCTTGTTGATCCAACGGTCCTTTCTAGGATTCTTTTGATCTCCCTGTTTGAAACCTCAACCTGTCCATTTGACTGTGGATGGTAAGCAGTGGCAACTTTGTGAGTAACTCCGTATTTGGATAGGAGTGCATCAAAGTATTTGTTGCAGAAATGAGAGCCACCATCGCTGATGATTGCTCGAGGTGTTCCAAACCGAGTGAAAATTTTCTTTTTTAGGAATTTGATCACCACTTTGGAATCATTGGATGGTAGTGTAATTGCCTCAACCCATTTGGAGACGTAGTCTACAGCAACCAGAATGTACAGGTTTCCAAATGATGGAACAAAGGGTCCCATGAAATCAATACCCCATACATCGAATATTTCCACTTCCAGAATGTTTTGCAACGGTCCTTCGTTTCTCCTTGAAATATTCCCTGTTCTCTGGAACCTGTCACATTGAAAAGCAAAAAGATAAGCATCTTTAAAAAGTGTGGGCCAGAACAAACCTGATTGAAGGACTTTGGCTGCAGTTTTTTTCCACTGAAGTGTCCGCCGTATGGTGATGAATGACAGTGTTGCAAACACACTGTTGACTTCCTCCTGTGGAACACACCGTCTCAGTAATTGATCAGCACAGCGTTTAAACAGGTACGGTTCATCCCCGACATAATACTTGACTTCTTTGAAAAACTTCTTCCGTTGCGAGTTGTCCATTCCAACGGCCATTTTCCTGTTACAATATAATTAACATAGTCAGCATACCAAGGGACTTCCTGTTGTTTTATGGAAAACAGTTGTTCATCTGGAAAAGTTTCTTTGATTGTCAGTTCTTGTCAGTTCTTTGTCCTGTTTCTCCATTTTCCAGCCTCGATAAGTGATCTGCCACCTGGTTTTCTGTTCCTTTCCTGTCTCGAATCTCCACGTCGAATTCTTGCAAAAGAAGTATCCAACGGATCAATCTGGGTTTGGCATCTTTCTTTGTGATCAGATATTTGATGGCTGAATGATCTGTGTAAACCACCACTTTGGGACCCAGCAGATAGGAGCGGAATTTGTCAAAAGCGTACACAACTGCTAGCAACTCTCCTTTTCAGTGGTTGTGTAGTTGAGTTGAGCTTCATTCAGAGTTCTGCTGGAGTAGTAAATGGTGTGGAAAATCTTTGCTTTGCGTTGTCCCAAAACCGCACCTACAGCAAAATCACTAGCATCACACATTACCTCAAATGGAAGGGTCCAATCTGGTGCTACAATGATGGGGGCAGAAATCAGCTTCTGTTTTAAGATCTCGAAAGCTTCCTGGCATTCTTTGGTGAAGTTGAAAGGCACATCCTTTTCCAGAAGATTGCAAAGAGGTTTGGCAATCTTGGAAAAGTCTTTGATAAATCTCCTGTAAAAACCTGCATGTCCAAGAAAACTCCGAATCCCTTTTACAGATGTTGGTGGAGGTAGTTTCTCAATTGTCTCTATCTTTGCTTTGTCTACCTCGATTCCCTTTTGTGAAATCCGGTGTCCAAGAACAATGCCTTCCTATACCATGAAATGGCATTTCTCCCAATTGAGTACCAGGTTTGTATCTTCGCACCTTTGTAATACCTGTTCCAAATTTTCAAACAATGGTCAAAAGAATCTCCAAACACAGAAAAATCATCCATAAAAACCTCCATACTCTGCTCCAACATGTCTGAGAAGATGGCCATCATGCAACGCTGAAAAGTGGCAGGGGCATTACATAATCCAAATGGCATCCTGCGGAAAGCAAAAGTACCATAGAGACATGTAAAAGTAGTTTTCTCCTGGTCTTTTTCTGGTGCGATGGCAATCTGATTGTACCCTGAATATCCGTCAAGAAAGCAAGACAATCTCATGTCCCGCCAGTCTGTCAACATCTGGTCAATGAATGGTAGCGGAAAATGGTCCTTTCTCTCGTGTCTTTGTTCAGCTCCTGTAATCCATACATACTCTCCATCCAGTCACCGTTCTTGTTGGAATCAGCTCATTCTTTTCATTGGTGACAACAGTAATTCCTCCTTTCTTTGGTACACACTGCATAGGACTTACCCAAGTGCTGTCTGAGATGGGGTAAATGATACCAGCATCCAACCATTTGATTATTTCTTTCTTCACAACTTCCTTCATGATTGGATTGAGTCTCCGTTGATGCTCCACTATGGGTTTGTATTCATCATTCATCAGGATCTTGTGCATGCAAAATGATGGACTAATGCCTCGAATGTCTGCTATAGTCCAGCCAATGGCTCTTTTGTGTTCTCGTAACACTCTTAGTAGCTTTTCTTCCTGTTCCATTGTTAGTGAAGAAGAAATAATAACAGGTAATTCAGAAGAGTTTCCAAGAAATGCATACCTGAGATGGCTCGGAAGTAACTTTAGTTCCAGCTGCGGTGGTTCTTCAATCGAAGGTTTGATTCGATCTTTCTTTGGCAGTTCCAAGCTTTCAACTGGTGGTGTTACTTTGAATCGGAATGGTTTGTCAAGGTAGTTGATACATTGCAAGATTTCAGCATCTAGCTCGCTGTCAGTCATGTTGGTGATGCAAGCTTCAAGTGTATCTGTGGGATTTGACTCAGTATTCTGAACAATTTTATCAACAACATCAATTCTGAAGCATTCTTCTTCTTCCTTTTCATCGCTTGGAATTTCATGGCTTGGAAAACATTAAAGGTCACTTCTTGGTCCTGCACTTTCATGGTTAGTTCTCCTTTTTGCACATCAATTACAGTTTTACCTGTAGCCAAAAATGGTCTCCCAAGAATGATAGGTACTTCTTTGTCTTCTTCCATGTCAAGGATGATGAAGTCTGCTGGAAGGATAAGTTTGTCAACTTTAACCAGCACATTTTCCACGACTCCTCTCGGAAATACGAGTGTTCGATCAGCAAGTTGCAAAGATACTGAGGTAGGCATTGCTTCTCCAATTTGCAATTTCCTGTAAATAGAAAAAGGCATTAAATTTACACTGGCACCTAAATCACATAAGCCTTACCAATGTAATGTTCTCCAATGGTGTGCAAGGAACTGTGAAACTGCCAGGATCTTTCAACTTTGGGGGAAGTTTTCTCTGAATGATGGCGCTACATTCTTCTGTCAAAGCTACTGTTTCGTAATCTCCCAATCTCCGTTTTCGTGAAAGAATGTCTTTCATGAATTTGACATAACTGGGCATTTGTTCCAAGGCTTCTGCAAATGGTATGTTAATGTGCAACTTTTTGAAAATCTCCAAGAAACGAGCAAAAGTTTGTCCAGTTTGTTTTTCTGAAGACGTTGAGGAAAAGGTGGTGGTGGGGAGTGATATGTTCTTTTTCTTTTTCCTTTGCTTCTTTTTCTTTTGCTTCTTTTTCTTTTGCTTCTTTTTCTTCCATCTGTGGAACTGCATCTTTTGGAACTTCCTCAGCAGCTGTTTTGACTCCAACATCTTTGTTGATCTCAGTACCACTCTTTAAGGTAATGATCTGTACAAATAGTGACGCTATGGGTCATATTATCCAACAGATACATGCTAAAGGGACCCGATAGTCATTTGCTTAATTATTGTGTAGTTACATTTAATACTTGATTAATTAAAATACACATTAATTAATAGTCAAATTGAGATATTTGACTTATATCCTAAATGAATATATGTATTTGATATTTAATGTAAATATTATACATATATTTAATATATTTGTATTTAATTAATTAATTAATTAATTGTTAAATGATTAAATTAATTAAAATATAAATATCTTAACATTTAGATATTTGAATTAAATGGCTAAGTTTCCTTTGTTGACTTAATTAAAATATCTATAAAGTGTTATTAGATATTTATCAAGTTGATCAAATTATTATTAAATGAAATTGAAATTACTAATCTTGTATATGCTTTTGAATTTCGGCCAAGGGTTTATTTTTCAACAAGTATATATTTTTTTCTTTTTCATTTGGTATCTAACCTAATACACTTTAACCTAAACTCCATTAAAACAAAACAAAGAAAGGTAGAGAGAAAAGAAAAGAAAAAATCAAGGAAAAGCTTGGAATATAGTAAGTATTTCCACCTTCCATTAGAGAGTAATTTGTTCCTGTTATTGTGGGCAACATCTTGTGATGTTCTTGAGTTTTTATATTCTTTATTCTTTGTGTTTTTGATCGATAAATGTTTGGTGAAAGTGTTGAGCATGTATAATGGTGGAAGCTTATGACTAGTGTAGTTATAAGTATTTTTTTAATGTTTTGGAAATTTTGTTGCTAATCTAGAGTTTTTGACCAACTTTTATATGACCTATATTTAATCTAGAGTTTTTTCATTGTGTTGAGACTTTGGTTGGATGAGGAAGAATGATGATTGAAGTAATTGATTTAACCAATTTGGTCTAATTTGTCCAATTTGAGGAAATTAAAAAATTAGGGTTCATGAGCTCATCCAAATTTGGGGCTTTTCATTTATGTGTGTATAAGGATGTGTATATGATGCATATAAAGTTTCATGTTGATTAGATTTCATTTGGATGTGTCTTGAAGCATGGAAGTGCAAAATGCACAATTTGGAACCTTAGTGAGGCTCTCGGCCAAGAAGTGAAATTTGGGGATTTTGTTGCTTTTGGTGTTTTGATGTTTTAAACATGTTTAATTCATCTTAGTAATGATTTAGAATCATTCAAAATTGATTTGATCAATTTCGGACTACAATGAACAAAATACCAAGTGTAAGGGCAATTCGGTAAATTCACTTAATATGATTTATTGAATTTTATTTCACAATTTGATTATTGGGTAATTAAATAAATATGTTTATTTAATGAATCCGAGAAAAAATTTTGAAATCGAAAAATTTGATTTTCCACCATTTACGCTGCATTACCGGATTTAGCCCCTAAAACCCCTACACTTATCATACTTATTGATCTTGAAATCACTTGACAACATATCTTTATCAAACTTGAGTTTATCATTGATGAGTTTAACCTTGGTACGTATCCTTGTGGGTCTGCCTTCGCAGCGACAACAAGAAATGACCAGGACCGGAAACCCAGGAGTCATTAGTGAATGATTGACAAATGAGTTGTCTACCTGATGAATATACGTAGGCGAGACCATGCCTCTGCTGTGAGCTGAAATATATTCACAGGATCTACTATTCACTATTTGTAGTTAATTTAATTATTAAATCTTTGTATTCTGTTTGGGGATTACAGTATTGCATGATTTAGTGGGAGAGGCATTTTTAGATTAAAAATCCATGATCTAGTTTTCGTTTTTGATATTATATGAAACTGCTTAATTTCTGCTAACCGTTTTTCATGATCTATATGATAGATTTGCGATGGCGGCACCATCCACAAATCAGTTTGCGCGTATGCTTAATGTGAACAAACTTAAAGGCGCTGAGAACTTCGCTGACTAGGAATTGGATTTGAGGATTGTCATCGATTCCGAAAAGCTGGGATATGTTCTTAAGGGTCCGTTGCCCCTTGCTGTGGGTACGGATGCTACGGATGAGGAACGCCAAGTTTATGAAACTTGGAAGGATGATGATTTAAGGGTTAAATCATACATCCTTAGTTCACTGTCTCCGAAACTCAAGAAACAATACTATGGTATGCTAGATTTGTATAGTATGATGACGCGATTGAGACAATCGTTTGAGAACCAAGAACAAGTGATTGTTCACAAAGTCGCAATGGAACTGTTCCATGCTCGTTTGGATGAGGGGCAAGATGTTAGCCCACATGTTCTTCAAATGATCGATTTGATCGATCAATTGAGGCAACATAATCTCATATTGAATGACATTCTCGGTAGAAGTGTCATTCTTGGTTTACTCTCAGCTTCATATCGCCAGTTCGTGATGTACTTCAATATTAATGGGACTGTCTGTACCTACCAAGAGCTACATATGATGTTGCTCACGGCGGAAGAGGACCTCAAGAAGGGAGTACCGACTCATCCTCCGAGATCTACTTCTCTCTGCTTCTTCCCAGACATGGTCAAAAGGAAAGAAGAAGAAGGCTTTTGGTCCTCAACAATAGGAAAATATTGCTAAGCCCAAGAGGGCTTCTGAAGACAAATGCCACCACTGCGGCAAAGTCGGGCATTGGCAAAGGAACTGTCCTGATTACATCGCCCAGTTGAGGAGAGATAGAGCATCTACATCAGGTACATTTATTTTTCCAGTTATTGATTTATCTTTGGCTTGTGAAGCCGTTACATCTAGCTGGATTTTAGATTCTGCTTGTCCCATTCACATTTGCAATTCATTGCAGGTGCTGAAGGTAAGTAAAAGGCTGAAGCCCAAAGAGATGCAGTTGCGATTCGGGAGTGGAGACTCTTTGGATGCAGTTGCAGTGGGAGTATGCGAGATCTCATTACCGAATAGGACACTTTTGTTAAATGAATGCCATTTTGTACCTGGATGTGTAGCTAATATTATATCACTTTTGGTATTGGATACAGAAGGCTTTTGTATTAATATTAAGAATAGTCCTTTATATTTATATGATAGAAATAATATTCAGATCTTTTGTTGTCCAAACTAGCATGGTCATTATACATTGCAAACTTCAAAAGATATTTTAAATACTGGAGTTAATAATCGTAGTTTACCTGTAATTAATAATACTGAACTTTGGCATATACGGCTTGGTCACATTGGCGTTAAACGCCTTACCCAATTGGTTAGGAATGGTTTGATACCAGATCTTACCATTGAATCCTATCCAACTTGTGAATCCTGTATTTAGGGTAAGATGACCAAAGCCCCATTTTCTGGTGTTGGACACCGTGCCACTAACTTACTGGAACTCGTACATTCTGATGTATGTGGTCCACTAAGTCAAACTGCTCACAGTGGTTATTCATACTTCGTTACCTTTACTGATGATCTGTCACGGTACAGTTATGTCTATTTGATGCGACATAAATCGGAAACCTTTGAAAAGTTCAAAGAGTTCCGAAATGAAGTAGAAAAACAAACAGGTTAATACATTAAATTCATTTGATCTTATCGAGGTGGCGAATATATGAGTGGTGAGTTCATGGATTATATGAAGGAGAATGGGATTTTCGCTCAATATACTCCTCCAGGTACCCCCACAGCACAATGGAGTATTTGAGAGGAGAAATCGGACTTTATTGGATATAGTCTGATCAATGTTGAGTTTCACAGATTTACCCTATTATTTATGGGGCTACTCTCTCTTAACAGCTGCACATCTTTTGAATAAGATTCCTTCAAAGGCAGTTCCTACGACACCGTATGAGATATGGTTCGGTAGGAGACCAAATCTTAATTATATTAAGGTTTGGGGTTGTCCTGCCTATGTCAGGGTGACTCAGCAAGATAAGCTTTTTCCTCGAGGGCAAAAGTTTAGGTTTGTTGGATATACTTCGAATACGAGGGGATATTTGTTCTATGATACCGAGCATCGAAATGTGTTCGTAGCTCTCTTCGCAAAATTTCTAGAAGTAGAATTTTTGTCAAAAGGTCGTAATCATAGACAGGTTGAGCTTGATGAAGTCCAATCTGAAAACAACGAACCAACGGAGGAACCTGAAGTTCAAGTAGATGAAAGACCTTCAACACACACACTCTGTAGGTCCGAAAAGGTATCTAGACCTCCTGAACGCTTGTATTTGATACAAGAAAAGAGTCTAGATGTTCTCTTAGTTGAAGAGACAGATCATTTCACCTATAGGGAATCGATGTTGGACATCGACTCCGTGAAATGGAAATGTGCCATGAAATCTGAGATAGACTCTATGCATTAGAATCAAGTTTGGGACTTGGTTCCGCTTCCGAAGGAATTGTTCCTATCAGTTGTAAATGGGTTTACAAGAGGAAAAGCGGGCCTGATGGTAAGGTTGAAACTTACAAGGCCCGACTGGTAGCAAAAGGTTACACGCAGCGACCTGGCGTCGACTACGATGAAACGTTTTCACCGGTGGCAATGCTTAAGTCTATTCGGATTTTTCTTTCTATAGCTGCGTATCATGACTACAAGATTTGGCAAATGGATGTCAAAACGGCTTTTCTAAATGGATTTCTTGATGAAGAAATCTATATGGAACAGCCGGAAGGTTTTGAGTCCAGCGAAAACTCGGGCATGGTATGTAAGCTTAAGAAGTCCATTTATGGACTTAAACAAGCTTCACGAAGTTAGAATCTTCGATTCGACGAGATTATTAGTTCGTCTGGTTTTCTCAAGAATTTGGAAGAATCATGTGTGTATCAGAAGGCCAGTGAGAGCATGGTCGTATTTTTAGTCATATATGTTGATGACATCCTAATTATTGGGAATGATTTAGGTATGTTACAAAGCGTCAAAGCATACCTCTGTAAGAATTTCTCCATGAAGGACCTGGGAGAAGCTTCCTATGTTTTAGGGATAAAACTCTATAGAGATAGAAAAAGGAGGCTGATTGGGTTATCCCAATCAATGTATATAGATAAGATCTTGGAACGGTATAGTTTTGGTAACTGTAAGACAGCAAATATACCGTTCAGACATGGGATTCATCTTTCAAAGAAGATGTGTCCACAAACAGAAGATGAGAAGGTTAGAATGTCTAACCAACCTATGCTTCGTGTTTGGGTAGCATAATGTATGTCATGTTATGTACGAGGCCTGATGTCAGTTTCACTGTTAGCGTAACTAGTCGATATCAGTCCAATCCAGGTAATGACCATTGGATGGCCATTAAACATATCCTAAAGTATCTTAAAGGTACTAAGGATAAGTTAATAATTTATGGAGGAAACGAACTGCAAGTTAACGGGTATACAGATTTTGATTTCCAATCGGATACCGATGATAGAAAGTCTATATATGGATTCGTATTTACCCTTAACGGAGGTGCATTTTGTTGAAAGAGTTCCAAACAGGGATCAACAGCAGATTCCACCACTGAGGCGGAATATATTGCAGCTTCTGAAGCTGCAAAAGAGGATATGTGGATAAAGAACTTTATCACAGAATTGGGAGTTGTCCCAAGTATCGAGAATGCGATTCCGTTATACTGTGATAATACTGGAGCCATTGCACAAGCAAATGAACCAAGGGCGCATCAGAAATCAAACCATGTGGAACGAAAGTACCACATCATTCGAGAGATTGTGTTGCGAGGGGATATTGTCGTGTGCAAGGTACCGAGTGATGATAATGTAGCAGACCCGCTGACGAAGGCCATACCTCCGATGTTATTTGATAAACACGTGGAGTCGATGGGTATTAGATACAATCGATATTGGCACTAGAGCAAGTGGGAGATTTTGTTGGGGTTGGTGCTCAGAGCGCCATTCTCGGTTATATTTCTTTGAGAATACTTCTGTAAAAAACATTATTATTATAAATAATATATGCAGTTCTATAATATAATGTATCTTTTAATATGGTAAAGACGTAATGACCTTAGAATGATTAGTCATGGTACTGTTGCAAAAGCGTCGCAACTGACATTGAGTAGTATCATGATGTTGTCATTCTCAGACTGTTCCTGGTCAAGGTTTACACTACTTGGTCAGTATAGTAAACCCGTTGATACCGGTACATGTCGTATACTGGAATATATGATTCCAGTTATTTCTCAATGAACTATAAGTCTTGGAGACTAGTATAGACGTGTAGGTGTTTATAGCGGATAAACACTGAACGACTCACCGAAGATTCTTAATGGATGGTACACCAACGTCAATAAGAATCTTCTCGGGTTGAGTAGCACTTGTGATTCTTAGACTTGAGATGCCATTGTGGGCACATGAGACATCTTCTACACTTATATGGCAGTCACGTCACCGATCTATTTAGATCAGACCTCCGCCTGTTCGTTGGGAGTAGATAGATCCTCAGGGTGTCCTATGTGTATCAAGATAGGATCTGTCAGTTCTGTGTACCAGAGCATAGATAGTCCATATGATTAGCAATCAGATAAAACCATGGGCCCGTGGTAAAGTTTAGAAGCTAGTTCTAAACATTCTTATAGAGATTGCTAATAGAATAGTTGACCGGTGCATTCACACGCGTATAACGCAAGCGCACGTATCGTTCAAGTAGTATAAAAATATCGATCCCACGAGGTTTAATTCCTACTGTTGTTATTAATTATTGAATCTATTTATTTACAAGTATCTAATTATAGTGAGAAGGGAATTAATTGCTTTGGTTGGTTGAATGTGGAATTGCTTAATTAAAATAAAATAAACAAAAGAAAATACAAAAGACTCAAAAGAAAATACTAAGGAAAAGACTCAAAATATCTAGGGTCGTGACTCCACACAATACTGTTAAAAAGATGAATCGATTCCCTCACTTATGTGTATTAATTCAGTTTGCTAACCTGGAACACGAAAATATACAAAAGCCTCTTCCGATGGTCAGACGCAAATACCCGGTATAACCCAATTGAATTATATTCCTATGTCAACCACATTACCTGGATTATTAAGACCAAGTTCAAATTATGGCTACCCATGCCCGACAGGTATATGCCTATCCTGTAAGGAAATCTATTAAAGGGTTATCTATCCTCAAGAAAAATCGTGAGCTATTAAGTCTAAGGCTGAAACCTAAAATCCCTATGTCTAGTTCATTTTAGATTTACCACATCAATCCTATTGGTGATCAGGCAACAGGAAGCATTAAGACTAAGACTTAATAAACAACCTAAAGAATTACCCATAAAAGAAAAATAAATTATTAAGTGTCTATATTGTGTTTCATCACTTCCTAGAATAAAATAAAATGCTGGGGTTAGGGGATCCACTTTTACTATTTATATTTAGAAATCTCCCTTACTATAATATAGAATTAACGGTGATAGCCAACCAGCCATGTAGGCGGTATTCTTATTAAGTCAGATTTAAATGAAGTCCAACCAGCCATAAAGGCGGTATTATTATTTTTTCATAACTAGCCATATAGGCGGTAATTATCTGTCACCTAAAGACCAGCCATATAGGCGGTGCCAACATTATGCAAAATAAATAAAACCAGCCATTAAGGCGGTAATTCCTTTTAGTGAATAATAAATTTTATATTATAATTAAGGGAGATTAATATAAATTAAAATATTAAAAGCTTCACCCTTCCCCCCAGTGAAAATTTAACTACTAAACATAAAAAGAAAGGAGAAGAAGAAGAGAACTACTGCTATTACTGAAAATAAAAATGCATAAATTAAATAATTAAAATAAATACACAAGATGCAATCCTTAAATTCCTTACAAAAACCTAAGGAAAGCATGAGAATTACAAATCAAATGGCTTGGTTTTTATAGAAAAACCTAAAGGCTTCCACCAATTTCTCCACCGATTGCTCGACGAATTGCTCCACCAAACACTCCACCAAACATGCCACAAGACACCTCCACAAAAACCACTCCACCAAACATGGCACCAAACAAGGCACCAAACATGGTTGCATGTTGTGGGAAGTTTGACAAATTTAGTATTTTTATTTTATAATTTTATTTTATATTTTGTAAATGACTATAGTAGATACACAAAATATACTGTATTATTCATCCATTTGCCATGAAAACTTCAGAATTCGAAATTATTTTGACTTTCAAAGTTGTAGATCTTCGAGTCGTCTTTATTCTTCAACTTGAATCAGCTCAATCGGACATCGGACGAAAAAGTTATAGCCAAAATACGAATATTGCGCAAAACCGAAAATTTTGACTGCACTTTGTGATGTGTATAGAAAAATTTCATTTTTGACATTTTTCCCTCCGAATTTCATCATTTTAGTCCCGAGTTGATTCTATTAAGTCCCAATATTATTTTTATCTGCAAAATATACAAAAACACATCAAAACATTTATAAAACTCGAGAGAGAAACTATACAAAATATTAGGTCAAATGAGTGGGAAATAGAGATATAATTACCACTCATCACACCCCCAAACCTAACATTTTGCTAGTCCTCGAGCAAAACACAAAATAAAATAGCATAAAATTAAACTAAGCCACTTTCGTAGGGATCACAGTTGCATTTAGCTTATGCAACAAGCCTTTAAACCCCTAGGTGTCCCTAGTGGACGAGTTGTAGTCTCGTGAGGGCTTACAGCAACAATACCCACAAACGTTTTATAAAAGTAAAAAGTTAGTTAAAACTAATGCACACAAAAGCAAAAAGACAAAGGAAAAGAGAAGTTAGTGACTAGTCAGGTGAAACTTCTACTCCAAGTTACTAGTTGTTTTGTTTCATTCTAAATTACCGAATAAGTAAATTCTCCGATTATTTTTACCATTCTCCATATACACAGCCAACAAAATATTAATCAATCTCATTTTTGCCCACAACAGTCATAAGTGTAGTTGATAAGAGGGTAATACTTTTGTCCTAAAGTTCTATTACAATTCACACCTTTTTGTAGCAATTGAATAATTTTTCGGATTTTTCGGATTTTTCTTTCTTTTTTTTTTTGATTTTATTTTTTATTTATATACAATATCTTTCGACTTGTAGCGAGCTTTGGGTCGGTGGCTCGCAAACCAGTTGGCTTTAGGGCACCAAGTGTTAAGACACCCATACGGACTTAATTATCCAGACTTCAAATATAAATATATTTGCTGCATTTGATCCATGTAGCGAGCTTGGGCCAGTGACTCCCAAACCAGTTGGTTTTAGGGCACTAGGTGCTAAACACCCTTACAGACTTAATAACCCGGATCTTAGATGCTTTATTTTGAACAACAAATTTTTTTATTTTTTTTTTTATTTTTTAATTTTTTTACTCCATAGCTATTTAGAGATTGCTTCCTCCAATTAACTAGAGCACAGAATAAGGGAAATAAACAAAAATTAACTTATTTCGAAAATATTTTTACCTTTTTAGTCAAAATAAAACACAAAACACAAAAATATTTTTGTAATTTTTGAAAATTTTGAAAATTTTTCAATTTTTTTTATTTTTCGAAAAATTTTGGACTAAAAATAAAAAACAACACATAAACTAAAAACAAGATAAGAATCAACTAAATCCCTCCCCCAAACCTAAATGAGACATTGTCCCCAATGTCTTAAACGGTAAAAGAAGAGTTTAGAAGGTAGCACCTGGTTAGCTGAAAATCAAAAATTCACCGATTAAGGTCAATGTCTAATTTACGCTTCTTACCACGATCACTGTCTGACCAGTTCAACTTGGAGAGAATGGGGTCGATTTTTGGTTCAAACGCTAGGATCTGGTCAATTAATTCTTCGGCCTTTGTCGCAGTCAGGAAAATATTATGTACCGATTTCATGACGAAATCATGTCTTTTGGCTTCCGCAAGAAATACAAACTAGAAAATCGAAGAAATGCTCAATGTTGAGTAACCCAATGGGCTTCTGATGAATATTTAAGTGTGCCCATGATGCTACAGTAAACATTTCCTCAAACGTCTCAAGCCCCCTGGTAACGCAATAAACGCATCTGCAGTATTGATCATTTCATGAATTTGTTTGGGCATTCCAGATACGATGCGTTTATCTCCATTTGTTGGTCCGATTAATTGTTCGTCCGCCAAAGGTTTTAGAATGATTCCCAAAACATGGCCGCCACCATCCTGAACGGCTTTTGAAATGCTTCCCATCAATCCGAGATTGTCACCGCCATATACTAGGTGCATATTTCGCTCTGCTATGACTCTCCCCAATTCCTTTGCAGCCTCGATGAATTCTGGTTTATTACCAGAATTGGATCCACAGAAAACACAAATTCTCTTGATTCGCTGCTGTGAAGTTGCTTCCATTTTCTCTCTCTTATTTAGATGTGTATTTGGATGTGTCGAAGCGAGAAATGACGGGCTGAATTTATAGAACTTGAAAATGGGTGAGTAATAATTGCACTAGTATCTACCAAATGACAATTATTAGAAGAACGTTAAAATAAATCGTGAAAAGTCAAAAAGTATAAATCTTGTCGGCGAAAATAAAGATAAAAACAAAAAGAAAACAAATCAAAGCAATAATTAAGACAACAGAATTGTGTACTCAATACGCTTCTCGCTAGTATAAATTCATGAGGATGCGTCTCAAGAATTGCATTCCTTACTCAGCTATCACTCATGATTTATCTTTCATCTTTGCGATCTTCAAACACCATTCCTTCTGTCTTAAAAATGCTCATTTTATGCTTTTACCTACAAAAATAACACACAAAATTAAAAAGTTCTACAACATATATACATAAAATATGAAAACAGAAATTACAACAAATTGCATGGGTTGCCTCCCTGCTAGCGCTAAATTTTTCGTCTTCAGCCAGACGTGACTGAAATCTATTTCTCAAGGAGGTTTCAGCGTCATTTTGGATGTCCGATTAAAGACAATCCCATGACCTTTGCTTTTGAAGGGTCTCTTCCAACGGTAAGGTCGCAGAAAATTTTTTGTCTCATTTAGTGCTCGTGCTACCTTTTTAAACTTTGTTGCTCCAACAATTCCTGCCAAAGAAAAGAAGAAAGAAAATCAGGAGGTCTCGTATGGTGCTTGACTTGGAATGGAAGTTCCATTCTGTCAAGCTTCTGGGTGATTTCTCTAATTGTACTCCCCAACACAGTGATGTTTCGCCTGAATTCACTGGATCTTAAAAGTTCAGACATTTGCTTCTCCATTTGCTTGCTTCTTGCTCCACCTTTTCTTCACAGATGTACTCTAGGATCTCCGCGTTCAGTCTTCATCTGACATCTGTGAAATGCATGCTCCATAAATCAACTGAGGATGTAAAGATATGTCTGACATTAGGTCTTCATCCTCTGGTTGAATGGAATGGATGGTTCAGGCAAATCTTCATCAAAACATGTGCAAAGAAATCTCCAAGATCTTCAACCGGTGGATTGAAAGTTATGTCTTTCTGTAGTTTTATCCTCTGTGGTTGGTAATTCTTCTTCAAACATCATTGCAATGCACACTCCAAGATCTTCGTTTGAGGACACAGAATTTCATCCTCAATTTTTGTTGGTACGAACAGCTCAACTTCATCGTCAGAATCAGAATCTGAATAATAAAAGTCAAATAGAGACTTTGCTGGTTTGGGCTCCTGAACTGATACCTCTGGTTGTTGATACTGCTTAGCCTCCTCCTTTACTGAAGTGTCATCGTGAAATGATTGGTACTGAAGGCTTCATCAGTGTCATCTGAAAATGATTCTTGAGGTATGCAGCTCTGATTTTCTGTTAATTATCTCATTTGATCTGTCATCCTCTGAATAGATTCTGATTGTCTCTGAATACTTTCAAGTTGGTTCTGATATGTTTCAAGCATTGCATCCAACTTTTTGTCTCGTTTCTGGAACCAATCTTTGAGCATGTCAACCAATGTTCTTCCTCTGATGGTTCTGGTTGTTGGTAAAAATCAAAGGTAGATGGTGGATAAGATGGAAAATATGGCTCTGTGAATGTGATGGCTCATTATACCATGAAGGATTCTGATAGTTCTGCCACCCTGAATGTAGTTGTACTCGCAATAATCGCTTGGGTGGTTACCATTACATATGCCACATCTCCACATTGCGTTCTATGAGCAAATGTAGTATTGCTTGGTTCTGGCATCCAGTGATAGTCATTGGGCTGAAACAGGCCTCAGAAAATCGGACTGTTGCTCCCAGATGTGGGGTGTATCTTCTTGTAAGACTCGTAATCTCTCAATCTCCCAATAATGTTCCATTTTTCAACCACCTGAAAATAAAAGAAAGAAATAAAAATTACAAAAAAAATAAAGAAAATTAGATACAAGTAAATTAGATAGCTTCAAAATTAATAACTCAAGAAATATAAGTCCCCGGCAACGGCGCCAAAAACTTGACCGGTGCATTCACACGCTATAACGCAAGCGCACGTATCGTTCAAGTAGTATAAAAATATCGATCCCACGAGGACTTAATTCCTACTGTTGTTATTAATTATTGAATCTATTTATTTACAAGTATCTAATTATAGGGAGAAGGGAATTGATTGCTTTTGGTTGGTTGAATGTGGAATTGCTAAATAAAATAAAATAAACAAAAGAAAATACAAAAGAAAATACAAAAGACTCAAAAGAAATACTAAGAAAATAAGGAAAAGACTCAAAAGATCTAGGGTCGTGACTCCACACAATACTGTTTAAAAGATGAATTGATTCCCTTACTTATGTGTATTAATTCAGTTTGCTAACCTGGAACACGAAATATGCAAAAGCCTCTTCCGATGGTCAGACGCAAATACCCAGTATAACCCAATTGAACCATATTCCTATGTCAACCACATTACCTGGATTCATTAAGACCAAGTTCCAATTATGGCTACCCACGCCCGACAGGTATATGCCTATTCTGTCTGGAAATCTATTAAAGGGTTATCTATCCTCAAGGAAAATCGTGAGCTATTAAGTCTAAGGCTGAAACCTAAAATCCCTATGTCTAGTTCATTTTAGATTTACCACATCAATCATATTGGTGATCAGGCAACAAGAAGCATTAAGCTTAAGACTAATAAACAACCTAAAGAATTACCCATAAAAAGAAAAATCAATTATTAAGTGTGTGTATTGTGTTTCATCACTTCCCTAGAATAAAAATAAAATGATGGGATTAAGGGATCCACTTTTACTATTTATAATTTAGAAATCTCCCTTACTATAATATAGAATTTAACGGTGATAGCCAACCAGCCATGTAGGCGGTATTCCTTATTAAGTCAGATTTAAATGAAGTCCAACCAGCCATAAAGGCGGTATTATTATTTTTTCATAAACCAGCCATATAGGCGGTAATTATCTGTCACCTAAAGACCAGCCATATAGGCGGTGCCACATTATGCCAAATAAATAAAACCAGCCATTAAGGCGGTAATTCCTTTTAGTGAATAATAAATTTTATATTATAATTAAGGGAGATTAATCTAAATTAAAATATTAAAAGCTTCACCCTTCCCCCAGCGAAAATTTAACTACTAAATATAAAAAAAGAAATGAGAAAAAGAGGAGAACTAGCTATTACTGAAAATGAAAATGCATAAATTAAATACTTAAAATAAATTACAAGATGCAATCCTTAAATTCCTTACAAAAACCTAAGGAAAGCATGAGAATTACAAATGAAATGGCTTGGTATTATAGAAAAACCTAAAGGCTTCCACCGATTGCTCCACGAATTGCTCCACCAAACACTCCACCAAACATGCCACAAGACACTCCACAAAACACTCCACCAAACATGGCACCAAACAAGGCACAAAACATGTTGCATGTTTGGTGGAAGTTTGACAAATTTTATTTTTATTTTTTTTTATTAATTTTATTTTATATTTTGTAAATGACTATAGTAGATACACAAAATATACTGTATTGTTCATCAATTTCGGCCATGAAAACTTCAGAATTCGAAATTATTTTGACTTTCAAAGTTGTAGATCTTCGAGTCTTCTTTATTCTTCAACTTGAATCAGCTCAATCGGACATCGGACGAAAAAGTTATAGCCAAAATACGAATATTGCGCAAAACCGAAATTTTGACACTGCACTTGTGATGTGTATAGAAAAATTTCATTTTTGACATTTTTCCCTCCGAATTTCATCATTTTAGTCCCGAGTTGATTCTATTAAGTCCCAATATTATTTTTATCTGCAAAATATACAAAAACACATCAAAACGTTCATAAAACTCAAGAAACTAAACAAAATATTAGGTCAAATGAGTGGGAAATAGTGATATAATTACCACTCATCAATAGTCGACTGGATAATTCATAGAGATTTGACTTTGCATCTATATCTCTGTGAATTATCCGGATACCTGTGATAGAGGAATTATACATTTTCCATGACCTCGACCTGTATGATTCAGCGAGTTTATCCGTGATCGTCATAATTTACGGGTGGATAAATTATGGACACGAAATTGGATTTCGTGACGGATATGCCTGAATCTAGAGAGTCTCAATAATGAAACATACTCGTAGAGCACTAGAGAAACATTTATAAATAATATTGATTATTTATAAATTCGTTCAAAGGTTAAACGCAAGATACATGCTAAAGGGACCCGATAGTCATTTGCTTAATTATTGTGTATTTACATTTAATACTTGATTAATTTAACTACACTTTAATTAATAGTCAAATTGAGATATTTGACTTATATCCTAAATGAATATATGTATTTGATATTTAATGTAAATATTATACATATATTTAATATATTTGAATTTAATTAATTAATTATTTAATTGTTAAATGATTAAATTAATTAAAATATAAATATCTTAACATTTAGATATTTGAATTAAATGGCTAAGTTTCCTTTGTTGACTTAATTAAAATATCTATAAACTGTTATTAGATATTTATCAAGTTGATCAAATTATTATTAAATGAAATTGAAATTACTAATCTTGTATATGCTTGTTGAATTTCAGCCAAGGGTTTATTTTTCAACAAGTATATATTGTTTTCTTTTTCATTTGGTATCTAACCTAATACACTTTAACCTAAACTCCATATTAAAACAAAACAAAGAAAGGTAGAGAGAAAAGAAAAGAAAATCAAGGAAAGCTTGGAATATAGTAAGTATTTCTAACCTTCCATTAGAGAGTAATTTGTTCCTCTTGTTGTGGGAAACATCTTGTGATGTTCTTGAGTTTTTATATTCTTTATTCTTTGTGTTTTTGATGGATAAATGTTTGGTGAAAGTGTTGAGCAAGTATAATGGTGGAAGCTTGTGACTAGTGTAGTTATAAGTATTCTTTTAATATTTTGGAAACTTTGTTGCTAATCTAGAGTTGTTGACCCACTCTTAGATGACATAGATTTGATCTAGAGTTTTTTCATTGTGTTGAGACTTTGGTTGGAAGGAAGAATGATGATTGAAGTAATTGATTTAACCAATTTGGTCTAATTTGTCCAATTTGAAGAAATTGAAAAATTAGGGTTCATGACCTCAACCAAATTTGGGGTTTTTCATTTATGTTGTGTATAAGGATGTGTATATGATGCATATAAAGTTTCATATTGATTAGATTTCATTTGGATGTGTCTTGAAGCATGGAAGTGCAAAATGCACAATTTGGAACCTTAGTGAGGCTCTCGGCCAAGAAATGAAATTTGGGGATTTTGTTGCTTTTGGTGTTTTGATGTTTTGAACATGTTTAATTCATCTTAGTAATGATTTAGAATCATTCAAAATTGATTTGGTCAATTTCAGACTAAAATGAACAAAATACCAAGTGTAAGGGCAATTCGGTAAATTCACTTAAATATGATTTATTGAATTTTATTTCATAATTTGATTATTGGGTAATTAAATAAATATGTTTATTTAATTAATCCGAGAAAAAATTTTGAAATCGGAAAATTTGATTTTCCACCGTTTCCGCTGCATTACCGAATTTAGCCCCTAAAACCCCTACACTTATCATACTTATTGATCTTGAAATCACTTGACAACATATATTTATCAAACTTTTAATGCCATTGTTTAGGTGTTTGTTTTAATTCGTATAAGGATTTCACAAGGTTGCACACTTTCTGTTCTTGTCCAGGAACATTGAAACTTTATGGTTGTTCCATGTAAATCTCTTCATCCAGTTTACCATTCAAGAATAAGGCCTTTACATCCATTTGATGTATTTCAAGACCAAATATAGGTGCTATGGCTATAAGTATTTTTATTGACTTGATACAAGTTACAGGTGAATAGGTGTCAAAGTAATCTAGGTCTTATTTTTTTCTATAACCTTTTATGAAAAGCCTAGCATTGTACTTATCTATTGATCCATCTGGTTTTGTCTTCCGTTTGAATATCAATTTGTAGCCTAGTGGCTTACAACCTAGAGGAAGATCAACCAACTCCCAAGTATAGTTTTATAGGATGGAATCAATCTCATTGTTGATAGTCTCTTTCCACAAAGGTGCGCCCGAGGAAGACATTGCTTCTTTATAGCTTTGAGGCTTTCTACCAAGTATGTCAGAAAATCGGGACCAAATGACTTAGACGTTCTATCTCTTTTTCTACGTCTAGGTTCAATTGTCTTAATATTTTCACGTTGATCTAACTCTTTGACATTATCAACAGTTCTTTGAGAGACTATGTTCTTTCTCTTTCCTTACAAGGAAATGTCTCTTCAAAAAATGTCATATTCCTTGTCTCAATTATTATATTCGGATTGATGTCAAGGATTTTAGACTTGTGTTATAAGAATCGATACACACTGATATTGTGAGCATATCCAACGAATATACAATCAACAGTTTTGGGTCTTACTCTAACCTTCTTAGATTTAGGAACTAATAGTTTGGCAGGACACCCCTACAATTTCATATATTTGTAGGAAGGTATGTGACCTTTTCACAACTCATATGGTGTCTTGTCTAATCTTCTGTGAGGAAGCTTGTTCAGAACGTAGTTCTCAAAAAGCAAGACTTCCCCCACAAGTTCTGGGGTAAACTAGAACTTATCAACATGACATTCATTATTTCCTTCAACATTCGATTTTTGCGCTCAGCAATCCCATTTCGTTGAGGCGAATAAGAAACAGTATTTTCATGGATAATTCCATGATAGGAACAATATTTACGAGATGGTGACATATATTTACCACCTCTATCACTCCTGAATATTTTGATTTTCTTACCAAGTTGATTTTCAACTTCGTTCTTATAGTGTTTAAAGCTCTCAATAGCTTCATCTTTGCTCCTCAACAAATACACATAATAGAGCCTTGTGCTATCATCGATTAAAATGACAAAGTACTTTTTACCGCATCTGTTTGCACAATATTCATATCATACACATTAGAGTGTAAAAGTGCCAAGGGTTCAGAAATTCTTCTTATGGAGTGAAATGATGTTGTATGCATTATTACTTCAACACATGCCTCTCATTTATGTTGGTTATCAATTGCAAATTTAGGTTTAAGGCCATGTTAATTAATTTAAGCATCATATCATAATTTTCATGTCATAACCTCCCATGCCATACATTTTGTTACTCAATAATATAAACAAAAGTTATAGCTTTATTATTAGCACTATGTCAATTGACAGTCATTACATTGAACTAGAAAAGGCCCTCAGTGAGGTATCATTTTCCTACATAAACATCATTTTTGGTCAAGACAAACTTGTCAGAACCAAATACAAGCTTAAAGCCATTCTTGCTAAGGAGAGAGCCTGAGACAAAGTTCTTCCGAATATCAGGAACATGCAAAACATTCTTCAATGTAAGCTCATTTCCGGATGTCATCTTCAGAACCATTGTGCCTTGTCCAACCACTTTAGAGGTAGATAATTTTTCCATTGTCAGATGATCGCCACCATCGACCTTCTGATACGAGGAAAATATGTTGCTCTCAGTAAATATATGATGAATAGCCCCAATGTATACCCACCATTCTCTTAATTCCCAACCAAGTTGGCTTCAGTTACCACTACTAAGAGGTTTATCTCTGAAATCTCATCAGTCAGATGCTCAACTTCAGTGACATGGGCCTCATTTTTCTTTTTCTTGCCTTTGTCATGAGACTTCTAATTTCTACAATCTTTTGCCAAATGACCGTTTTTCCACAGTTGTAGCACTTCTCTTTGAAATTCTTTTTTGCCTGGGAAGAATCAGCTCCACTGTTCTTTCTATTTTTGTTACCCTTTACACCCTTGACGATGTTGGCCTTAGACTCCATAGTCTTGTAGCTGGCCTTCTCGGACTTCATGTTGTCCTCTTCGATCCCTAATCGAACTCTAAGGTCTTCAAGGCTCATATGCTTCTTTTTGTATTTCAGAGAGCTCCTGAAGTCATTCCATGATGGAGGTAACTTTTCAATGATTGTGGTAACCTGAAACGTCTCACAGAGTTTCATCCCTTCATCCAATATTTCATGAATGATCAATTGAGTTCACCTAATTGAGACATAACGGTTCTTGAATCTACCATTTTGTAATCCAGGAACCTACCCATAATCAATTTCTTTTGCCTGACATCCTCGGTTTTATATTTCGTTTCTCGAGAGATTCCCAGAGAATCTTCACAGAAATCATGCCCTGGTACACATTGTACAGGGTATTATCAAGTCCTCCAAAGAGGTAATTTTGTACAAGAAGTCGCCTGATGACCATGTCTCTTCTCGCAATTGCTTGGCTGTTTCTATTTCTCCCTCCACATGACCTGGATGATTTTTGAGGTGCTTAACCAACTACAGAGTTGTCAGGTAGAACAACATTTTACTCTGCCATTGTTTAAAGTTTGCTCCACCAAACTTTTTCGATTTTTCTCCATGAGCGACCGATATTGTGATATTTCAGCTAGCCATGTGTAACTGGAAAAACCAATAGTGATCAATAAGTCTACAAAAAATAAATTGTACAATGATCAATGAATGATCTTGTTCAAGTGATATATTATTTATCCACTCGTTGTTATATTGGACTGTAGTAATAATTAACACAAGTCCTTGAATTTACGACTAAGGTTTCTTATAATAAGTAAATAAAGAAATATTCCCTGAGGACGAGGGGCTTCCAGAATAACCACTTAAATCTCTGACCACTTAGGCTCTTACCGAATTTTTGACAGAATATCCTTTAAACACTTTCTCAATAGAATCTCTTAGGCATTCAAACTTAGTGTTACTGTAGACACTTGTATTTTTGCATGAATGCCCAATGATGAGCCTCGTATGGAGGCACTACCCGATAAGTCATGGAAGTCGCGGGAAACAGACACCGGAAGGGAAAATTCTAAAAATCAATAGCTCGTCAAATTTAAATTCGCTAGTTGGCAACAGATTCACTCAGTTGATTCCTGTTTTAAAAATTAAATATTGGCCCAAAACCCCCGCACCCATCCAAAGCGCATACGCACCCATCCAAAACCCTAACACAATCAAGAAACCCTAACCTTAGCTCACCTCTATATAAAGACTCTTCACGCCTCCTTCTCCCCACCAATTCACTGACACGGCAAAAAGAGACAATGAAACCCTAATGATCTCTCTCTTCATTGCATTTCAGACACGACCAAAACCACAAAAGCCACTCATCACTGTACACACTCATTCGGCACCTTCACAAAACATAACATCTCTCGACCAACTCCTCCCCGTCCCTCACTATCTCGGCAACAAAAGATACAATGAAACCCTAATGATCAAGTCCCTAGCTCTCTCGGCTCTCTCTCTCTTCTTCTTCATTCAGCAACCATCATCACGTCTTATCTCTCACCCTAAACACACACAGAAATAAAAACTCAGACAGCCTCATCCTCTCCTATTCCTTCACTCTCGGCAGCCACTAAAACCCAAAGGCTATTCTTTCGGATCTCTCTTCCCTTGACACTACGGTCAACTCAAAAAGAAAACAAGTAGTAAAAAAACAGCCTTCCTCTAAACCCTCGGCAATAAACAAAAAATAAGAACCACACAAGAGCCTGCCTTCCACCGAACAATTCATCAACACAAACTGCCCACTGACCGACAATGACAAGAAAGCCAAGAGAGCAAAGCAACGAGAGGACCGAGTGAGCAAATAAAAAAAAGCGTGAGCAAAGTAAAATAATAATCATGCATGCTTAATGATCAAACGATAACGCACTGGGCTAAATCAATTAAAGGACATATGTGACTTGCATGAAGGGCCCTTATTTTGTCCGATTATCAATTGTAATGAACTGAATGAAGGGTGCTTATTCTGTCGATATACAACACTCAATTGCATGGCATGTTTACTATGACATGGCTGGACTTTTTTTATCAGAGTAGTGCATATGGAGGGCATGATGATGATCAACAGAGAGGTGCACTGAAGCCAGCGCATTACCGAAAACAACCCAGTCCAAAAATCACCCAAAAAAATCAGCCCAGCAAACCAGTGAAAATAGCAGAAACGTTAATCCTTCCGGCGACGTCCCAACGCACTCATGTGAAGCGACTTAAAAGGTAAGACCTGATGACACCCTTTATTATATCTTATTTTGTCGTCCTGAAAATGGCATGCTTGGTTGGACATGGAATACGTCCAACCGGGTATGCGAAGTCCTATATTGAAAACGACCAAATTCTTTAGTCACATATTTATTATTCCGTATTTATTTTGTGTTATTTATCTTTCTCTATTATTTTGCATATTTTTCTCGTTGGTGATTTATTGTTATATGCGTTATCATATTTCATGTATGTCAATATTGGGTTAATGATTGTGTTGTGTTAATGATTGTGTGTTATCCCTTGTAGTATATCAGATGGAAACCCAGACGTAAATTTTATAGTCGAATCTGAATGATCGATAGTACGATCTGTACTTGGGATAAAACTCCACGTACCGCTTGAGAAACACTCATGCACGTATTTATGTCATTATAGATGTCATTTTTTATGATCCCATTCGAACGCGTTCCCGAACGCTACACGAACGCATTCTGCCTCACACTGTTCGAACGCGTTTACAAACACTGCTCGAACACATACATTCGGGCTCGCCGTTCGAACGCGTTTCCGAACGCTACTCGAACGCATGCATTTCGTTTTACCACGCATCATATCCTATCCTGTTCGAACCCGTTTTCTAACGCTACACGAACGCGCACACACTAGACAGATGCCTTTATCATGTTTTAGGTATGTTTGTCTCTTTAGTTATTCCTTTCTGCCTCGTGTGCTTAATTATCTGTCACTATTGTTAACGTTTTTATTTTCATTGCCGCACTTCTCTAATTAACATGTTTTTTAAAAATTATGCATTTATTTCACTTACATTTATGTTTATGGGTGTGCAAACTTGTATGTCATTTGAATTGTCTTGCATGTGTTGCATAAGGCTTGGTTATATCATTGTTTTTTTTTTATTTCATTACAATTGGCATAAGTAAGGGACCGTTTCGAACCGAACAGTTTGAGGTCTTCACTTGCGAGGGTGGGTGCGGCCTTAAATCATTTCTCAGTTCACACTGTGTGGCGACTCCTTTTATTCTCCAATTTAGTCCCCTGTGGGCTACTCCGTACTCCCGACCGGGCCGCGAGCCCCAGGCAGCGTCGCACACCTCTGGGGCATTTGTCCACAATTACACTTTTAATTTCACAACACAATATTTAATATTTGCATATATGTATATGTATATGTGTATACTTTAATCAAGCTTGGACATAATTACTTGTGTAATATTACACTTTTAATTCTCAACCAAGTATGCAACACACAATTAAATTTCAACTTTATCACTATGTGTATGCTTGTGATAATTGAACACCCTAATATTTACTTAAATCTATACTACCAAGTTTATTGGAATATAGTATATGATTTTACTAAGTTAGTGTAATGATAATATAATTAATCTAAGTCTATTTCAATTTAGAAGTAATTCCAAGATTAATTCGTTAGTGTCGCGTCTCGTTTGAACGAAACTATCCAATGAGTTCACGTTCGTATAGCGTTTGATAACGCGTTCGAACGAAATATTTTAGAGCGTTTATGTTCTCGTAGCATTCGAAAATGCGTTCAAAAGAAATGTTCCAGAGGGTTTATGTTCGTGATGTGTTTGAAGGCGTGCTTGAACGTTCGTAGGCAGAAGACTTGCGTTCGAATTGCGTTTGAATACGTGTTCGAACGCTCTTACGAAAAATCAAAATTTTGTCTACGTGTTCGTCGAGCGTTCGAACGTCCTTGGATATTTTTCTTGCACATAACACATTTTTTTTTTTCCAGAAAATTGACTTTAACACATGCAAAATTCTCATCTAACAATACTAACATTAATAAGTTCTTAAGTTAGTTGGGGAATTACGTGCTATTAAACGAATTAAACATGCATCAAACAAATCAAAAGCAGAACACAACCATGAAATTAAATATACACTAACATACCAATATTAAACATAAACCCTAAAGCTTAAAGAATAAAAAAAAACATAGAAAATAACGAAAATTTGTAGTCCAAGTCGAGTTGCCTCTATCCTTAAGAACTTATTAGCCCCGCCTCGGTGCTCTATGGATTTTGTGGCTAACGTCCTCCCAGGATTACTTGGACTCCTCTTATTTAAGGGACACTCCTTAACAAGATCTTGAACTGGGACAATGGTGGGAACTCTCTCTTGACTCTAAAACAAAATGTATGAGACTTTTCTTTTGGATGTTTTGAATGAACATGAGGGCTCCTATATATAAGCATGGAAGAGCGCCTTAAAGGCACCTTTTGGTTTGGGGAGCAATCCTCCTAAGGCTTATACTCATTCCATGCACCATTTGGAGCCTAGAAGTGTGTTCTTCTAATTTGGAGGACATGTCCCTACATATTATACCGTTCCAATAGGGAATCACCCAAAAAACATGATTCTCCTTCATCCAATAGTTAGAGAATTTACAACATAATCTTTTATTATCAGCTCAAATTTTTTTTCTTTTGAACTCACATGTCAATGAAGTATTCGGCTTCTTTAAAACTCTTAAAACATCACTCTAGAATCTTGCAATGCGGAAACACAAGGTAAATCTCTTTCAGCACCCCTCAACTCCTTTTGTTAGGCATATTGCATTTTTTTTTCACAAAATATCTTCTCGAGAGATTCTTTGGTGCAACGGTGGTACCGATGACGTGGTACCACCAACCAATCATTATTAAATATATAAGATTTTGTTTCCTCTTGTTAGTCATTTTTAAGGTTTTAGCACGCGTGGCAGTGGGTGATTGGAGTATTGTACGGATGACGTGGTACCACTGTTGTACCAAAGAATTTGCCTATCTTCTCATATCAGTGAAATGTTTGACTTCCACCTCATGATTTCTTATATTAGACATATCAGGGCAGGCGAATCCATATGCAAGGATAAAGAAGGAAGATACTGATTTTCGAAAGGTTAAAATTTGAAAAAAAAAAAAAAAAAACATGTGAGTTACAAATTCTTAAATTGAATGATTTGAAAATTTAAACGGAATTTTTTTAAAAATTAAATAAATAAACAAATCGGACTAAAATATCTACCCTTAGACATAATCATGATTTTGAATAAAAATTTCATTCTATCTCTCAAACTTAGAAGGAAAAAAAATAAATAAATTACATGATTTTAGATGGATTTTTGCAATAAATTTTGTGACATTTGAGACCGGATTGCAGAAAAAAACAATTTACTTAAAAAAAAAAAAAACAAAAACAAAACTTACGAATAAATGTCATTTTCTCCGACCACGACAACTTGTTATAATTTTCTAAGAAAAATTTGCAAGTTTTAGAGGAAGAATATGTACATTGTAATTTAAAAATGATGAGTTTGTTCAGTTCTTGAGAGGAAATTTTAGACGCCGAAATTGAATTACAAGAGTTTGGCTTGTCCAAAATAATAAGTTTCCCATTTGAGAGGTTTGATAATGATTTTAGGGGTGCCAATACTTTAACACGTTTGTTAAAAATTCTTATTCTGAACATGCTTTTATATGCTAACTTTGAAAGACTATTGTCTCGTTTGTTTATTGAACAAGACTTTTGTAATTTTGGAACGTGATTTCAGGAATTGTAAATGAAAAAAAAAACAAAAAAGCTTAACAAAAAGCCTATTAAGAGGAAGTTATAAAATGTAAATGCAACTGTTAATTAATTAATTAATCGAAAACTTTAGAACCATTGTTCATTTACTGGACTTTAGAACTTGTAATTTCCAACCAGTACACTAATCGCAAGAAAAGAAAAAAAAAAAAAAAAAAACCCTCTAGCAGAGAGAAGACATTGCAAATGGTGGAATAGATTTCAACTGAAAATACATAACATGTATACAAATTGTGAGATCACACAAATGACTTGATAGAAAATACATAACATGTAATACAAATTGTGAAATCACACAAATGACTTGATAGAACATATGGTTTGTATCAGCGTGAGGACGAGGAGCAAAATTGCAGCATCAGTCCCGGTGCCCCTCCAAAGATTGCTAAAGTAAACCCTTCTCAAGGTTGCCTTAGCATTGTTCCACCATTGCTCAGTATAATCTTTCAGGTAATTTTATCCTTGTAGTAAACGGAACCACCTAATGTAATGTGTAGGCAAAGTTTGTTGAACATCTCTGCTATTCTAGCATTGTCGCCCACACAATTATAAATTATAATTCCCGCTTCAACAAGCAAATTTACATCCGCTTCAGTGTTGATAAGATTATCGATTAGATTAATGTAACTGCATATGTAGCGTGGCTCTGGAAAATAACCCTGCTCCGGATAATGACACTGCTCCCAGGCCATTAAATTACGAAACAAACATTCGGTCTTATCATATATTTCAATCTTTGGCATTCGAAGCTCGGGAGGTGCTGTGATTAAACTCATACACGAGAGGAGAAAATGAGAGAAATCTCTTCTTTATTATACGAAACAAAGAATTACAAAGCTTCCAATTCAAGCTTTACAAAAAACTCTCAAAACCACTCAACTCTCTCACTCACGGTTTTGGGATTTAGGGATACTTAGAACTGGTCTTCAGGCTCCATTTTATAGTACCAAAACCGTGTGAAAAGTGTCACACGGTTTTGGCAAGTTTGTCAAGCCAACTGTAAACTTGAAGGTTGGCAGTGAAGTCTTATCAACTTTCGGTGCTGCATGCTGACTTCACTGTTGTCTTCAATTCAACAAATCTCCCCCTCGGTGAAGATTTTCCCAAAAAACTGAGCCGACCATTAATCATCCAAACAGGATCCTCCCCTGGCTGCATCTGTATGACTGCCTACGTACCCTGAGATGGGATAAGCCAATCGTAGTTCTCTGAATCTCCCCACTCTGACTATGTGGAGAGTTTTGTCATCCCGACTATGGCACGACAAATTTAAAGCTTTTCCTTCGGTAAAACCTTCGTGAACATATCAGCACCGTTGTCATCGGTGTGAATTTTCCTGAGTTCTATCAGCCTTGAGCTCAGGACGCCCCGTATCCAGTGATATCTCACATCGATATGTTTTGACCTCGAATGAAATGTCGAGTTCTTTCCGAGATAGATAGCACTCTGGCTATCGCAGTACAAAATGTACTTCTCCTGCTTGAAACCCAATTCCTGGACGAATGTCTTCATCCACAACAATTCCTTGCAAGCTTCTGTCATTGCAATGAATTCTGCCTCGGTTGTAGAAAGTGCGACACATCTCTGCAACCTCGACTGCCATGCCACAGCTCCTCCTGAGAGAGTAATCAGATACCCCGAAGTAGACTTTCGGGTATCCACATCTCCTGCCATATCTGAATCGGTATAGCCCATCAACACTGGCTTGTCGCTGCTTCTAAAATATAACCTCATCTTGGAAGTGCCTCGAAGATACCGCATAATCCATTTAACAGCGTTCCAGTGTTCTTTTCCTGGGTTTGACATAAACCGGCTGACCAATCCAACTGCGTGTGCTAAGTCTGGCCTAGTGCACACCATGGCATACATTAAACTTCCCACTGCTGAGGTGTATGGAACCTGTTTCATTTCCTCATTCCCTGTCTCAGTGGAGGGACTCTGCTGCGTACTCAATCTAAAATGGGTAGCAAGAGGAGTGCTAACTGCTTTAGCCTTGTCCATCTGGAATCTCTGAAGTACTTTCTCGATGTACTCCTCATGTAACAAGTATAACTTCCTGGCTTTCCGATCACGTCCGATCCTGATGCCAATAATCTGCTTAGCTGGCCCCAAGTCTTTCATCTCAAAAAACTTACACAGTTGCTGCTTCAAATTATCAATCCTTGATTGATTCCTGCCAACTATCAACATATCATCTACATATAACAGTAAGATGAAAAAATCATCGTCAGAAAACTTCTTAACGAAAACACAATGGTCTGAAGTGGTCTTCTTGTATCCCTGCTCCCCCATAACTGACTCAAACTTCATATACCACTGTCTCGGTGCCTGTTTCAAACCGTAGAGGCTTTTCCTGAGTCTGCACACATGGTCTTCTTTGCCGCTGACTCTGAAGCCTTCTGGTTGCTCCATGTAAATTTCTTCTTCCAGATTTCCGTGAAGAAATGCGGTCTTGACATCCATCTGCTCAACTTCCTGGTCGAGGCTTGCTGCTAAGCTGAGTACCACTCTGATGGTGACATCTTCACAATTGGAGAGAAGATTTCATCGAAGTCAATGCCTTTCCTCTGATTGAATCCCTTGACGACTAGTCTGGCTTTGTAACGGGGTTGTGAAGTATGCTCTTGTTGCTTCACCCTGTACACCCATTTGTTCTTCAAAGCCCGTTTGCCTCTTGGCAAGTTCAGCAACTCAAAAGTGTGATTTTCATGCAACGATTTCATCTCATCCTGCATAGCTTCCTCCCAATTTTCTCTGTCTTCTGTTTCCATAGCCTCCTTGTAGCTCTCAGGTTCTCCCCCGTCAGTAAGCAGCACATACTCATAAGCAGAGTATCTGGTTGAAGGTCGCCTCTCTCTGTCAGACCTTCTCTGTGGAACTGTTGGTGTACCTTCTGGTACTGGTGGTTGATCATGATCATCATCTCTGGGAACTTCATCATCTGTACCCTCATGTCTGGGAACCTCATCTTCAACTCGTACTGGCACCAGTGTCTGAGGTTCTGGATTCACATCTCTGTATTGCTGGGGCATTGTCTTAATCTCCTTTCTGATATCTTCTATGGTCTGGTCTTCAACAAAGACAACATCTCGGCTCCTAACGATCTTCTTCTCCACAGGATCATACAATTTGTAAAAATCATCATGACCATAGCCAATAAAGACACACTGCCGCGTCTTTGCATCGAGCTTGGATTTCTCGTCCTTTGGGATATGTACAAAAACTTTGCACCCAAAGACATGCAAGTGTTCATAAGACACTTCTTTACCTGTCCAAGCTTGGTTAGGAACATTACCTTTCAGTGCGACTGCTGGGGATATGTTCAAAACATGAACTGCTGTGTTGAGTTCCTCCCCCCAAAATGTCTTCGGTAGCTTGGCTTGTGACAGCAAGCTTCTGATCCTCTCACACAAGGTTCTATTCATCCTCTCAACTAGGCCATTCAGCTGAGGTGTCTTCGGAGGTGTCGTTTGATGTCGGATTCCTTGCGTCTTGCAGTACTGATCAAACGGACCTCTATATTCTCCACCGTTGTCTGTTCTGATGCACTGCAGTTTCTTACCGGTTTCTCTCTCCACCAAAGCATGAAACTCCTTGAACACTCCCAGCACTTGATCTTTTCTCTTCAAGGTGTATGCCCAGGTCTTCCTTGAATGATCATCAATAAATGTCACAAAATACAGTGACCCTCCGAGTGTTCGTGTCTGCATCGGACCACATACATCTGAATGTATGAGATCTAGTACCTCCTGTTTTCGTTGAGGCGGGGAGCTCTGGAAGGATACTCTGTTCTGCTTTCCAGCCATGCAGTGTTCACACTTTCGTAAATGTGATTTCTTCAGTTCCGGAAGAACATTCCGCCTGCGTAGTATCTCCATCCCTGTTTGGCTCATGTGACCGAGCTTTTTGTGCCACAGCTCGGCTGCCTCATTGCTGTTGACTGTATTTATGCTACTATTGGAAAGCTTAGCATGCATCAAATACAGGGTTGAATCTTTCTTACCTCGTGCCACAACCATTGATTCTTTAGTGAGCTTCCAGCATCCGTCACTAAAGGTGCTGCAGAAACCTTTATCATCCAGCTTGCCTGTTGAGATCAGGTTTAACCGGATATCTAGGATGTGCTTGACTCCCTTCAACATTACCCTTGTCCCGTTCTCTGTTTCAAGGAAGATGCCTCCAATACGACGGCTTTGGATTGTCCGTCATTCCCCATCCTTACAGCACCGTAGTCCCCTGGTGTATAAGATGAAAAGAAGTCTCTACGAGATGTGGCGTGTATGGAGGCGGCACTATCTATCACCCAACTGGTCTCGTGGCTGGTAAGATTCACAATATCTTCTTCATATATAATATGAAATTCTTTGGAGGTCTTCTCGGTGGTGGTAGCAACTCTTTCTTGGTTAGAGTTACCATCTCTCCTGGACTGCTCGTTCTTCAGTTTGTAGCAATCCCGCTTCATATGGCCTTTCTTCTTGCAGTGATAGCACTCAATATCCCTCGTTCTTGATTTCCCCCGGTTCTTGTCTGATCTCCCTAGGCCTCGGCTTTTACTCCTCCCTCTTCTGGTGTTCTTCTCCGTCACTAGAGCTTCTGAGGTTGAGGTTGATGCTAACTCCTGCATTCTCGTCCTCTTTTCTTCCTCGAAGATCCTGGTCTTTGCCATCTTCATAGTGACTTTCCCTTCTGCAGCTGAATTGATCACCGTAGATCTGAACGTTTCCCAAGATTCTGGTAACGTATTAAGGAGTATTAAGCCATTTACCTCATCGCCGAAGTCTATGCCCAATCCAGACAATTCCTTCATGGTTCCAAGGAAATCGTTGATGTGGTCCGCCACAGCTGTACCCTCCTGGTATTTCAAACCCATCATCTTCTTGATGTAGTACAACTTGTTGTTGCTAGTCTTTGCTCGGAAAAGCTCCTCCAGCTTTCCCCATAAAGCACGTGCATTTGTTTCTTCACTGACATAGTTGACGATACTATCGTCGATCCACTGACGAATAGTCCTGCATGTTTTCTGGTGAAGATTAGCCCACTTCTCATCGGTCATTCCTGCTGGTTTCTCCTCCAGAAATACCGATCCATCATAGTCCTTCACATACAGAAGGTCTTTCATCATTCCTCTCAATGTGAAATAGTTGGTACTGGTTAATATAACCATTTTTCCGTTGCCCCCTTCCATCATAAAAAATTCTAAGCAGAATTTCAAAAAACGGACCTCACCGTTGCGTCCGGAATGGTCGAAAATTGTGGAAATGACACTTCGTTTGTCAAAATCCAACACATGGACCAAATTGTAAATTTCAGAAATTACAGGGGTCAAAGTGCAATTTCCAAAAGTTCAGGGGCCAAAGTGTAATTACGGAAATGTTCAGGGACTAAATTGTTAATTTTTGAAAGTATAGGGGCTAAACTGTAATTTCCAGAAAGTTCAGGGACCTATCTGAAATTTACCATGCACTGCTGACGTGGCTGACACGTGGCGCTGACTGTGCTGCTGACTGTGCGCTGACGTGGCGCTGACTGGGTGCTAACGTTGCGCTGACGTGGCGGCTGATGTGGCGTCTTCTTCTTCTTTGGAAGCGGGTGCGGCGCGTGTGCGCGTGGCCGGCGCGTGGACAGCTCTCTGGACGGCGCGTGCGGCATGCTGGGACCTCCGTTCGATCGCCGGAAAATACTGCCGTGCTCGTCTCGCCGTGAAAAGTCTGATGGTATGCTCAAAATCGATTTTTGACAACTTTGGTCGGAACCGACTTTCCGAACCGAAACTTCGTTTCCGAATTTCGGGATCCCTCCGTGGAACCGTAGCTCCTGATACCACTTGTTGTGATTAAACTCACACACGAGAGGAGAAAATGAGAGAAAACTCTTCTTTATTATACGAAACAAAGAATTACAAAGCTTACAATTCAAGCTTTACAAAAAACTCTCAAAACCACTCAACTCTCTCACTCACGGTTTTGGGATTTAGGGATACTTAGAACTGGTCTTCAGGCTCCATTTTATAGTGCCAAAACCGTGTGAACAGTGTCACACGGTTTTGGCAAGTTTGTCAAGCCAACTGTAAACTTGAAGGTGGCAGTGAAGTCTTATCAACTTTCGGTGCTGCATGCTGACTTCACTGCTGTCTTCAATTTAACAGGAGGGATCCATAGCAGCTTTTTCTTTTGAACTGTTATGTCAAGTAAGAGTTCTGATCCTTCAAGAGGCTTAAACTTCACTCCAGACTCTTGCAGTTTGACAGCACAAGGTAAATATATTTCACCTTTTGGATAGTTCATCTTCTTTACATGGTATATCATAGCACATCTTCTCATATCAGTGAAATGGTGTGAAACTTCTTAGTACTCAGATCAGAGAGAAGTTCCACCTCTTGAGACATTTTACTAAACATATCAACAAAGACGAATCCACTAGCAAGTTTAAAGAAGTGAGGATACACTTCATGTTCGGAGAAGCCTAACTTATATAGTCCCTCAAGGACGAAGTATGGAAGCTGATTTTCCAGTAATAACAAGTCCGTCTCAAGAGAAACTCTTACTCGTCGTAGGTTACTCATCGAAATATCATGTGCAAACCGAGGAAACGAGTACTTCAATAAAACTCAATGATAAATACAGCATCATATAAAATCATATCTATAAACTCTATCTTGTTAAACTTTTGCTTAGGCATCTCTGCATAGCTGTTACGGATATCTTCTTCCTTTTCTTCTATGAAGTTTATAAATTTCTGCCACGTCTCCTCTTCGATTCGACTGCCGAACTTCTCTTTGATTCGATTGCCGAACTCCTTTACAAATATTATCTTGTGTTCTTCCATATCACATAATTCTCTGTTAAAATGATGTATAGGGCCTATTGAGATTACCTGAGGAGTGTAGGCTTCTTCATTCATTTTGCGGAGATATTTGGGAACTCGGTAAATACAACACTGACGTTGTCGCTCCAACTTTTCGTCAATGTCGAGTTTCAATTCTTTGCGCTCTTTGAATGAAGCAAATGTTATTAAGTCTATATTATTATTTGCCATCTCCAAGTCCTAAATCGATAAACAAATAAAACTAAAAGGTGATTATAAAAAAATAAAATAAAATAAAAATATCTACCCTTAAATATATTTCCGGATATTGCACAAAATGTGAAGCGAAGTAGCATTCATCGTTTCTCAATTTTCAAAACAACAATCTTATTTTAAACAAACTCACTCCAATTATTACAGTATAATGAAAACAATAATTATTATGGTTCACACCTCGAAGAGCAGGATTTGATTTCCATGTTGTATTTTAAAATTAAATATTTTTAAAGTTTTTCATTATCCCAAATAACACTTTATTTCTAAAATTTTTTTTATAATTAAAATTATTATATATATAAATTAAAATAACAATTATTTTAACCTATTAAAATATAAAATTGTAAAATTGTAAAATTGTTTATAGATAGTACATAATCTCTAAAATAAATCACAACCGTCAAATTACCCGATCCGAGCTTAAGCTGAGCATGTAAAATCCTCAGCTATCTCGATGTAACACCCCGCCAGAGGTAGGATGCTACCGGCAGGAGACAGAATTGACCCATCTCCATAAGCCCTGAATCTACCGAAAATTCGGCATGAAGTATCCTAAAAACTGGATAACCTGGATCGCAGTCCAGCATCAAAGGCAATCCAAGAAAACATCAAAACAATAAAAGGACCTCAGGTCCAAAAAAAACTCATCAAAACCACAACCTAAGGGCTCCGTGCCCACATCATCTATCAACACTCAAGGGCTCCGTACCCACAACATCATATGCAATCAAAACTTTAAATTATTAATACAAACCACTTGCTCAGTACAATAAAAAACAATAAATCAAATATCCTAATCCTCTAAAATATTTCCCAAGACACTTGCGAGGTGACTGCCGCTTGGGTAATCTACGTCTCGAGCATGACTTCTAAAATCGATATGATTGACCAATCTACAAGTCGACCTGCAAAACTGGCAAACTGGTTTGATGTGAGTTTTAAAACTAGTAAGTAACCCTGCTAGTAATACAACAAACAAGTCAAACATTTATGATAAACAAACAAGTAAAATATATCAGTCGTTTATCATATTTACTAAGTTACTTCAAATTCGAATTTATTAAATTGTTATTGTTCTTTATTCTTAACTCTTATCAAAGTTTCACATTTTCATATTAACATATGTGCTAATCTAAATAGATAACGCCCAAAGCATACGAAGCAAATCGTATATATCTATACTTTTATCACAATAGTCTAACTTTGAAATATCATCAAATCGCTCTGTTAATAAACTTTTCTCAATACCAAATCAAACCTTTCTTAACTTCCTTTAATTACAACATCATTACAATGACTTAACAATCGCGGTTCATATACGTTTACACATACCTTAGCACACCCCTCTTATATACATGCCAAAAATAATTTCTAAGGTTCTTATATATATACATGCATACCAAAACAGGTTAACAAACACGCTTCACAACATCTAACACATATTAGTTTCCGAATTCATTAACTCATTTCACATAAGCATTTGTTATCCACATAATCAATGAGCTCCATTATACACGTATATATACAAAGTCACACATACAATCATCATACAACTAATCATGACGCAAACTTAACAACCAATACATCACAAGGCATACAGTCAAACAATACATAAATATCACGGCACACTAAGTTTGTCACATGACTACTCATACATAATCACATTCATAACAAACATTCCACAACACGACTCAACACTCACATACAAACATATGTTTCAAACATATGAATACACCTCTTGTTACCAAATTCCAATGTCATACCTTTAATAATTCTCATAGCTTTTCCTTTATCGATCAAACATAATCATTCAGACTCTCTATCTAGGAACATCTGATATAACATCTTTATCAACTGAACATATCCAACCTATACATATCTTAGTATCATATGCATATACGAATACATACTCATATATATTTACACATTTTCATATTTATTCACATACACAATTCATATCGTTACAGATTCATACCTTTATGTACATTCATACATACGCATAGTCATTAACATCATTAAACCTCTTACTTTATATTATGATAATAACAAAAGCCATACCTGCGATGATCGTTTCACTTAGCTACACATAACCTCGAACTGCTTCTCAAACTACTTCTTAACTATCTTCTGTTTTACCTAACATATTAATCATCTATACATCTATATATGTAAAATCAAGATACGAAATCACACATTAAGCTCTCATCGCATGAGTTACTTACCTGGCTTCGCGAGCGCCGAAGATCCTAGTCAAGTCAAAATTCCGAGGCCATATTCGGACTCCCGTCGATCATACGAATGCGCTGGTGCGATCGAAATTCCGATCGGAGTTACTGTTCATCACGGGTTACTATTCATCTGCCGCTTTCTTCCTTGTTTTGCGTGATTCTGGCCGCTGATCGGTGAAATCATCTCTGCACACTCGTAGTACTCTCCGAGAGCTTCGATTTCGCGGGTGGCACGGCTCGTGAAACAAACCGACGAGCCGGAAAATTGAGACCCACTTCGCGCACGTTCTTCCCCGTCCAGCCGCCGTTCCCGGCGTCTCCTGGTCCATCACCGGCCACCGCCGGATGCGCGGTGGCCGGACGCACCCAACCGCGCCGGTGTGCCGGCCGGCAGTGGCCGGCTGGCCGCCGGCGCACCAAATTCATTTTTCTCTCTCCTTGCGTTTCTCCTCTGCATCTTCTTCTTTTTTTTTTTGTGGTAAATGCTGCTGGTACATAAAAAAATAATAATTAAATATTATAACAAAAAAAATCTAAAATCTGAAATGACTAAAATGCCCTCGTTACTAAGGGTATTTTCAGAAATCAGCCGTTTTGAAGCCCTTCTGGCGCGATTCTCAGAAAGTGCTGAACACGAAAATTGTTCGTCTCGGAAAAACGAGTTCAATGGTCACAAATCATCTCAATTGGAGTTCGTTTGCAAATTTGTGGCTAAAAACGTAAACTTTACGCGTAATATAAATATCGTGTAACTGATTCCTTAAAACGACGAGTCTACTGATGCAACAACTCTTCACTTTAAAATATTACAATCTAATTTCCAGCATATAAACACTGATTTTCAATTACCATCGTGATCTAAATCCTTAACTTTAATTCGATAACTTTCTCGAACTGTTCCGAAAAACCCGGGATATTACATCCTCCCCTCATTATAAAAATTTCGTCCTCGAAATTTCTCCATCCTTATTTCTGATCACTCGGAACCAATCGTACGTACTTTACCATCTTGTCCGAATTCGGAAGTCACCATACTTAACACCTTTCAAAAGTTACATATTCCATACATCAATACGAATAATGCTATTTCGAAACAAAACACATCAAATCAAACATTTCATGTCTAAATCAAGCCAGATTTGTCATTTCAATTCACATCCATTCATAAGAACACTCTCACAACTGTTTTCAAGCTCATCCATCAACAAAAGAGAAAATAGAACACGGATTCTACACAGTCAATCAAATGCATCATCTGAAACAAGGATCATAAAACATGTCCTTTACACGCAACACAATATCAAAACGGAAACTTAATACGAATCTCATACTATCCATTTCATCCATGATACAAAATGGAACTCGTTCATTTCACATCATGTCATTCTACATCATATATGTAAATGACACCAACATCAAAGTTTACATTCATACATATCCCATCGCACATACAACTTTGTATGGCTATCCACATAGCACACATAATCATCACTATATCCATAAGATCCATGTCTAATTGTAAACTTACATACACACTCTTATAACGATATAAACTTTTATACCAACAAATACCTCTATCGTCGCAACCAGAAGTGACAACCATAATACTCTTATGATGTTGATAGTCTGAAATCTGTCAAAGTCTGTCATTATTCAAAATACATTTGGAAACATAAAACGATTTCTTTTTTAAAATCATTTCGAAAATACATTTGAAAAACTCTTTTACTGTAAACAATTAATTTCAAAAAAAAAATCCATCATCGTAAAAACCATATCGAGCATCCAGCATAACTCACTGGACGAAACATAAACGAGCGTCCAATGCCCAAATCACGCGCACAGATCGGACAATGAACGAACCGATCCACTGTCGACGGAGGGTTGGGTCGTACCATTTCTGATGGCTTAGACCCTACGATCACCCCGGCGGAAACATATGATGAGTTATGAAAAACATAAATACATACACCGATCGTCGGGGCGGAAACATAACAATAACCGATCATCTCAGCGGAAACACATCAAGAAAACATAAAACTATCGCTGAGACGGAAACATATAAATACATCATATCATAAAATATCAAAAGTAATTTCTAATGTATCAAATCAAAATGCATTAGTTTGAAATCATTTTCTCCCCAAAACATAAATTTGAAAAAAATCATGAATGAGTCTTTGATGCAATGTTTTCAAAATAATACTGATCGTCCACCGCTCAGTCACTCGCAAAGACTGGACAGTGTACGTACCATGTCGACAGAGTAATGGGCCAGCCATTTTCCGATGGTCTGGACCCGTAACGATCGCCCCGGTGGCCAACCCGGAACGTAACATAACCGATCACCACGGAGGGTCAAAACATAAAATCACCAAGCACCGTGGCAGAAACAAATTTTCGAGCGTCTCGGCGGAAACAAATTTTACAGTCTAAAAATATCAAAATCATTTTCGAGCACCGAGACAAAAACATATTAATAGATCTCAAATCATGAAAACTCAAATCAAACGTCGAGGCAGAAACATTTTCTTTATCCTTTATACTCAAAATCAAAACCTCTGAAAACTTTCTTTCTTCCTTCTTTTCTTTTTCTTTTCAAACTCTGTTATGCCAGAAATCAAATTCCAAGTTTTCAAAACATGATTCAAAATATCATTTCAAAATTCAGACTATCAACATCAGGAAATCTCCCATACTTCAAAACACCTCAGATTCACATTACTTACATATTCATATTCCTATATAAACCACAAGCTTTAACTTTGTACACTTAAACACATACATATATTCATACTACACAAACATATACAGATAATCCAAATCACCTATATTAATCAAAACCATAGCACATCATACCATACACCTAAAATCAAATTAAACATAAAACTATACAGTCTTTACGTAGCAGAAAACTTACTCAGACGATCAGATACCTTGTAGCAGCAGTCACCGACGCCCTAACCTTGGCTCTGATACCACAACTGTAACACCCCGCCAGAGGTAGGATGCTACCGGCAGGAGACAGAATTGACCCATCTCCATAAGCCCTGAATCTATCGAAAATTCGGCATGAAGTATCCTAAATACTGGATCGCAGTCCAGCATCAAAGGCAATCCAAGAAAACATCAAAACAATAAAAGGACCTCAGGTAAAAAAAAAACTCATCAAAACCACAACCTAAGGGCTCCGTGCCCACATCATCTATCAACACTCAAGGGCTCTGTGCCCACAACATCACATGCAATCAAAACTTTAAATTATTAATACAAACCACTTGCTCAGTACAATAAAATAAAACAATAAATCAAATATCCTAATCCTCTAAAACATTTCCCAAGACACTTGCGAGGGTGACTGCCGCTTGGGTAATCTACGTCTCGAGCATGACTTCTAAAATCGATATGATTGACCAATCTACAAGTCGACCTGCAAAACTGGCAAACTAGTTTGGTGTGAGTTTTAAAACTCAGTAAGTAACCCTGCTAGTAATACAACAAACAAGTCAAACATTTATGATAAATAAACGAGTAAAATATATCAGCCGTTTATCATATTTACTAAGTTACTTCAAATTCGAATTTATTAAATTGTTATTGTTCTTTATTCTTAACTCTTATCAAAGTTTCACATTTTCATATTAACATATGTGCTAATCTAAATAGATAACGCCCAAAGCATACGAAGCAAATCGTATATATCTATACTTTTATCACAATAGTCTAACTTTGAAATATCATCAAATCGCTCTGTTAATAAACTTTTCTCAATACCAAATCAAACCTTTCTTAACTTCCTTTAATTACAACATCATTACAATGACTTAACAATCACGGTTCATATACGTTTACACATACCTTAGCACACACCTCTTATATGCATGCCAAAAATAATTTATAAGGTTCTTATATATATACATGCATACCAAAACATCTTAACAAACGCGCTTCACAACATCTAACACATATTAGTTTCCGAATTCATTAACTCATTTCACATAAGCATTTATTATCCACATAATCAACGAGCTCCATTATACACATATATATACAAAGTCACACATACAATCATCATACAACTAATCATGACGCAAACTTAACAACCAATACATCACAAGGCATACAGTCAAACAATACATACATATCACGGCACACTAAGTTTGTCACGTGACTACTCATACATAATCACATTCATAACAAACATTCCACAACACGACTCAACACTCACATACAAACATATGTTTCAAACATATGAATACACCTCTTGTTACCAAATTCCAATGTCATACCTTTAATAATTCTCATAGCTTTTCCTTTATCGATCAAACATAATCATTCAGGCTCTCTATCTAGGAACATCTGATATAACATCTTTATCAACTGAACATATCCAACCTATACATATCTTAGTATCATATGCATATACGAATACATACTCATATTTATTTACACATTTTCATATTTATTCACATACACAATTCATATCGTTACAGATTCATACCTTTATGTACATTCATACATACGCATAGTCATTAACATCATTAAACCTCTTACTTTATATTATGCTAATAACAAAAGCCATACCTGCGATGATCGTTTCACTTAGCTACACATAACCTCGAACTGCTTCTCAACTACTTCTTAACTATCTTCTGTTTTACCTAACATATTAATCATCTATACATCTATATATGTAAAATCAAGATACGAAATCACACATTAAGCTCTCATCGCATGAGTTACTTACCTGGCTTCGCGAGCGCCGAAGATCCTAGTGAAGTCAAAATTCCGAGGCCATATTCGGACTCCCGTCGATCATACGAATGCGCTGGTGCGATCGGAATTCCGATCGGAGTTACTGTTCATCATGGGTTATTATTCATCCGCCGCTTTCTTCCTCGTTTTGCATGATTCCGGCCGCTGATCGGTGAAATCATCTCTGTACACTCGTAGTACTCTCTGAGCGCTTCGATTTCGCTGGTGGCACGGCTCGTGAAACAAACCGACGAGCCGGAAAATCGAGATCCACTTCGCGCACGTTCTTCCATGTCCAGCCGCTGTTCCCAGCGTCTCCAATTCCATCGCCGGCCACCGCCGGATGCGCGGTGGCCGGACGCACCCAACCGCGCTGGTGCGCCGGCCCGCAGTGGCCGGCTGGCCGCCGGCGCACCAAATTCCTTTTTCTCTCTCCTTGCGTTTCTCCTCTGCATCTTCTTTCTTTTTTTTTTGTGGTAAATGCTGCTGGTACATAAAAAAATAATAATTAAATATTATAACAAAAAAATCTAAAATCTGAAATGACTAAAATGCCCTCGTTACTAAGGGTATTTTCAGAAATCAGTCGTTTTGAAGCCCTTCTGGCGCGATTCTCTGAAAGTGCTGAACACGAAAATTGTTCGTCTCGGAAAAACGAGTTCGATGGTCCAAAAGTCAGCTCGATCAGAGTTTGTTTGCAAATTATTTGGCTAAAAACGTAAACTTTACGCGTAATATAAATATCGTGTAACTGATTCCTTAAAACGATGAGTCTACTGATGCAACAACTCTTCACTTTAAAATATTACAATCTAATTTCCAGCATAAAAACACTGATTTTCAATTACCATCGTGATCTAAATCCTTAAATTTAATTCGATAATTTTCCCGAACTGTTCCGAAAAACCCGGGATATTACACTCGAACTCTTACAAAAACACATCATCTGATTCAAACTCAAGATCTGAAAATCAGAGCATGATCCATATACCACAAAGTCACGCCTCTTAGAAACTAACATAATGTAGACAATTAACCTATTCTCACAATTTTCAAAACAACGATGTTATTTTATAAGCAAACTCACTCTATTATAGAATAATGAAAACAATATTTATATATGATGCACACCTTGAAAAGCGGAGATTTGTGTATCGATTCTTTGCTTCTTTTTTTTTTTTTTTGATAAAAGCAAATGTTATGAAGTCATTATTATTATTATTTGCCATCTCCAAGTCCTAAAAATCGAGCAACAAATAAAACTAAAAGGTGAATATAATCATCAAGATATAATATCTATCCTCAAATATTGTTGATGGTGTTTTTCGGGCACTATGTTATTTAAACAACACGACAGGGGTAAAAGGGGTAACTCCATTGATCGAGACCTTTAAAGCCGACCCGACAACTTGACGGTAAGAGGCCGAGCACTTTATACTAAATGGCCGAGCACTTGAGATCGGATGACCGAGCATTATCAGATCGACAGCAGCATTCTCAGTTCAAATGGCTATCATGACCGACCTCATGAAGACCGAGCACATGACGAGGCGTGCTCAGGAAGATAAAGCATCCTATTCTTGCGGAAAAGGGATAAGTTGTCCTACTTTAATAGGGTAAAGTAATAACTTAATATCCTAATAGGATAAAGGAAGTAAATATAGTTTTGATTAGGAATCCTTATGGGAAAATGGAATAGTTTTGACTAGGAATCCTGATAGGAAAAGGAGACCATCTCCAATTGGGAATTCTTGTACAAATAGGAATCTGATTTCTTCACCATTATAAATAGGAGGGTAGAGTGAGTGTAGAAGGACAAGTGAAAGGCATCTGAAAATCATCACAAGAGTGAGGGATTAGAATCATAAAGCTCTGATTTGTAAAAGCAAAGAAGAGACCCGAGGAGTGTATTTGAGTAATAAAAGAGTACCATCCTGTTCTTGTCCGTGGACGTAGGTCGGATCTCAAAATCCACCGAACCACGTTAAATCACCTTGTCTGATTGGCGTATTCTCTTGTTTTCCGCTAAATTTGCCTTTGGTTCCCCATAACCAAACAAATTCACAGTTGGAGGAGGATTGCCTCGGAGGTGATATTCCCGTATTACCCTGAGACCAAAATCCACCGTCAACAGTTGGCGCCGTCTGTGGGGAACTTCACAAAAAGCAGTTCACGTGATAAGACAAATGGCGGAAGGCGGAAATCACCAACCAGGAGGTCCGGCAGTGGACTGGATGAAAAAAAATGGAAGATAGCATGAGGTCTATGATGGATCGACTAGAAAGAATGGAAGGAGCAAACAACGAGAAAACTGAAACCGAGACCGGACAGAGGAGGAAAGAGAGGGAAAGAGGGAAAAGAGTAGTAGATGTAAGCGAAGACGAGGGACCCAGAAAGAGAGGCCCTTATGGGATAAGATCTGAAGTGGTAGGAAGAGAGCCACGATCAGAAGACGCATGGGAAGAGGAGGAACAATCACCCGACCCTTCCTCCGACAGTTTTTACAACTCCGAGAGGGAGAATAGAAAATACAACGAAGACGTACAGGAGACCTCCGAGCTCAAGGAACGCCACAGGAGAACAGAAGGACACAGAAGGCGACACGGGGGCACAGCCCGTGAAATAAAGTCTTGGTTGAGAAAAGAGATGACCAGATGGGAAGAAGGCCTCAAGATCGGCGCGGGAGACACCCGAGGCGAGGAAGAGGGGTCTCCCTTACAGAAGAGATAAGGTCAGCACAGTTCCCGAAGCGATTTAACATGCCGACCATGACACCGTACAAGGGACATACCGACCCAAAAACCCACATTGAAAGTTTCACCCTGTTGATGGAAGTGCAAGGGGTAACAGGGGACGCCATCTGTAAAGTGTTCCCCCTCCTCTGGCCGGACCAGCCATTCTATGGTACATGAGCTTACGCCCCAAGAAGCATCAGCAGCTTCACGCAACTGAAGAAGTCATTTATACGACACTTTAAGGGGGCTTGTGTCCCCAGAAAGACGATTGGAGAACTCCGGCTCATGAAGCAAGGAGACGATGAACCTCTGAAGATATTTATTGAAAGGTACCATAATATGGTACTCGAAGTCGGAGGGTACGAGTCCCCTGAGGCCCTAGAAAGCTTGAAAGGAGCCTTGAGGGTCGGAAGACTATGGACCCACCTAAGGATCCAGGACACCCCGGACTACGCCACCCTCTGGAGGTGGCTCGGAAGTTCGTTTTGTTAGAGAATGAAGAAAAAGTGTCCCGAAAAGGGAACACCATCAAAGATAAAACCACAAGGGAAGGCGCCCCTCGCGACGAACAGAAAGAGAATCCAGAAGACCTCCCCCGAAGCACAAAGAATTCAAGCCACTACACCGGGATAATCAGGAGAGAAGGGCGCCGACCCAAGTGAACCATGTGTTCGGGGAAGATGCATACATCCCCCTAAAGAAACCACTGGGACAAATTTTCATGGAGATTCAGGGGAAAGGCCTCTTAGTGGAACCCGACCAAAGGAGATTCCCACCAGACAGAAGGAACCAAAAAGCTTATTGTGTACACCACAACTCCAGAGGACATGCAACGGACGGATGTAAAGATCTGCGAGAGCAGATGGAAGACCTAGCAAGAAACGGATATCTGAACAAATACATTGACCACGAAGTTATGACGACCAGACAAAGAGCATGTGGCCGCCAAATCAACTGAAAAAAAGGGCAGTTTGTCCCCGAAACATAAATAAAAATCTCTTTTCAAAAAAGGGTTCTCGTCCACTTTCTTAAAACATAAAAAGAAGGACCTATTCAAAAACCAGGGACAAACTTAGCGCCTAAATATAGAAAGAAGCGACCAAACAATAAGACTTGCTCAGCTCGGGTCTGGACCTTGCTCCACCGAGGCTATTCAGTTATCCGGCTCGGGGTCGGGTTACGTCCCACCGAGTCATACATATTGGTCTGGGGATGGGACATTCCCCCAGAGCCAAGTACGTCTTTCGGCTCGGGGCTGGATAGCGTTCCGCCGAGGCCCCTTCATTAATCGGCTCGGGGCTGGATCGCATTCCGCCGAGGCCTCTTCGTTAGTCAGCTCGGGGCTGGATTTCGTTCCGCCGAGGCCATTTTCGGCTCGGGGTCGGGTTACGTCCCACCGAGTCAATACTCACTGGTCTGGGGAAGGATACATTCCCCCAGAACCAAGCATCTCTCCTGGCTCAGGCCCTCAGGGGCATGCTCAGTATACAGGATCCGTGAGAAGCATAGCACAGGGAGGGATGATACCCCTGTGGCGATTGCTTACTCCAGTGTTATCGAACGTAAGGAGGAACATGCCCTTAATGTGTCGAACACTCTTCTGATCCTTGCCCACCCGATGTAATGGATCCGTGGGAAAGCATAGCACGGGGGATGATGACACCCCCGTGACGATTGCTAACTCCAGTGATGCCAGGCCTAAGGAGGAATATGCCCTTAGTACCCCGGACACTCTTTGATCCATTCATCATCCGGATCTGTGAGAGACACAGCACGGGGAGGCGTATACCCCTGTGGCGTGTGCCTGCTCCAGCGTGGTAAGGAGGAGCCCTCATACAATACACAGGATCCCCAGGGAACCGACGTGTAGAGGATGTGCCTTTACCATTCAAACGCTCTTCTGATCCGAATCCTGGTTCGCCGGGACACTGAATTGGAAGATTCAGAATTGTGTTTTGGGGACCTCGGACGGGACGCTGTCTTGAGGCATCCATGTTGTTGTTTATGCTTGCAAAAACGTTTTTATTTTGGGATATGTGCTAAGTCACCCCCGCCTTTTTTATTTTCCAGAAACTTATTTTTGTTTTCGGCCGGTCTGGTAGGGGGACGCCCGTGCCAGATTCGGTAGGGCTTCGAAGGTTGATTCATTTCCCTTCTGAATAAAGTCCCTGGGGTTAGTCGGCTCGGGGCCGGATTTCGTTCCGCCGAGGCCACTTGGTTATTCGGCTCGGGGCCGGATTTCGTTCCGCCGAGGCCACTTGGTTATTCGGCTCGGGGCCGGATTTCGTTCCGCCGAGGCCATTTGATTAGTCGGCTCGGGGCTGGATTTCGTTCCGCCGAGGCCACTGGTTATTTAGCTCGGGTCGGGATACGTCCCACCGAGTCAGCCCTTCGGACTAGGGGACGTAACATTCCCCCAGGACCAAGTGATTCTTACAGCTCGGGGTCGGGCGATGTCCCACCGAGTCTGCCCTTTGGACTGGGGACGTAACATTCCCTCGGGTCCAAGTGTCGTTCTCAGCTCGGGGTCGGGGTACGTCCCACCGAGTCAGCCCTTCGGACTGGGGACGTAACATTCCCTCAGGTCCAAATGCCTTTCACAGCTCGGGGTCGGGGTACGTCCCACCGAGTCAGCCCTTAGGACCGGGGACGTAACATTCCCTCGGGTCCAAGTGTCGTTCTCAGCTCGGGGTCGGGTTGCGTCCCACCGAGTCAGTCCTTCGGACTGGGGACGTAACGTTCCCCCAGGCCCGAGCATCTCTCACAGCTCGAGACAGGATCACATGCCACCGAGCACATCATCGTTAGCTCAGAGGCAAAATTTTCTCCTCACAATCGAGATTGGATCAATCAGGGGTCAGGACCCCCAAATCTCTGGTACAAATATTACAGAGGAGGAGTCATTTTTAGTTTGGACAACAAGAGGAACTTCATCTCCTGATGGAACGACCCAAGTAAACAATTTGCTTTGAGGTGGAGAATCATTCTGAATAGAGTCAGCATCTCCAATAAACCGAGGATATGAAGATAGAAACAGAAGACTTAGTTGATGGCAAAGACGATTTCTTGGTAATTTCTGGAGCGACCACCAGCAAGGCGATCAGCACACCATCTTTTTTTATAGTTCCCGGCATCAACTCACAAACTCGTTGTTACCGAGAACTAGGGGACAGATGTTGATGGTGTTTTTCGGGCACTATGTTATTTAAACAACACGACAGGGGTAAAATGGGTAACTCCATTGATCGAGACCGTTAAAGCCGACCCGACAACTTGACGGTAAGAGGCCGAGCACTTTATACTAAATGGCCGAGCACTTGAGATCGGATGACCGAGCATTATCAGATCGACAGCAGCATTCTCAGTTCAAATGGCTATCATGACCGACCTCATGAAGACCGAGCACATGACGAGGCGTGCTCAGGAAGATAAAGCATCCTATTCTTGCGGAAAAGGGATAAGTTGTCCTACTTTAATGGGGTAAAGTAATAACTTATATCCTAATAGGATAAAGGAAGTAAATATAGTTTTGATTAGGAATCCTTATGGGAAAATGGAATAGTTTTGACTAGGAATCCTGATAGGAAAAGGAGACCATCTCCAATTGGGAATTCTTGTACAAATAGGAATCTGATTTCTTCACCATTATAAATAGGAGGGTAGAGTGAGTGTAGAATGACAAGTGAAAGGCATGAAAATCATCACAAGAGTGAGGGATTAGAATCATAAAGCTCTGATTTGTAAAAGCAAAGAAGAGACCCGAGGAGTGTATTTGAGTAATAAAAGAGTACCATCCTGTTCTTGTCGTGGACGTAGGTCGGATCTCAAAATCCACCGAACCACGTTAAATCACCTTGTCTGATTGGCGTATTCTCTTGTTTTCCGCTAAATTTGCCTTTGGTTCCCCATAACCAAACAATTCACAGTTGGAGGAGGATTGCCTCGGAGGTGATATTCCCGTATTACCCTGAGACCAAAATCCACCGTCAACAAATATATTTTCAGATATTGCCCAAAATGTGAACTGAAGTAGCATTTATTAGTCGTTTCACAATTTTCAAAACAACAATCATATTTTATAAACAAACTCACTCCAATTATTATACAATAATGAAAACAATAATTTTATATTGTAACGTATATATTCAGGGAAAAGAGTGTAGCTGCAACCTTACTGAATAGTTAATAACACGAATTATTCTAATTTATTTATTTTTAAAAAGATAAATAAAAAATTAAAGCAAACGGAACAGTATTAAATCTAACTACCTGAAGAACGTTTTGAGAATAAGGTAATATTTCGGAGGTTAACATATTGTACCGGATATGTTATCGATTGATAAGATGCCCTCTCTTGGAATTCTGTTAGTGCTATATATAGTGAAAAATGAGAAGTAAGGGTTTGATGAGTGGTAATTATATTACTATTTCTCACTCATTTAACCTAATATTTTGTATAGTTTTTTGAGTTTTATGAACGTTTTGATGTGTTTTTTATTTATTTTGCAGATAAAAATAATATTGGGACTTAATGGAATCAACTTGGCATTAAAACGATGAAATCCGGAGGAAAAATGGTCAAAAACGAAATTTTACTATACGCGTCACGAAGTGCAGTCAAAATTTCCAATTTTGCACAACTTTCGTATTTTGGCCATAATATTTTCATCCGATGTCCGATTGAGCTGATTTAAGTTGCAGATTAAAGAGGACTCGAAGATCTACAACTTTTAAAGTCAAAATATTTTCGAATTCGGAATTTTGGAAGGCCGAAATTGATGGACAATACAGTATATTTTGTGTATCTACTATAGTCAATTACAAAATATAAAATAAAATTAATAAAATAAAAAAAATAAAAATTGTCAAACTTCCACCAAACATGCTTGCCATGTTTGGTGCCATGTCTTGTGGAATCTTTGGTGGAGTGTTTGGTGGAGCAATTTGTGGAGCAATTGGTGGAGAAATTTGTGGAAGCCTTAAGTTTTTCTATAAATACCAAGCCATTTCATTTGTAGTTAGATTTTCGCTGGGGGAAGAGTGAAGCTTTTATTATTTTAATTTAGATTAATCTCCCTTAATTATAATATGGAAATTATAATTCAAATTAAAAGGATTACCGCCTTAATGGCTGGTTTTATTTATTTGACATAAAGTGGCACAGCCTATATGGCTGGTCTTTAAGTGACAGATAATTACCGCCTATATGGCTGGTTTATGGACAAATAATGTTACCGCCTTTATGACTGGTTGGATTTAATTAAAAATTGACTTAATGAGGAATACCACTTATATGGTCGGTCGGTAATATCACCGTTAAATTCTATATTATAGTAAGGGAGATTTTTAAATTATAAATAGTAAAAGTGGATCCCCTAACCCCAACAATTTATTTTTATTCTAGGGAAGTGATAAAAAACAATATCCACACTTAATAATTGATTTTTCTTTTTATGGGTAATTCTTTAGGTTGTTTATTAAGTCTTAGTCTTAATGCTTCTTGTTGCCTGATCACCAATAGGATTGTTGTGGTAAATCTAAAATGAACTAGACATAGGGATTTTAGGTTTCAGCCTTAGACTTAATAGCTCACGATCTTCCTTGAGGATAGATAACCCTTTAATAGATTTCCTTACAGGATAGGAATATACCTGTTGGGCGTGGGTAGCCATAATTGGAACTTAAACTTAATGAATCCAGGGTAATGTGGTTGACATAGGAATATGGTTCAATTGGGTTATACTGGGTATTTGCATCTGACCATCGGAGTAGACTTTTGCATATTTTCGTGTTCGAGGTTAGCAAACTGAATTATTACACATAAATAAGAGAATCAATTCATCCTTTTAATAATATTGTGTGGAGTCACGACCCTAGATCTTTGAGTATGTTCTTCTATTTTCTTAAGTATTTTCTTTTGTGTCTTTTTCTTTTGTGTCTTTATTTTAGTTTATTTAAGCAAATCCATATCCAACCAACCAATCAAAAACATTCATTCGCTTCTCCCTCTGATTAGATACTTGTAAATAAATAGTATCAACAATTAATAACAATAGTAGGAATTAAGTCCTCGTGATATCGATATTTTTATACTACTTGAACGATACGTGCGCTTGCATTATACGCGTGTGTTTACGCCGGTCAGGGTTGGAACTAAACCAACGTCATTTTAAATTTTAAAAATAATAAAATAATATTTGGATGTATGTATGAATAATGTATATCGGATGGATATTAGAATGGCGATGGCAATTTTGGAAATTATTGTAATAAATTTAAAATTTATTAAATTGGACCTACGTATCAAGCCTATTACCTCTTTTCTCATTGTATTTCTCTTCTCACCTATTCCCCTCAATGTAAATGAGGTTTCTATAGAAGTGTTATGCAATTGGGTAGAAGTATGAATAGTGCTAGCGGGAGAGAGAAAAGAGAGAGATTTGTTCTAGGAACAAAATTTATTATATATCCATCCGCATATCATTATTAATTTATTTATCGCGCCTTATTATGATTTTTAGAATGCATAATAAGGGTGTATGATGAGACTTAATCAAATAAAATTAATTGGTTGCCAATTACGTGAAAAACCTTCAACAAATATTAAGTGATTTCCTTCCATTGAGTGATTCTCTCTCAATATCCAAGATTGGCATTGGTTTATTGGCCAAAATCAAGGCGATTGGCATTGGTTTATTGGCTAAAATCAAGGCCTTTGTCCATCACGGATGTGTTTGAATCATGAAGGCTTCCTTCCATATCGTACGCCTTGGGCAAGTTGTGACTTTTTAGCCAAAGTCAAGGTCACTTCTTGTTCATCGGTCTCGATTACAGAGCTTTCCCACTGTTAATGGGTCACTCTTAACTAGAATCATTAAGATTATTGAGCCAAAGCCAAGACTAAGTTGATTTAGAAGAAAAAGGTTAGGCAATATATTGGATATATTGGCATATATTGGATATATGTTTCGGACTTGGAGGTCCACCTAGTGGATATAGGAATTGGATGAGATCCAATTGATCTTAGAGATCTACCTAGTTAAGTTTCATACAACTTGTTGGCCAAAGTCAAGGGTGTGTGCTATTTAACGGGATCCTAGCCCACTATGAAACTAGGTTTCCCGAGTACTCCTTAGAGGGTTAGAGGCTCGCCGAAAAATAGTGGGAGACAAGTATTAAATTTACAATTTCGTTTAGATATTTGCCAATACGCGCTCATTTCATTTTTCATCATTATTTAAATATAAATATATTAGTTGGACTAATATTTAATTGTTGTTTTAATTTGACAGTTGGACTATATTCAAACTACTTCATCTATAGCTAATTATATAATTGGATTATGGTAGTCAATATATTTGAATTTAACTGATCATTTATAGTTGGTTATATAATAGGATTATAGTAATCAATATATATGAATTTTACCAATCAAATTGTAATTGATTATATAGTTAGACTATAGTAATCATTACATTTGAAAGTACTCGAAATCGTTGATTGGATAGTTGGACTATTGGAATAAAGATAACTGAAATATTAGTGTTTATAACATAATCCTGGGTGAAAATGTCTTTAAACGGCTTCAATTTTCAGATTGGGAATAGAACCTCAAGATAGTCTTGGGAACTGAGAAGTTATTCTATTTGATAGAGAAACTCTCAGGCCTGAGCCTTAAGTTGAGCAAATAGTGGAGCATAAGCTTTGGAAGACTCATGGTGATGATAACTTTAGTGCTCAATTCATCATGCTTGCCGTAAAGACTCTTTAATTTCTTCGTCAGAACTAAGGATTAGATCTTTATAGTATGATATTGAAATTGAAGGATCTTCATAGATCTATTCTTAGATCTTAGAAGTACTAATTGCAATAGAAAACTCTTGGAGAGCAAAGAGGCAGAGCTAGATTTTGCAAAAGGTCAAGAAGCGCAAGACACATTTTACTTCGACATCCCAGGTGACAATGGCTTGGCCAAAGGCTCCTAGGGTGTGAAGAAAAAGGGCAAAGGCAAAATTGTCACAATTTCTAGGAAGACAAATGACATATCCAAAGATGTCTGACTAAACTGTAGCAAATAGGGTCACTGGAAGCGTGACTGCCATATGGATAAGGCAGACATGAAGGAAATGAAGGCGGGGCAAGGCTCCGATTTCAAGTATGTTTTTCATAAACATGTTCACAACTGGTTTCAAAATTTGATTTATAATACTAGATGTGGAACATATATATGCACTGATGTGCGGGATCTGCTGATTAGTAGGAGACTGACATTGGTTGAGATCTACATGTGAGTAAGAAATGGGACGAGAGTCGCTGTTTTAATCGTAGAGACCTAAGTTTTGGAGCTGACCTTGGGGCATGTACTTGAATTCGAGAACTATTATAATGTACCTAGTTTGACTAGAAACATTATCTCTATATCTAGTAAACCCGTTGCGGGTATACCTTTATATTCTAAAAACACTAAGTGTTTTGTTTATAAAGATGATATTGAGATAAACACATTAGATGTGAATAATGGTATTATATTTAAAATATGAATGAATCTCATACATATAACATGACAAACAAATAGCTCAAACTAAATAAATCTGTTGAGACTCATTTGTGGCATTATTTTCTGGGACACATTAACAAGACTTGCATATCCACACTTTCGAAGAGTGGGTACTATGATGGATTTGATTCTAATTCAAATGATGTCTACGAATCTAGTTTATTAGGCAAAGTGCCTAAAACACCTTTTACTTGGTAAAAGTGTAAGTGTCACCGATCTGTTAGCCCTCGTTCATAGAGACGTAACTGGCCCCATGTCTAGCTAGGCTAGAGGTGGATATGAATACTTCATAACCTTCACGGATGTGGAATCGCGTTACGGTTATGTGTATCCTAAGAAACACAAATAAGAAACTTTTAAGTATTTTAAAGAGTTTCGACACGAAGTAGAAAAACAGACCGGTAAAAGTATTAAAACATCACGATTGGGTCATGATGGAAATACTTGAACAATAAGTTTCTCGACTATTTGAAAGAGTATGACATTCTTTCATAGTGGACTCCTCACGGAACACCTAAATTGACGGTGTGTCCGAACAGAGAAACCAAACTTTGTAAGAAATAGTAAGGTTAATGATGAGTCGCTCTGAGCTACCAATTTTCTTCTAGGGATACACATTAAACAGTGCAATATTTATTTTGATAAGCTTCCACAAAAATATGTTAGACCGACTTCATATTAGATATGAACAGGAAAGAAACCAGTTTTCTCATTCCTGAAGATTTGGAAATGCTGGGCATACGTTTGGATAATACCAAGCTAGAACCCAAATCGGATAAGTGCCAAATTTGTAGGTTATCCCAAGGAAACCAAAGTATAGTACTTATACAACTCACAAGAGAACAATTTAATTGTTGCTCTCTATGCCGTTTTCCTAAGAGGAATTCCTATGTGTAGTGGTAAGTTGGAGGAAAGTAAAACTCGATAAACATCGGAGTAATACTATTCTAGGCACCGATTCCTTAATGGAACATAAACAGTTCATCAGGGATGAAATTGTACCCATAATCTTCGAATACACAAGAATCGCGTAGGTCGAAAAGAGTCATAAACAACCTGGGAGGTATGGATTTCTGATCTCACCTCATATAGATGTCAATCTTATTAAGAAAGACGAATCGACTACGTATGAGGAAGCGACATAAGGTATCTACTTCTTTTATGGCAAAGTGTCGTGATGTCCGAAATGGATTCCATGTATACCAACTAAGTTTGGACACTGGTTGTTGTACCAGAAGGCATTGTGCCTAATAGTGCTATATGAGTCTTCAAGGAAGACAAACATGGATGGCAATATACAAACGTACAAAGTTGGGCTTGTAGCGAAAGGGTATCGTCATCAACACGATGTCGATTACGAAGAAACATTTGATCCGTTGCCATTTAGATAATGCTTGCAAAAGTTTCATGTTTCATTTATGAAATATGACAGCTAAACGTCAAAATCGCTTTCCTTAAACGGAAACCTTTTGGAGGATGTTTGTATGCAACATCCTGATGGTTTTGTCGTGCAAAACATGGAAACAAGGTTTGTAAGTTAAATCGATCCATTTATGGATTAAAGCAAACATTGCGTTCTTGGAACTAACATTTTGATAAAATCATAATGATATATGATTTAATTCAAAATGAAGATGATTCTTGTCTATATAAAAAAGTTAGTGGGAGCGCACTGACAATGATTGTCCTATATAATGATGACATATCATTTCTTAGAAATGACATTCCCATAATACAATCGGTGAAAGCTTACCTTTCATTAAAATTCTTCATGGAATACGGGAGATGCAAGGGATAGATTTAAAAGTTGTTGGCACTCTCCAAGAACTCATACATTGAAATATATATAGACGACCTGATGCCTCATATGCTTTGAGCATATGGAGTCACAATTAGACCAATTCAGGTGATGGTCATTAGATTGATGTTAAGAACATCCTTAAGTGTCATAGACGAACTAAGGATGATTTCTTAAGCTATGGAGAAGGAGAACTTGAGGTGACTGGGTTTATTACTGGAAGTTTCCAATCCGACAAAATGACTGTATATAGTAATAAGGGTATTGTATAGTTTGAATAACGGAACAGTGAGCTAGAAATCTTCCAAGTAAGATACTGTTGCCGAATAAACAAAAAAAGCGGAATATTACTGCAGCTGAGGCAGCAAAAGAAGCATTTTGGATCTACAAAATTTCTAATTGGAAGAAATTCTGTTAGCAGTTGAGCTAGGCTACAGCGCAGGCTAAAGAACTGCAGTCTCATCAATGATCCAAGTATGTACTTCAACCATTTCATTTAATTCGTAAGATCATACATCTTGGCGATGTGATGATCGAATAAATCGTATCAGATGATAAATTTTAGAAACCGCTGACGAAAGCTGTTTCTCAGCAAAAGTTTGAGTGACCCGTACATAGTTCAAGTGTAGGATACTTGAGTGATTGGCTATAGGCCAAGTGGGAGATTGTTGGACAATTATGACATATAACATCACTATTTGTACAGAACGTTGTATTGTTGTACAAATTAACTATGTGACAAAGGAAATTGCTCTTTTATCATTTGTAATTGGATTACCGAGATATATAAATGATAAAAGTCCATATGATTAGTTCCGGATTAATAAGATATGAGATAGTATTAATCCACTAAGTTTTAATCATTAAATATCCCTAGTCATAGTATTATCGAGACTGGACATCGATAATGTGGAATAGGCTAGTATTGCACATGTGCGTGATATGAAGCATAACAACATAGTTCTCATATATTTGGACATTAAATACTCATGCAAGTGTAAAAGGAGGTTCTTTTTACTGATGGTACGGAAATAGTTTCGCTATGGATAGACCCCTCGGAATCCAATTAGTAGTATGACTATGTGTCTATGAGAGTCTGATTCAGGGTAGGTGTATTTGGTCTTAACCCGAGACTTGCATCGCTAATACTTGCGACAATCAATATACTTTGATTTTGGTCGTCCGGAGCTTTAACAGGTTCTGTGTACGCCTCTTCTGGGTATACTAAGAATCATTGTGTATTGGGTGTGATGTTAAGATGGAATTATCACTTCAGTCATATAGAGATGATGATCACGTATGATACGAAACAAGTATTCTTAAGTACTGCAGTCATCAGGATAATATGACTAGGACTTGATTATCCGATTATAGAGACTAGTTACCATAGATCCGACATATGCTTTGTACGGGTCAGATATAATTTCAGCCCCAGGTCTAGCATGTGACATCCGATAATGGATCGTAATACGCAATACTTCGTATACTACGCCTGAAAAAGATTACATATTCGTTTTCAGAATATTTCTGGAGAATTCTGTAGGCACGGTGCTTTGCTAGAAGCCAACCATGGCTTGTAAATCGGTGAGAACGTGGTACAGGCTACGCACGTATTCGGATAGTCCGATGACCGCATTCACTGCCAACATATCCAGGGATTTCTTGGGTCGCTTCCCGAAGATTCACCATTGAGATTTGACTCGAACAGACATTAATTTGGGATTAATTATAAGAGAGAAAATTAATCTGTGATTAATTATGGCAATAAATTAATCTAATTAATCTGGGATTAAATAAAAGAGAAAGAATTAATCTGGGATTAATTGAGTTGAGAATTTATCTGGGATTAAATTCGTCGAGAAGAGAGAACGCAATTAATTTGGAATTAATCGGTAAAGTAAATTTAGTAGTTAAATTAGATTTTACTATTTAATTTATTTAATTGGGCTAAAATAATATATTAGATATATTAATTGAAATTAGATTCCAACGCGGAATTAAAATTAGATTTTAATTCAAGCAAACGAATTATTTAGAATTAATTCGCGAGTGACTTCCATAATAATTTTGCTCGACATTATTATTTAATTAAATTAGATTTAATTACGTTACAACAGAAAATTCATTTAGTCGGAATAAACTAAACCAAGCCCGAAGTGTGTTGAGTAAGCCCACTTGAATTTTGAATTTAAAGTGGGGCCCACCAACTTACATCATAAGTCACTTTTTGGTGATAGATATGATTGATGGGTTTTGTTGGAAACTAGTCCAACACACTTTGTATTTCTTTTTGGAAAATGATATACACTTTTTTGTTTTTGACTTTTGGTAATTGTTTTTAGAAAATAAATACACAAAACTCGCTCACTTTCTTTCCTGACCTCTATGGCCGAAACTTCAAGCTCTTTAGAGGAGAAAATTTTCTTTCATTTTCTTGTTCTTGCTAGCACATAATGAGTGAATCAAGGTGGTAGGGAAACTCACCCAAGGGTTTAGAACTCTATTCAAAGCTTGGAACTTCATCTTCAACAAAGAAAAGTTTTGAATCTCATCCAATCAAGTAAGTTTTTCTGCAACTCTCTTTGATTTATTCACACACAAATCACACTTAGAAGATCTTGGCATGTTCTAGGAACATTTACATCTTTCTCGCTATTGCTTGTAGGGAATTTTAGATACCTGCTTCTAAAATTGAAATGTTATGTATCTGGGGGAAAGTAATGCAAGATGGTAATCCTATCCTAGTGGGATTCATGAATTCTCTGATTGTCCTAGGCAGATTAAGATCGTCATCCTGATACTCATGCACTACCTAATCAACTAGATTTTCATCTCGGTTCTTAGCCATTTTTACTGACGATGAAGGTGATGAAGACTCTTTATTTAATCTACTATTAAATGATCGAGACCAATGTCTCATAAAATCTAAATGCAGATTATATGCTAAAATTTAAATATGCAAATGCAATACTTATAAAAAATAAGTTAAAAAAAGTTAAAATAAATGGCCCAAAAAAAATACAAATGTAGTGATTAAAAAAGTGAGATGCAGAAAATATAAAAAAAATTGAAATACAAAAAAAAATAAGGATTAATTTATCATTCTATATACTAAATTGTTAGTGTTCCTAGAACATGCTAAGGATCTAATAAGCATGAAAGCATGTGATAAAGATCATTAAAAGTTGCGGAATATACTTACAATAAATGAATTTGAGCTTTTAAAATTTGAGATGAGATCTCCAAAATCCAAGCTTTGAGTGATGATTCCAACCCTTGAGTTAGTTTCCCTATCACCTTGGTTGATTCCATGAAGTGCTAGCTTTGTTGATTTTGCAACAAAATCAAAGGGAGGGGGACACCAAGATAACGCCCATTTTCTCTCACTTAATTAATCCCAGATTAATTCTAATTTAAATCAACTGCCATCGGTGAATATTTGGGAAGCGACCCAAGAGACCTCTGGATATGTTGGCAGTAAATCCGGTTATCGGACTATCCGATTTAGTGAGTACCACGTGCTTACCGATTTACAAGACATGGTTGGCTTCTAGCAAAGCACCATGCCTACCCAATTCTCCAAAAATATTCTTACTGGAATATATATAATCTATGTCAGGCGTAGTATATGTAGTATTGCGTATTACGATCCAGTATCAGATGTCACGTGTTAGGCCTGTGGCTGGAATTGTGTCTGCCCCGTACGAAGCACATGTCGGATGTCTGGTAACTAGTCTTTATAATCGGATATACATGACCTAGTCATAATATCCCGATGACTGCAGTACATAAGAGTACTAGTAACGTATCCTACGTGACATCATTTCCACTATGACTGGAGTGATACTTATGTCTTGACATCACACCCAACACACTACGATTCTCAATATATCCAGCAGAGGCGTACACAGAATCGATTAAAGCCCTGGACGACCAAAACTAAAGCATACTGATAGTCGCAAGTATTAGCGATGCAAGTCTCAAGTTAAGACCAAATACACCTACCCTGATTACGGATTCTCATAGACACATAGTCATACTACCAATGGGATTCCGAGGGGTCTGTCCGGAGCGAAGCTATTTCCAGACCATCGGTAAACACAACCTCCTATTACATTTGCATGAGTATCCAATACCCAAATATATGAGAACTATGCTATTATGCTTCCATAACACGCACAAGTGTAATACTAGTCTATTCCGCACTATCGATGTCCAGTCTCGATAATACTAAGACTAGGGATATTTCATGATTAATCCTTTGTGGACTGATACTGTCTCATATCATCTCAATCCAGGAACTAATCATAAGGACCTCTTATCATTTATACATCTAGGTGACCTAATCACAAATGATAAGAGTGTAATATCCTTTATCATATAGTTAATTTGTACAACAACACCATGATCTGTACAAATAGTGACGCTATGGGTCATAACTATCCAACAATCTCCCACTTGGCCTATAGCCAGTCACTCGAGTGTCTTACACCCGAACTATGTACGGTTTGCTCAAACTGCTGAGGAAAGGCTTTCTTCAGCGGATTTACATGATTATCATCTGATGCGATTTATTCAATCCTCATATCGCCACGATGTATGATCGGAACCAATCAGTTGAATAGTCGAAGTATATATCTGGATCGTTGATGAGACCATTAATTCTTTAGCTTTTGTTGTAGCCTAGCTCAGCTGCTAACAGAACTATATCTAATCTAATTAGATTTGTCATTGACCGAGATAGCTTCTATTTTTGTCTCAGCTGCAGCAATAACCCACATTTATTACTTATTTGGTGACAGTATCTTCCTTGGAAGATTTCCAGCTCACTGTTCCATTATTCAAACCGTATAATACCGTTGTTGCGAGTTTTAGTCGTTTAATCGGTTAGGAAACTTGCAGTAGTGATCCCAGTCTCTTCACGTTTTCCATCTCCATAGAATAATAAGGATTATTGCTGAAATACAAAAAAAAAAAGGATTAAATTATCATTCTATATAATAAATTGTTAGTGTTCCTAGAACATGTTAAGGATCAAATAAGCATGAAAGCATGTGATAAAGATCATTATAAGTTGCGAAATATACTTACAATGAATGGATTTGAGCTTTTAAAATTTGAGAAAAGATCTCCAAGATTCAATCTTTGAGTGATGATTCTAACTCTTTAGTTAGTTTCCCTATCACCTTGGCTGATTCCATGGAGTGCTAGCTTTGTTGATTTTGCAACAAAATCAATGAGAGGGGGACACCATGTTCTCGCCCATTTGAGATATATTAGGGTTTGTTTTGTTCAAGTGTGTTCTAATGAGAAATTTACCCTTTTACATAAACAAGGTAGTTGGGTAAATGGTTTCACCAAAACCATTCCAAGGTAGTTGGAAAGTTTGGGGCTAGACATAAATGCCAACAACTCTCTCAACTACCACATGTGAAGTGGGCCTCACATTTGAATTCAAAATTCAAATGACTTTACGAACATTTACTATGGCTCGGATCCGTTTAATCCGATTAAACGAACTTTCATCGCTAAATAATTAAATCCAGTTTAATTAAATAATGATGTCTCGCAATATATTACGAACGTTATTTACGAATTAATTCTAAATTAATTCGTTCGTTTGTATTAAAGTCCAATTTAATTTCGTAATAAAATCCAATTCATAGTAATATATCCGATATATTAATTTTAGCCCATAAGAATAAATTAAATAGAAAAATCAAATTTAACTATTAAATTTATTTTACCGAATAATTCCAAATTAATGGCTTTCTCTCTCTTCTGAACACTTTTAATCCCAAATTAAATAATACTTCAATTAATCCTAGATTAATTTTCTCTCACTTAATTAATCCCAGATTAATTCTAATTTAAATAAACTGCCATCACTGAATCTTTGGGAAGCGACCCAAGAGACCTCTGGATATGTTGGCAGTAAATCCGGTTATCGGACTATCCGATTTAGTGAGTACCACGTGCTTACCGATTTACAAGACATGGTTGGCTTCTAGCAAAGCACCGAGCCTACCCAAATCTCCAGAAATATTCTTACTGGAATATATATAATCTATGTCAGGCGTAGTATACGTAGTATTGCGTATTGTGATCAGTATCAGATGTCACGTGCTAGGCCTGGGGCTGGAATTGTGTCTGCACCGTACGAAGCACATGTCGGATGTCTGGTAACTAGTCTTTATAATCGGATATACATGACCTAGTCATAATATCCCGATGACTGTAGTACATAAGAGTACTAGTAACGTATCCTACGTGACATCATCTCCACTATGACTGGAGTGATTCTTCTGTCTTGACATCACACCCAACATACTATGATTCTCAATATATCCTGCAGAGGCGTATACAGAACCAGTTAAAGCCCAGGACGACCAAACTAAAGCATACTGATTGTCGCAAGTATTAGCGATGCAAGTCTCAGGTTAAGACCAAATACACCTACCCTGATTACGGATTCCCGTAGACACATAGTCATACTACCAATGGGATTCCGTGGGGGTCTATCTAGAGCGAAGCTATTTCCAGACCATCGGTAAACACAACCTCCTATTACATTTGCATGAGTATCCGGTTATACCCAAAAAAATGAGAACTATGCTATTATGCTTCCATAACACGCACAAGTGTAATACTAGTCTATTCCGCATTATCGATGTCCAATCTCGATAATACTAAGACTAGGGATATTTCATGATTAATCCTTTGTGGACTGATACTATCTCATATCATCTCAATCCAGGAACTAATCATAAGGACCTTTTATCATTTATACATGTAGGTGACCTAATCACAAATGATAAGAGTGTAATCTCCTTAATCATATAGTTAATTTGTAAAACAACACCATGATCTGTACAAATAGTGACGCTATGGGTCATAACTATCCAACAATCTCCCACTTGGCCTATAGCCAGTCACTCGAGTGTCTTACACCCGAACTATGTACGGTTTGCTCAAACTGCTGAGGAAAGGCTTTCTTCAGCGGATTTACATGATTATCATCTGATGCGATTTATTCAATCCTCATATCGCCACGATGTATGATCGGAACCAATCAGTTGAATAGTCGAAGTATATATCTGGATCGTTGATGAGACCATTAATTCTTTAGCTTTTGCTGTAGCCAAGCTCAGCTGCTAACAGAACTATATCTAATCTAATTAGATTTGTCATTGACCGAGATAGCTTCTATTGTTGTCTCAGCTGCAGCAATAACCCACATTTATTACTTATTCGGTGACAGTATCTTGCTTGGAAGATTTTCAGCTCACTGTTCCATTATTCAAACCGTATAGTACCGTTATTGCGAGTTTTAGTCGTTTAATCGGTTAGGAAACTTGCAGTAGTGATCCCAGTCTCTTCACGTTTTCCATCTCCATAGAATAATAAGGATTATTGCTGAAATACAAAAAAAAATAAGGATTAAATTATCATTCTATATAATAAATTGTTAGTGTTCCTAGAACATGTTAAGGATCAAATAAGCATGAAAGCATGTGATAAAGATCATTATAAGTTGCGAAATATACTTACAATGAATGGATTTGAGCTTTTAAAATTTGAGAAAAGATCTCCAAGATCCAAGCTTTGAGTGATGATTCCAACCCTTGAGTTAGTTTCTCTATCACCTTGGTTGATTCCATGGAGTGCTAGCTTTGTTGATTGTGCAACAAAATCAAAGAGAGGGGGACACCATGTTCTCGCTCATTTGAGATATATTAGGGTTTGTTTTGTTCAAGTGTGTTCTAATGAGAGAGAGAGATGTCTTTAGGTAAAACCAATTTACCCTTTTACCTAAACAAGGTAGTTGGGTAAATGGTTTCACCAAAACCATTCCAAGGTAGTTGGAAAGTTGGTGGCTAGACATAAATGCCAACAACTCTCTCAACTACCACATGTGAAGTGGGCCTCACATTTGAATTCAAAATTAAAATGACTTTACGAACATTTATTACGGCTCGGATCCGTTTAATCCGATTAAACGAACTTTCATCGCTAAATAATTAAATCCAATTTAATTAAAGAACGATGCCTCGCAATATATTACGAACGTCATTTTCAAATTAATTCTAAATTAATTCGTTCGTTTGTATTAAAGTCCAATTTAATTTCGTAATAAAATCTAATTCATATTAATATATCCGATATCTTAATTTTAGCCCATAAGAATAAATTAAATAGAAAAATCCAATTTAACTATTAAATTTATTTTACTGATTAATTCCAAATTAATGGCTTTCTCTCTCTTCCGAAAACTTTTAATCCCAGATTAAATAATACTTCAATTAATCCTAGATTAATTTTCTCTCTCTAATTAATCCCAGATTAATTCTAATTTAAATCAACTGTCATCGGTGAATCTTTGGGAAGCGACCCAAGAGACCTCTGGATATGTTGGCAGTAAATCCGGTTATCGGACTATTCGATTTAGTGAGTACCACGTGCTTACCAATTTACAAGACATGGTTGGCATCTAGCAAAACACCGTGCCCACCCAATTCTCCAGAAATATTCTTACTGGAATATATATAATCTATGTCAGGCGTAGTATACGTAGTATTGCGTATTGCAATCAGTATCAGATGTCACGTGCTAGGCCTGGGCTGGAATTGTGTCAGCCCCGTACGAAGCACATGTCGGATGTCTGGTAACTAGTCTTATAATCGGATATACATGACCTAGTCATAATATCCCGATGACTGCAGTACATAAGAGTACTAGTACCGTATCCTACGTGACATCATCTCCACTATGACTGGAGTGATATTTCTGTCTTGACAGCACACCCAACACACTACGATTCTCAATATATCCAGCAGAGGCGTACACAGAACCGGTTAAAGCCCTGGACGACCAAAACTAAAGCATACTGATTGTCGCAAGTATTAGCGATGCAAGTCTCAGGTTAAGACCAAATACACCTACCCTGATTACGGATTCCCATAGACACATATTCATACTACCAATGGGATTATGATGGGTCTATCCAGAGCGAAGCTGTTTCCGGACCATCGGTAAACACAACCTCCTATTACACTTGCATGAGTATCCAATACCCAAATATATGAGAACTATGCTATTATGCTTCCATAACACGCACAAGTGTAATACTAGTCTATTCCGCATTATCGATGTCGAGTCTTGATAATACTAAGATTAGGGATATTTATTGATCAATCCTTTGTGGACTGGTACTGTCTCATATCATCTCAATCCAGGAACTAATCATAAGGACCTCATATCATTTATAAATCTAGGTGACCTAATCACAAATGATAAGAGTGCAATCTCCTTTATCACATAGTTAATTTGTACAACAACTCCATGATCTGTTCAAATAGTGACGATATGGGTCATAACTGTCCAACAATCTCCCACTTGGCCTATAGCCAGTCATTCGAGTGTCTTACACCCGAATTATGTACGGTTTGCTTAAACTGCTGAGGAAAGGCTTTCCTCAGCGGATTTGCATGATTATCATCTGATGTAATTTATTCGATCCTTACATCGCCATGATGTATGATCGGAACGAATCAGATGAATAGTCGAAGTATATATCTAGATCATTGATGAGACCATTAAATCTTTAGCTTGCGCTGTAGCCTAGCTCAGCTGCTAACAGAACTATATCTAATCTAATTAGATTTGTCATTGACCCAGATGGCTTCTATTGCTGCCTCAGTTGCTGCAATAACCCACATTTATTGCTTATTCGGTGACAGTATCTTGTTTGGAAGATTTTCATATTGTATAGTACCGTTGTTGCGACTTTTAGTCGTTTAATCGGTTAGGAAACTTACAGCAGTGATCCCAATCACTTTAAGTTTTCCATCTCCATAATATAAGACAGCATCTTTAGTTCTTTAAGATACTAACGGATGTTCTTATATCAATCCAGTGACTATCACTTGGATTGACCTGTTTGTGACTCCATATGCTCAAAGTGTATGAAACACCAGGTCACCTATATTTTTCAATTTACGAATTCTCAGAGAGTGTTAAAAATTTTAAATCTATCCCAGTAGATCTTTATTCCTAAAATAAAGGTTGTTTCTCCAAAAAATTCTACGGAGAGTTTACATGAAAGCCAAGCTTTCACCGATTGAAACATGTAGCATCAGCAAGCATTATCCAAATGGATTTAACGTGGCAACAAGTAAAAGATTTTGTTATAATCAACACAATGTTGATAACGATACCTTTCCGCTACAAGCCTAGCTTAGTACATTGGTATGCTGCCATCCACGTATGTCTTCCTTGAAGACTTATATAGTACCAATAGGCACAATGCCTTGCGGTACAAAAACTAGTGTCCAAACATAGTTGATATACATGGAATCCATTTCGGACTCATGGTACTTTGCCATAATAGGGAGTCGATACCTTTTATCACTTCCTCATACGTAATCAGTTTCCTTTATAAGATTGACATCTTCATGAGATGAGATTAAAAACCCAGACCTCCCAGGTTGTCTTCTGATTCTCTCTGACGTACGCGGTTCTTGTGTATTCGAAGATTAATGGTACAGGTTCGTCCTTGATGAACTGTTTGTGTTCCATTAAGGACTTGGTGCCTTGAACAGTATAACTCCGATTTTCATCGAGTTTTACTATCCTCCCACTTACCACTGCATATCGGTATTCCTCTCAGAAAAATTGCAAGGTGAGCAACAATTACGTTGTTCTCAAGTGAGTTGTATAAGTACTATACTTTGGTTTCCCTAGGATAACCTACAATTGACACTTATCCAATTTGGGTTCTAGTTTGGTATCATCCAAACATATGCTCAGCATCCCAAATCTTCAGGAGTGAGAAAATCCAGTTTCTTTCCTGTTCATATCTAATATGAAATCTGTCAAACAGATTTTCATTGAACCTTATTCAAAATAAGTGTTGCACTGTTAAATGCTTATCCTCTGAAGGAAAATGGTAGCTCAAAGCGACTCATGATTAACCTTATCATGTCCAACAAAATTTGGTTTCTCCGTTCGAACACACTGTCAAACTGACGTGTTCTGGGAGGAGTCCTCATTGAAAGAAAACTATACTCTTTCAAGTATTTGAGAAACTTATTTCTTAAGTATTTTCATCTAGGTCCTACTGTGACGGTTTAATACTTTAGTCGATCTGTTTGTCTACTTCGTGTCGAAACTCTAAAAGTTTCCGATTTGTCTTTCATAAGAGACACATAACCATAATGTGATGCCACATCCGTAAAGGTCACGAAATACTCATATCCACCACTAGCCTAGCTAGATATGGGCCCACTTACATCACTACGAATGGGGGCTAACAGATTGATGGCACTTACACTTTTAGCAAGTAAAAGGTATTTTAGGTACTTTACCTAATAAACTAGATTCGTAGACATCATTTGAATGGAATCAAATCCGTCATAGTATCCACTTTTCAAAAGTGTGGATATACGAGTCTTGTTTAATGTGTCCCAGACAGCACTGCCACAAATAAGTCTTATCTGATCAAATCAATTTGAACAATTTGTTCGTCATATTATATGTTTGAGATTTATTTATATTCAAAATATAAATACTGTTATTCACATCTAATGTGTTTATCTCAATATCATCTTTATAAAATAAAACACTTTAGTATTCTAGAATATAAAGGTATACTCGCAATGAGTTATACTCCCAATGAGTTATACTCGATATAGAGATAATGTTTCTAGTCAAACTAGTTACATTATAACAGTTTCCTAATTTAAGTACACACCCGAAGAGTAGTTCCTAAATTTAGGTATCTACGGTAAAACAGTGACTTTCGGCCCATTTCCGATTCGCAGATTAATCTCAATTGAAGTCAGTATCCTGCTCATAGCAGATTATGCACATTAATCCATATTTATGTATCACATTTAGTATTTGAAATCCAATTTTAATACTAGTAGAGAACATATTTATGACAAACATATTTGAAGTCAGAGTCTTGCTCGTCTTCAATTCCTTCATGTATGCTTTGTCCATACGGCAGCCACGCTTCAATGACACAGTTTGCCACAATTTAGGCAGACATATTGGGATATGTCTTTTATCTTCCTAGAAGATTATAATGATTTTGCCTTTGCTTTTTTTACATTATAGATGTCTTTGGCCAAGTAACCAGTGCTTAAACACGCGTATAACGCAAGCGCACGTATCGTTCAAGTAGTATAAAAAGTATCGATCCCACAGTGACCTAAAACCTTTTGTTATCAATTTTATGAGGTCAAGTGATTACTAATATCTAACAGGTTGATTGATTGATTTGAAATAGCGATGATTCTAAATTTAAAAACAAGTAAATAAAATTGCGTAAATGTAGGTTGAGAAAAATCCAAATTTATAAAACAACATAGGATTGTGAATTCTTCCAATATTATTTAAAAGATGAAGTGGTTACCTTATAGTTGGGTAATATATTGATTTATTAACCTGGAACACTAAATTATGTAAAAGCCTCTTTTGAATGTCAATTACAAAAACCTAGTATAATCCAATTGAACCATATGTCTATGTCAACCAAATTACCTAGATTCATTAAGGTTAAGTTCCAATTATGGCTACCCCCGCCCGACAGGTATATTCCTATCCTGTAAAGAAATCTATTAAAGGGTTATCTATGCTTAAGGAAGATCGTGGGCTATTGAGTCTAAAGTCTTAAACTTAAAATCCCTATGTCTAGTTCATTTTAAGTTTACCTAATCAGTTTTATTAGTGGCCAGTTAATAAAAAGCATTAAGATTAAGACTCAATAAATAAATCTTTATATTACCTAAACTATAATCTAACCCCTTATAAATTGGTGATATTGAAATTCATCACAACCCTAGATAACTAACTTTGTTACGACTCATAACTAGGGCTAAAAACTTAAAAGACATAAAGTAAAATTGCGAAAGGTAAATACGGTAAAGTAAATGCTGAAAGGTAAATGAAAATGAAATGCTAAAGTAAAAGGAATTAACTTCTACTATATACCATTTAGATATCTCCCTTAATATAATATATTAACTCGTGATAATATTACCAACCAGCCATATAGGCGTTAACCTGATTAAGTCAAATTAAGTCCAACCAGCCATATAGGCGGAATCAAAATAACCAGCCATAAAGGCAGAACCAAAATTTAATAACCAACCGACCAATCTAGCGGTATCCTTGCTTAGTCAGGTTTAACCAGTTTAAATTAAATAACCAACCGGCCAATATAGCGGTATCCTTATTAAGTCAAATTTTAAATGGTGAATATATTATATTTAATGGGGATTAATCTATATAGCAATAGTAAACGAATTACCTTTCACCCTAGCAGGGGGAAGTTACCTCCTCATAGTAGAATAGTAAAACTGTAAAAAGTAAAAGGTAAAAATAAATTACCATTACTATTACAAATAGTAAAATTACTATTACTACAAAATGTAATTACTATTACTATTACAAAACTGTAATTAAAAGAAACTAGATAGAAAACTCCCTATTTACATCAGATAATTTAGAGAGGAAGGTACATCTGAAATCAGAAAACTGAGCTCCATTTATAGGCGCGAATAAGCCTCGGGCGTCGCGAAGCCAAGGTCTTTGGCGTCGCGACGCCAAAACAGTACCACCGAGGCGGCTAAAAGCTCAATATTTGCGCTGACGTGGCGCTGACGTGGCACACATGGCAATAGTGACTGTCGGTACCGTAAGATTGCGACACGTGGTGACACGTGGCATGCTGTGATTGGTTGATGATGACGTGCCACTTTGATTTGTTTGACCGCTGACGTGGATGATGACGTGCCACGACACGTGGCAAATTTGACCTTTGCCTTGCTGACGTGGCTGATGATGTGGCGACACGTAGGATGACATGTGGCACACGTGGCAATGGTGATTGTCGGCACTGTAGGATGATGACACGTGGCACGGCGCACGTTAGCAGATCGGTTGTGATGGTGACACGTGGTACGATGCATTTTAGCAAAGTCAAACTTCTCAATTCTGACTCGTTGACCGGACACACGTTAGCAAAGTTTCGGCGCACGTTAGGCGTCGCGACGCCCAAAATTACCAAAATGCCTTTTTTGTCTGTTTTTACTATTTTGGCCCAAAATCACCTCCAGAATATTCTGAGACTTTATTTATCTACAAAATAACACAAAACACATCAAAATATTCACAAAACTCAAGAATCTATGCAAAATATTAAGTTAAATGAGTGGGAAATATTGATAGTTTTACCACTCATCACACCCCCAAACCTAACATTTTACTAGTCCTCGAGCAAAACATAGAATAAAATAACATAATTAAAATTTAACTAAGCCACTTTCGTAGGGATCACGGGATCACGGTTGCATTTAGCATGTGCAACAAGCCTTTAAACCCCTAGGTGTCCCTAGTGGATGAGTTGTAGTCTCGTGAGGGTTTGAGCAATGATACCCACAAACATTTTACAAAAGTAAAAATGTAGTGAAACTAATGCACACAAAAGCAAAAAGACAAGAGAAAAGAGAATAAAGAAGTCAGTGACTATTCAGGTGAAACTTCTACTCCAAGTTACTAGTTGTTTTGTTTCATTCTAAATTACTGAATAAGTAAATTCTCCGATTATATTTACCATTCTCCATATACACAGCTAACATAATATTAATCAACTCATTTTTTGCCCACAACAGTCATAAGTATAGTTGATAAGAGAGTAATATTTTTGTCCTAAAGTTTTATCAAAATTCACACCTTTTTGAAGTAATGGAATAATTTTTCTGATTTTTTTGATTTTTTTTTATTTTTGAATTTTGACTTTTTATTTATATACAATACCTTCCGTCTATTTAGCGAGCTTTGGGTCGGTGGCTCCCAAACCAGTTGGCTTTAGGGCACCAGGTGTTAAAACACCCCTACGAACTTAATTACCCAGACTTCAGATATATATATATTATATATATTTTTGCAACATCCTTGATCCATGTAGCGAGCTTTGGGCCAGTGACTCCCAAACCAGTTGGTTTTGGGGCACTAGGTGTTAAAACACCCTTACAGACTTAATAACCCAGATCTCAGACGTTGTTTTTTTTTTATTCCATCACTTTTTGAGATGCTTCCTCCAATTAAACTAGAGCACTGAATATTACAATCTTTTCAATTACAGCTCATGTCTGTATGTTACTATGCATATTGATAATATCTGCCAACTAAGCATATGAAGATCCATTTTAGTCCGTTTTATGGAGAATTTACAAATTAAGTAATTCAAAAGGAAATAAACAAAAATTAACTTATTTCAAAATAGGTTTGAAATATGTCTCAGGAGTGGAAACTCCTTACTCAGCTATCTCTCACCAATTTCACCTTTTTAGTCATAACACAAAAAAAAAATATATATATATATATATATATATATATATATATTTGTAATTTTTGAAAATTTTTCAAATTTTTTTTTCCGAAAAAATTTTGGACTAAAAATAACACACAACTAAAAACAAGGTACTGGTCAACTAATTCCCTCCCCCAAACCTAAATGAGACATTATCCACAATGTCTTAAACAGTAGAAGAAGAGTTTAGAAGATAATACCTGGTTTGCTGAAATCAAAAATTTACCGATTAAGATCTATGTCCAATTTACGTTTCTTACCACGATCGCTGTTTGACCAGTCCAACTTGGAAAGAATGGGGTCAATTTTTGGTTTAAAATTGATTAATTAATTCCTTGGCTTTGGTAGCAGTCAGGAAAATATCTTCTACTGATTTTGTGACGAACTCATGTCTCTTCACTTTCGTAAGAAATACAAACAGAAAATCGAAGAAATGCTCGATGTTAAGTAATCCAATGAGCTTCTGATGGATATTCAAGTGTCCCCATGATGCCACAGTGAATATTTCTCCAAATGTTCCGAGCCCACCTGGTAAAGGAATAAATACATCAGCAGTATTGACCATTTCAAGGAGATGCTCTGACATACTTGATACAATGCGCTCATCTCCATTTGTTTGTCTGATTAAGTGTTCGTCCGCCAAAGGTTTTGGGATTATTCCCAAAACATGACCACCACCATCCTGAACGGCTTTTGAAATGCTTCCCATTAATCCAAGATTGCCTCCGCCATATACTAGTTGCATATTTCATTCAGCTATGACTCTCCCCAATTCCTTTGCAGTTTCAATGAATTCTGGTTTATTACCAGAATTAGATCCACAGAAAACACAAATTTGCTTCACTCGCTGCTGTGATGTTTCTTCCATTTTCTCTCTCTTATTTAGATGATGTATCGAAGAGAGAAGTGTAAAGTTGAATTTATAGTACTTGAAAAGGGTGCGTAAAAATAGCACTAGTACCTGCCAAATGACAATCATTAGTTAATAGTAAAATAAATCGTGATAGTCAAAAAGGTCTGGATCCTATCGGAGAAAATAAAAGAAAACAACAAAACAAATTACAATTATTAGGAAAAGACAAAGAGATATAATATGTACAAGAAACTTAACGGCTTGATTGACATCTATGCGTCAGGGACAAGCTTCCCATCCAATTTTCTTATAAATTGGCAAACAGAGTCTATTTGAGTCAGATTCCCGAGACTTAACCGTTGTCCTTCCTTTTGGAATTGTGTATATAATTTGCGAATGGCTATATGAACATCTCCACTGGGATGCGTCTCAAGAATTGAAGATATATCATCTAAAGACTCCTTACTCAAGCCATCCCTAATGAATTTAATTTTGTCTTCGCGATTATCAGACACCATTCCTAAAGATCGACAACGAGTGTTGCAATTCCAACGTGCACATTTGTAACAAACACCCATTTTCTTAGCTCTTCGTTTCTTAGCATAGGTGCTTTTTCCAAAACTAGGTAAATAAGAATTACAAGACTTAAAACACTCACCTGCTAATCGGATTCGTGCTTCGATTACCCAAAAATATCAGTAGGAATACCTTTGATCGTCAGTAATCTCATCCGTTCCAAGCGAGCTTTGTAAACTTTCATCAGAGATTTTTGAGGGAGAGAAGGAAATTGCTTGTGAAGATTTGCGAGAATTTCTTCCATCTTAATCTGCAAAAACTAAACACATAAAATTAAATCACACAAAATCACAATATATACACAAATTGCATAGGTTGCCTCCCTGCGAGCGCTAAGTTTAACGTCGTCAACTAGACGTTGCTACTCGAACGTTATGCTGGATCTGAAAGTATGACACTTTCTTTTTGTCGCTCAAATGATTCTCCCCAGTAGTGCTTAACACGCTGACTGTTAACCTTGAATGTGTTATTGGTATTGGGATCCAGTAACTCAACGGCTCCATGTGGTAAAACCTGAGTGATCACAAATGAACCTGACCACCTTGATTTTAACTTTCCAGAGAACAGCTTCAGCCTTGAGTTATACAACAACACCTGCTGCCTTGGTTGCAACTGTCTGTGCACTATTTTTCGGTCATGCCATTTCTTAGTCTTTTCATTGTACAACTTGGCATTCTCATAAGCGTGCAGGTGAAATTCCTCCAATTCATTGAGTTGGTGAAGTCTTTTCTCTCCTGCAGCTTGTGGATCAAAATTCAGCTTCTTCAGTGCCCAGTACGCCTTGTGTTCAAGCTCAATTGGCAGATGGCATGCTTTCCCAAACACCAATCGATATGGGGACATACCAATGGGTGTCTTGTAAGTTGTACGGTAGGCCCATAATGCGTCATCCAGTTTTGTAGACCAATCCCTCCTTGTTGATCCAACGGTTCTTTCCAAGATTCTTTTGATTTCCCTGTTTGAAACGTCAACCTATCCATTTGACTGTGGATGGTAAGTAGTGACAACCTTGTGAGTAACTCCGTATTTGGATGGAAGTGCATCAAAGTATTTGTTACAGAAATGAGAGCCACAATCGCTGATGATTGCCCGAGGTGTACCGAACCGAGTGAAAATATTCTTTTTCAGGAATTTGATCACTACTTTTGAATCATTGGATGGCAGTGCAATTGCTTTGACCCATTTGGAGACGTAGTCTACAGAAACCAGGAAGTACAAGTTTCCAAATGATGGAACAAAAGGTCCCATGAAATCAATACCCCACATATCGAATATCTCCACTTCCAGAATATTTTGTAACGGTCATTCGTTTCTCTTCGAAATATTTCCCATTCTCTGGCACATGTCACCTCCTCATGTGGAACACATCGTCTCAATAATTGATCAACACACCGTTTGAACAGGTACGGATCGTCCCAGACATAGTGCTTGACTTCTTTGAAAAACTTCTTCTGTTGCTGAGTTGTCCATTCCAACGGCCATTTTCCTGATACAATGTAATTGACATAGTCAGCAAACCAAGGGGCATCTTGTTGTTTCATGGAAAATAACTGTTCATCTGGAAAAGTTTCTTTGAGTGACAGTTATTTGCCAGCTGTTTCTCAATTCTCGAGCCTCGATAAATGATCAGCCACTTGGTTCTCTGTTCCTTTCCTGTCTCAAATCTCCATGTCAAATTCTTACAGAAGAAGTATCCATCAGATCAATCTAGGTTTGGCATCTTTCTTTTCGATCAGATATTTGATTGCTGAATGATTTGTGTAGACCACCACTTTGGGACCTAACAAATAGGAACATAATTTTTCAAAAGTGAACACAACTACAAGCAACTCCTTTTCAGTGGTTGTGTAGTTGAGTTGAGCTTCATTTAGAGTTCTGCTGGAGTAGTAAATGGCATGGAAAATTTTTGCTTTGCGTTGTCCCAAAACTACACCTACAGTAAAATCACTAGCATCACACATCACTTAAATGGAAGGGTCCAATTTGGTGCTACAATGATGGGGGCAGAAACCAGCTTCTGTTTTAAGATCTCAAAAGCTTCATGGCATTCTTTGGTGAAGTTGAAAGGCACATCCTTTTCCAGAAGATTGCAAAGAGGTTTTGCAATTTGGAAAAGTCTTTGATAAATCTCCAGTAAAATCCTACATGTCCAAGAAAACTTCGAATCCCTTTGATAGATATTGGTGGAGGTAGTTTTTCAATTGTCTCGATCTTTGCTTTGTATACCTCGATCCCCTTTTGTGAGATCCGGTGTCCAAGAACAATGCCTTCCTGCACCATGAAGTGGCATTTCTCTCAATTGAGTACCAAATTTGTGTCTTCGCACCTTTGTAATACCTGTTCAAGATTTTGCAAACAATGATCAAATGAATCTCCAAACACATAAAAGTCATCCTTGAAAACCTCCATACTCTGCTCCAGTATGTCTGAGAAGATGGCCATCATGCAACGCTAAAATGTGGCAGGGGCATTACATAGTCCAAATGGCATCCCGCGGAAAGAAAAAGTACCATAGGGACATGTAAATGTGGTTTTCTCCTGGTCATCTGGTGCAATGGCAAATCGATTGTATCCTGAATATCCATCCAGAAAGCAATAGAACTCATGTCCCGCCAATCTGTCTAACATCTGGTCAATGAACGGCAGCGGAAAATGGTCATTTCTTGTGGCTTTGTTCAGCTTTCGGTAATCCATGCATACTCTTCATCCAGTCACTGTTCTTGTTGGAATTAGCTAAATCTTTTCATTGGTGATCACAGTAATTCCTCCTTTCTTCGGTACACATTGCATCGGACTCACCCAACTACTGTCTGAGATGGGGTAAATGATGCCAGCATCCAACCATTTGATGATTTCTTTCTTCACGACTTCCTTCATGATTGGATTAAGTCTCTGTTGATGCTCCACTGTAGGTTTGTATTCATCGTTCATCAAGATCTTGTTCATGCAAAATGATAGACTAATGCCTTGAATGTCAGCTATAGTCCAACCAATGGCTTTTGTGTGCTCTCGCAATACTCTTAGCAACTTTTCTTCATGTTCCAATGTTAGTGAAGAAGAAATAATAACAGATAATTCAGAAGAGTTTCCAAGATTTGCATACATGTGATGACTCGAAAGTACTTTTAGCTCCAACTGCGGTGGTTCTTCAATCGAGGGTTTGATTCGTTCAGTCTTTGGTGACTCCAAGCTTTCAATTAGTGGTGGTACTTTGAAACAGAATGGTTTGTCAAGATAGTTGAGAAGCCAAGGTCTTTGGCGTCGCGACGCCAGAACAGTACCACGGAGGCGGCTAAGAGCTCAATAATTGTGCTGACATGGTGATGACGTGGCACACGTGGCAATAGTGACTGTCGGCACCGTAGGATTGCACACGTGGTGACACGTGGCATGTTGTGATTGGTTGATGATGACGTGGCACTTTGACTTGTTTGACCGCTGACGTGGATGATGACGTGGCACGACACGTGGCAAATTTGACCTTTGCCTTGCTGACATGGCTGATGACGTTGTGACACGTAGGATGACACGTGGTACACGTGGCAATTGGTATTGTCGGCACCGTAGGATGATGACACATGGCACGGCGCACGTTAGCAGATCGGTTGTGATGGTGACACGTGGCACAGTGCATTTTAGCAAAGTCAAACTTCTCAGATTCTGACTCATTGACCAGGCGCACGTTAGCAAAGTTTCGGCGCACGTTAGGCGTCGCGACGCCCAAAATTACCAAAATGCCCTTTTTGTCCGTTTTCACTATTTTGGCCCAAAATCACCTCCAGAATGTCCTGAGACTTTATTTATCTATAAAATAACACAAAACACATCAAAATATTCACAAAACTCAAGATCTATACAAAATATTAGGTTAAATGAGTGGGAAATAGTGATAGTTTTACCACTCATCACCAAGCCTTGGACTTATAGAATATCGAAGTAAGGTGCGCCTTGTGCTTCTTGCCTTATTGCAAACTTTGACTTTGGTCTCCTTGAGAATAGTCATTAACTCTCCAAGAGTTGTTTATTGCAATTTAATACTTCTAAGATCTAAGAATATATCTATAAAGATCCTTTAATTTCATTATCATACTTTAAGGATCTAATCCTTAGTTCTGATTAAGAAATTAAGGAGGCATTATGGCAAGCATAATGGATTAAGCACTAAAGTTCTCATCACATGAATCTTCCAAAGATCATGCTCTACTATTTGCTTAACTCTGGGCTTAGGCCTAATATGTTATTTTATCAAATAAAGTAACTTATTAGTTTCCAGAACCATCCTGAAATTTTATTCCCAATCTGAAAATTAAAGCCGCTTAAGGACATTTTCACCCAGGATTATGTTCTAAACGCTAATCTTTCAGTTATCTTGATTCCAATAGCCTAACTATCCAATCAACGATTTCGGGTACATTCTAATGTAATGATTACTATAGTCTAACTATATAACTTATTACAATATTATTGGTTAAAATCAAATATATAGATTACTATAATTCAATTATATAATCAACTATAAATGATCGGTAAAACCCAAATATATTGATTATTATAATCCAATTATATAATCAACTATAAATGAAGGGCAAAATTCAAATATATTGATTACTATAATCCAATTATATAATCAACTATAAATGAAGTAGTTTAAATACAGTCCAACTGTTTAATTAAAACAACAATTGAATATTAGTCCAACTAATATTTTTATAAATAAACAATGACGAAAATTGAAATGAGCGCGTATTGGCAAGTATCTAAACGAAATTGCAAATTTAATACTTGCCTCCCACTAATTTTCGGCGAGCCTCTAACCCTCTGTCGAGTACTCGGGAAACCATGTTTCCTAGTGAGCTAGGATCTCGTTAAATAACACACAACCTTGACTTTGGCCAACAAGCTGTATGATATTTAATTAGGTAGATCTCTAAGATCAATTGGATCTTATCCAATTCCTAGATCCGGTAGGTGGACCTCCAAGTCTGAAACATATATACAATATATATGCCAATATATCCAATATATTTGCCTAACCTTTTTCCTCCTAGTCAACTAAGCCTTGGCTTTGGCACAACAAGCTTGATGATTCCAGTTAAGCGGGACCCATTGATATGAAAAGCTTCGTAATCAATATTGATGGACAAGAATTGATCTTGACTTTGACCAACAAATCACAACTTGGACAAGACACCGATATGGAACAAAGCCTTTATGATTCAAACACATCCACAATTGACAAAGGTCTTGACTTTGGCCAACAAACCAATGCCAACTTTGGATCTTGAGTAAGAATCACTCAACGGAAGGAAAAACGCTTAATGTTGTTTGAGGGTTTTTCGTGTGCAAATTGGCAACCAATTTATTATCTTTGTTAAGGTTTCATCATCATACACCCTTAAACATGCATTCTAAACACATAATAAAGCGCCCATAAATAAATAAATTAATAATGATATACGGATGAATATCTCACAAATTGTTCCTAGAACAAATCACTCTTTTTCCTCTCCCCGGCTAGAACTATTCTAACTTCTACCCAATTACATAATACAATAAAGAAACCTCATTTACATTGAGGGGAATTGGTGAGAAGAAAAATACAAAGAAGAAGGAGATAAAATGCTGGACACGCAGGTCCAATTTAATAAATTCTAAATTTATTACAATTTCCAAAATTGCCCTCGCCCTTCTAATATCCATCTGAAATACATTATTCATACAACACATTCATGTATTCATACAAATCATGTTATTCAAAAAATTTAATCCAATTAATTAATCTTTGAATTAATGACCATCCAATGTTCAAACAATGATTTGATTTGCGCGAGTCAAACTCTTTTAAGAATAAATACTCAAAGTACTTATTCTTGAATTATATCGAACTACAACTTTAAATCCAATTTATTTGTATTCAATACTAATTCCAATTTTAATTCCAAATAAAATATTTACACTTACTTACAAGCCTTAAAGACTTGGATTCCAAATCCAATCTTAATGGGTCTCAAAGGCCCAATAACATCCAATGTCATTTCAATTAAAGTCCAATGAGCTTTTAATTGATTCTTAAGGCAAGGACTTTGGCCATAATGGATCAAACCCAAAATGCCAAGGCCCAATAGGAATCACTCTATTGCCAACAAATCAATTTAGGCCTATTAGGCCCAATTAAATTCTTTAAAGGGTCAAGTGATGTATTTGGACTTTATGGAATTGGTTTTGGGCCCAATTGGATCCAATCCAAAAGTCCAAAACCAAACTTGGTCAAACTAAGCCCATTAAGCCCAAATACACACTTTTAGCCCAATTCATAATTAAAGGCTTATTAACATAATTATAATATTCCAAATATCACAATTATTTTAATTAAAGTGTATTAGCCATGATTAATTAATTAAAATCAATATTTCCAAAATACAAATTAACTTAATTAATCATGTTTAATCCATCAATTCATGCTCAACACAAATTGAAGCCAAAACACATCATTTCATGCTCAACAAAAATTGAATCCAAAATTCATCATTTCATGCTCATCATGCTCTTTGATTTTAACATAAACATTATTGACTTTGATTCTAATCTAATCAAACCAACAATCAACATTTTATCATGCATTTAAACACATCCAATGGTGTAAAAAATGAAAAATCAAAGTGCAGTCCAAACAGTGAGCATTCGGCCATGTGAAGGATTTTCTAACTTTTGATCCAATCAATTTATTTCAAATTTATTCATGCATAACTCTAAGTTGTCATATTCTAAGCATGCTCAAAGCATCAATTTGAAAGAATCATGTTCAAAACATAAAAGCCCCAAATTTTTGTCTCATGAACCCTAAAATTTTCATGCTTAAAATTGGCTCATGATACCATTGTTAGTGTTCCTAGAACATGCCAAAGATCTAATAAGCATGAAAGTATGTGATAAAGATCATAATAAGTTGCGGAATATACTTACAATGAACGGATTTGAGCTTTTAAAATTTGAGAAGAGATCTCCAAGATCCAAGCTTTGAGTGATGATTCCAACCCTTGAGTTAGTTTCCCTATCACCTTGGTTGATTCCATGAAGTGCTGGCTTTATTGATTTTGCAACAAAATCAAAGAGAGGGGGACACCAAGTTCACGCCCATTTGAGAGTATATTAGGGTTTGTTTTGTTCAAGTGTGTTCTAATGAGAGAGAGAGATGTCTTTAGGTAAAACCAATTTACCCTTTTACCTAAACAAGGTAGTTGGGTAAATGGTTTCACCAAAACCATTCCAAGGTAGCAGAAAAGTTGGTGGCTAGACATAAATGCCAACAACTCTCCCAACTACCACATGTGAAGTGGGCCTCACATTTGAATTCAAAATTCAAATGTCTTTACGAACATTTGCCCGGCTCGGATCCTTTTAATCCGATTAAACGAACTTTCGTCGCTAAATAATTAAATACAATTTAATTAAATAACGATGCCTCGTAAATATATTACGAACGTCGTTTACGAATTAATTCTAAATTAATTCGTTCGTTCGTATTAAAGTCCAATTTAATTTCGTAATAAAATCCAATTCATATTAATATATCCGATATATTAATTTTAGCCCATACGAATAAATTAAATAGAAAAATCAAATTTAACTATTAAATTTATTTTACCGATTAATTCCAAATTAATCGCGTTCTCTCTCTTCCGAACACTTTTAATCCCAGATTAAATAATACCTCAATTAATCCTAAATTCATTTTCTCTCACTTAATTAATCCCAGATTAATTCTAATTTAAATCAACTGCCATCGGTGAATATTTGGGAAGCGACCCAAGAGACCTCTGGATATGTTGGCAGTAAATCCGGTTATCGGACTATCCGATTTAGTGAGTACCACGTGCTTACCGATTTACAAGACATGGTTGGCTTCTAGCAAAGCACCGTGCCTACCCAATTCTCCAGAAATGTTCTTACTGGAATATATATAATCTATGTCAAGCGTAGTATACGTAGTATTGCCTATTGCGATCCAATATCAGATGTCACGTGCTAGGCCTGGGGCTGGAATTGTGTCTGCCCTGTACGAAGCACATGTCGGATGTCTGGTAACTAGTCTTTATAATCGGATATACATGACCTAGTCATAATATCCCGATGACTGCAGTACATAAGAGTACTAGTAACGTATCATACGTGACATCATCTCCACTATTACTGGAGTGATACTTCTGTCTTGACATCACACCTAACATACTACGATTCTCAATATATCCAGCAGAGGCGTACACAGAACCGGTTAAAGCCAGGACGACTAAAATTAAAGCATACTGATTGTCACAAGTATTAGCGATGCAAGTCTCAGGTTAAGACCAAATACACCTACCCTGATTACGGATTCCCATAGACACATAGTCATACTACCAATGGGATTCCGATGGGTCTATCCAGAGCGAAGCTGTTACCGGACCATCGGTAAACACAACCTCCTATTACACTTGCATGAGTATCCAATACCCAAATATCTGAGAACTATGCTGTTACGCTTCCATAACACGCACAAGTGTAATACTAGTCTATTCCGCATTATCGATGTCCAGTCTCGATAATACTACGACTATGGATATTTAATGATTAATCATTCGTGGACTGATACTGTCTTATATCATCTCAATCCAGAAACTAATCATAAGGACCTCTTATCATTTATACATCTAGGTGACCTAATCACAAATGATAAGAGTGCAATCTCTTTTGTTACATAGTTAATTTGTACAACAACACCATGATCTGTACAAATATTGACGCTTTGGGTCATAATTGTCCAACATAAATTATATTCCCCGACAACGGCGTCAAAAACTTGACACACTCATAAAGTGGTTTTTTACTCTCTATTTTAAGAGTGTCAAAGTAATAAAATAACCCAGTAAGTCCATGGTCAATCTATAGAGAATATATTTAGTAAAATTAAAATAACAATTCGAGTAAAAAGAGAGTGAGTTGATTTAAGTGATGAGAATTTTTAAATTTCGATGCAATAATAAATTAAAAAGGTAGGGGCTAGGAGATCCACTTTTAATATTTCAAATATAAAGATATCTTATTTTTATAGTGTATAATTTGTCGTTATTACTCAATTAATTTACTTTATGAATTAATTTGGCCCAAACATATAATACCAGCCATAAAGGCGATGATAACATTTGTCTATAAAAAAAAAATTAGTTAGATGCTCAATTATGCCAAATAAATAAAATCAACCATATAGGCGGTAACAAAATTTGTCAAGAACTAATCCAGATTTAAATTAAATATTAGTTTTTATATTACAATTCATAATTAATCCAGATGTGGACGAGAACCTCTCACGTCGGATGACATGTTGGTCCCAAACGGATAACTGCTTCTCATCCGGCATGTGGTTTATTTCAGCACCACCTGTACGATGTGTCTTACATAACTGCCATGAACACAAACGACATGTCGTCTGATTTTCTAATGCAAATGACATGCTATTTTCGCCTTCTAGGATTGATTTTCAGGGCAAAAATAGACTCGATTAGCCAATTTCTAAGGTCCATCTCTTATTCAATTTTAATCTAAATTAAACAAATGATATATCAAATTAAAGGTCTCATGTCCTAGTTTCTAAAATAACTTAGAACATGTGATTATCATTTGTAAACAGTAAGATTTTAATGCCTAAAGTCAGCAAAAAAAAGTTTTCAAAAATAAAAAAAAAATGCAGAAAATTACATATGGGGATAAATTAAATACTAATTAATCATGCTTTTGAGATTAGAATAACATGTTAATGCACGTATATCAATGAAGAGAACAACATCCCTAAATAATATGGAATGAATCCAAATTTAACCCACTAAAAATTTAATCATACATGCATTATTAATCAAATAAATCATTTACATATATAACAAAATGAAAAAATGAATTCACAATACAAATATACTAACCTTAATCGTGCACAGATTTTACCTTATTAAGCAACCTCAAAAAACTCTTTTTAAATTTAGGAAAGTTCAAGTAAGGGATCCTTAGCATTTTTTTCTTTCGATCTCGCATCTCAATGAAGTATTCGGCTTCTTTAAAACTCTTAAACGTCACTCCAGTCCAGACTCTTGCAGTTTGAAAACACAAGATAAATCTCTTTCAGCACCCCTCAACTCCTTATGTTTGACATAGTGCATTTTCTTTTTCACAAAATATCTTCTCATATCAGTGAAATGTTTGACTTCCACCTCATGACTTATTTTATTAGACATATATATCAGGGCAGACGAATCCAAAAAAGCAAGGATAAAGAAAGGAAGAAATACTGATTTTCGAAGGCTGAAATTTGAAAGAAAAAAAATCATATGGTTCAAAATTCTTAAATTGAATGGTTTGAAAACTTAAACAGAATTTTTTAAAATAAATAAATAAACAAACAAACAAACAAACCGAATCTAAAATATCCACCTTCAGAAAAAAAAAAAATCATCAATTTCAATAAAAATGTCCTTTTTCTATCTATCAAACTTAGAAGGAAAAAATAAATAAATTACATGATTTGAGATGAACTTTGCGATAGATTTTGTGACATTGTGATGGGATTGCAAAAGTCCATAGCTAAAAAAAAAAAAAAAAAAAAAAAAAAAAAGGCAATTTTCCATTTTAATCTTAAGAAAAAAAATACCATTTTCTCTCACGACAGCAATTTGTTATAATTTTTTAGGAAAAATTCACAAATTAGAGGAAGAATAAGTACATTGTAATCTAAAAATGATGAATTTGTTCAGTCAATTAATTCCAGATTTATACTGAAAGAAAAAAAAACAAAAAGCCTATTAAGAGGAGATTATAAAATGTAAATGCAACAGTTAATTAATTAATTAACAGAAAGCTTTAGAAACATTGTTCAATATTTACTGGACTTCAGAACTTGTAATTTCCAAACCAGTACACTAATCACAAGAATTGGAGGGGGGGAAAAAAAGCCTCTAGCAGAGAGAAGACATTGCAAATGGTTGAATAGATTTCAACTGAAAATACATACCACGTGATAGAAATTGTGAAATCACACAACTGACTTGATAGAACACATGGTTTGTATCAGCGTGATTACGAGGAGGAAAATTGCAGCAACAGTCGCGGTGCCTCTCCAAGGATTGCTAAAGTAAACCCTTCTCAAGGTTGCCTTAGCACGGTTCCAACGTTTCTTATTATATTCTTTCAAGTAGTTTCCATCATCGACGTAGTAACAGGAATTACTTAATGAAATGTGTACGCAAAGTTTGTTGAACATATTTGCTATTCTAGCATTGTCGCCCACAAAATTAGAAATAATTTCCGCTTCAACAAGCAAATTTACATCCGCTTCAGTGTTGATAAGTCGATCCATTAAATCAATGTAATTGCATATGTGGGTTTGATCCCGGTAATGACACTGCTCCAAGGCCATTAAATTACGAAAAAACATTCGGTGTCATCATATATTTCAATCTTGGAATTTGAAGCTCGGGAAAGTTGAAGCAGGGGATCCATAGCAGCTTTTTCTTTCGAACTCTTATGTCAAGTACGCATTCTGATCGTTCAAAATGCTTAAACTTCACTCCAGACTCGTGCAGTTTGACAGCACAAGGTAAATCTATTTCACCAGACTGTAACTCTACATTGTGCATCCTTATCAAAGCACATCTTCTCAGATCAGTGAAATGGTTAAATTCCTCACGACTCAGATCAGAGCAAAATTTATTTTCCTTCTCTTGAGACATTTTATACAACATATCGCACAAGAAAATTGAAAAGCAAGGTGAAAGAAGGGAGGATATACTCCAACATGTTCGGAGAAGGCTAACTTATATAGTCCATCAAGGACGAAGTATGGAAGCTGATTTTCCAGTAATAACAAGTCCGTCTGAATAGAAAATCTTACTCGTCGTAGGTTACTCATCGAAAATTCACTGTGAATCTGAGGGAACCTCAATAAATACTCAATGATAAACACAGCATCATATAAAATCATCTCTATAAACTCCATCTTGTCAAACTTTGTCTTAGGCATCTCTGCATAGCAGTTACGGATATCTTCTTCATTATCTCCTATGAAGTTTAATAATTTCTGCCACGTCTCCTCTTTGATTCGATTGCCGAACTCTCTTACAAATCTTATCTTCTGTTTTTCCATAGCACATAATTCTTCGTTAAAATGATGAAGAGGGCCTATTGAGATTACCTGAGGAGTGTAGGCTTCTTCATTGATTTTGCGGAGATGTTTAGGAACTCGGTAAATACAACACTGAGGTTGTGGCTCCAACTTTTCGTCAAAGTCGAGTATCAATTCCTTTCGCTCTTTGATCGAAGCAAATGTTATGAAGTCATTATTATTATTATTTGACATATCCAAGTCCTAAAAATCAAGCAACAAATAAAACTAAAAGGTGAATATAATCATCAAGATACAATATCTACCCTCAAATATATTTCCAGATATTGCACAAAATCTGAAGTGAGTAGCATTCATCGTTTCACAATTTTCAAAAAAAACAATGTTATTTTATAAACAACTTGCTCCAATTATTATAGAATAATGAAAACAATAATTATATATTGTAGATGAAATTCAAGGTATAAATTATAATATGCAGCCTATGATGTAGATGCAACCTTACTGATTAGTTATAACACAAATTATCCAATTTACCTATATTTTTTTTAAACAAAAAAGATACATAACAAAAATAAAAGTAATGGGAACAGTATTAAATGTAGCTACCTGAAGAACGTTTTTAACAAGAAGGAAATGCTTCGGAGGTTGACATATGGTACCGGATTTGTTATCTATTGATAAGATGTCATCTCTTCCTATTCCCTTAATGCTATATAAAGTGAAAAAGGGCTCATCTATTATCTATAACACCCCATGGGTATGGCATACTGTTAGGAAACATAATCCCTAATATAATTACATGTTTGTCCTCTTAGGATCTAACCATACATGTATTACTAGTCCTAGATTTATTTACATGCTAATTGAAATAAATCTAAGTTAATCACAACACAATTCCATACCTTAAACTTGTAGAGACCTCTTAATCAAACTTAATTGATTGCTTAACTCAATAAGCAAAGGGTCTTATTTATAGGAGGAAATCAAGTCACTATGCATTGATTACTATTAATCAAATAATTAGGATGCATAATGACATTCTCTAATCCTTCCAAAAATGTTACCATCATGGGTGTACCATTTGTTCCCCATTTAACATTTTACTAATTGTTGTTACTTAACAACTCTTGTTGTTACTTAATTATTTGATTAACAACTCTTGTTGTTTACTTAGTAATGAAATCATTACTAATTGTTGTTATTTAACAACACCAAATAATTAGCTTAATATTCCAACATGAAATTATTACTAATTGTTGTTATTTAACAACACCAAATAATAACTAATAATTTCCAATTGAACTCATTACTACAATTAATTTCCAACATCTCCCACTCACACATGATGGGATCAACAATTTTTATTATCTCTACAAGAATAATTCATACTTTGCAATTGTGCCGTGCGACCAGCATACTTCGAGAGCTCACTTGCTATACATCTGTTAGGAATATATAGCCGCTCGAAAAATGGATAGAACCATAGTGGATTATGTATGCAGTATCCTCGATCATTTATCACATTAAATCTCTCTCGATCTCTTTTCGAATGTAATATTTATTTTGTATTCACAATCATGTTTGATCACATAGAATAACATAATTGGTCGACCAGTGAATACAAGCTAATGTGATATTACTCATATAATGATCTTTCTCATTTCTCGAATCTCTCAACTTTGATTCAATTCGCTTTTCCAGAGATGTTCTTTCAGATCGAATCTCTCATGATCTTTCAGCAACACTCCAAGATAGCGATCATCAAATCTAAGTTTTAAGAAGCAGACAAGAGTCTAAAGGGTACAATGTGAGATTGAAATAATCTCAAGGGTCTCACACAATATCAAGACTGAGATCTTTACTTGTATTACCCTCAATAGTCACAAATGTACACATGGTATGAAAACATGTGCTACGGTATTCTCTCATTTCCCATGGAGCGCATGTCTCATAAAATACCGTACAGATTATAGTTCAGACAAACACAATGTCTAACTCATAACTGACATTAAGACAAGTAAGGTGAAACGAACTTATTCACCTTAGGTCATATCATAGAGAAAGTGACCCCATAACGACATTACTTAATTTTCAAGCTTGAGCTCTCTAAATTATCACTCAGATAATTAGCTTAAAAATTTGTCTCATCTCCCATTAACACAAAGTAATGGAGGCGATTGCCCGTGTGAGAGGGCCAATCATTCACTTGTCCGACATACTTCTCATACTAACAAATAGTATATTTGTTTAAACATGTATCAACATAATAACATGTAAGCATTGAACACAAATATCAATGAGTATTAACATTAGTAAACATTATTTGGGAAAAATACATATCATAATATGTAAGCACATTAACATCTACGCAATCCCTGAGTTTTTACATGTCTAACAAAGACATCTCTAGGAACAGGCTTGGTCAATGGATCTGCTACCATTTCTTGCGTAGAAATGTACTTCATGTTTACCTCTTCTCGTGCAACTATGTCTTTCACAAAGTTATATTTGGTATCTATATGTTTCGTTTTACAATGGAATTTTGGGTCTTTTGTGTAGGCTATCGCTGCTTCACTATCACAGTTAACTAATACTGGACCAGAAGCTTCATTTGACATACCCAAATGATCCAAGAACCTTTTCAACCACACAGCCTCTTGTACTGCTGATGAAAAGGCCACAAATTCAGCCTCCATTGTGGATAAGGCTATACAAGATTGTTTCTTACTGCTCCATGAAATGGCACCATTGTTTAGCAAGAAAACAAAACCGAGGTAGATTTTCTTTCATCTAAATCTCCTCCCCAGTCAGCATCAGTATAGCCTCTCAATTGCAGATCATTTCCTTGATAACACAATGAGTAATCAGCTGTCCCTCTCAGATACCTAAATATTCTTTTAACTGCTTTCCAATGTGCTAGTCCTGGATTGGATTGGTATCTACTTACCATTCCAACAGCGAAACAGATATCAGGTCTTGTACACAACATTGCGTACATTAAACTTCCAACTGCATTTGCATAAGGAACTTTCTTCATTTGTTCCTTTTCCTGTGGAGTTTCAGGACACAATCTACGACTAAAGCTTCAGTTTTCGTGATAGGAGTATCAATGGGTTTGCAAGCCTGCATTTGGAAGCGTTCAAGAATTTTCTTTATATATGACTCCTGTGAAAGAGATAATAAATTCTTTGAACGATTTCTTGAGATCTTAACCCCAAGAATATATGCAGCTTCACCCATATCTTTCATCTCGAAGTTAGATGATAACCATTCTTTAATGTGTTTTACAAACTCCTTATCATTTCCGGCTATAAGTATATCATCCACGTACAAAGATAAGATAATGAACTTATTTTTATCTCTCTTGGTGTACACACAATGATCCTCATCTATCATTGTGAAATCATTCGAAATGATTGTATTGTGGAATCGTATATACCATTGTCTAGACGATTGCTTGAGACCATATATAGACTTTAAAAGTCTACATACTTTCTCCTTTTCATTTTCTTTTATGAAACCTACTGGTTGTTCCATGTAGATTTCTTCATCAAGTTCTCCATTGAGAAAAGCAGTCTTTACATCCATTTGATGTAATTCTAGATCCATACTTGCTACTATAGCCAGAATCAAGCGAATTGAGGTAAACCTTACAACAGGTGAAAAAGTCTCTTCGTAGTCAATTCCTTCCTGTTGCGTATACCCTTTTGCCACAAGTCGTGCTTTATATCTTTCGATATTGCCATCGGCATTACGCTTTATTTTAAGAACCCATTTGTTCTTAACAGCTTTACGTCCTTTGGGTAGATCAACCAATTCCCAAACTTGGTTGGACCTCATTGACTCCATCTCTTCTTCCATTGCTTTCATCCATTTTTCCTTAGCAGGACACTGAAGAGCCTCTCTTATGTTTCTAGGTTCTTCATCATCTTGAGGTAGAATCATAAAGGTTTCTCCTTCGATATCGAAACGACGTCGAGGAATGCCTATACGATTACTACGTCGCAATTGGGATTCTAGTGGTGGAACTGATTCCTCACTTTCGATATTATTCCCATTTGGATCGTGCACATTGCTCCCACTAGGATTATGTACATCACTCCCACTCGGATCACGTAAATGAGACTCGTGTGAAACTAATTCATCATTTGAGATTCATGTGAAACAGATTCATCATGTTTTCTCAAATTTCTCTCATCACTCCCACTTGAATTAGGTAAACCCGAGTGTTCACCAATCATGTGATCCATGTGATCTTGAGTTTCATATAGAGATAAATCTTGACCTATCTCTCCCTGCTTAGGAAAATCATTTTCTAAAAATGTGATATCTCGTGATTCAAATTCTGTCACGCCTCCACTTTCATGTTCACCTATGCAAACATAACCTTTTGATTGTTCAGAATATCTTATGAAGATACTTTTTTTCCTCTTGGGCCTAACTTTCCATGTTCGTGAGAACGCACATGAACATAAGCCGCACAACCCCAAGGTTTAGAAAGTGAATATCTGGTTTACGACCTGTCCATAACTCATATGGTGTGGTGGACACAGATTTAGATGGCACTCGGTTAAGTACATATGTGGCAGTTAATAATGCATCACCCCAATAGGTTATAGGCAAATTTGCTTGTGCCATCATAGACCTAACCATCTCAAGAAGAGTTCTATTTCTTCTTTCCGCAACACCATTTTGTTGAGGAGTAGCAGGAGTAGTCAACTGACGACTAATTCCTTTTTCATCACATAATTCTCTGAACTGATCAGATAAGTACTCACGACCACGGTCAGTGCGTAGTGCTTTAATTTTCTTGTCCAATTGATTTTCTGTCAAATTCATAAATTTCTTGAAACATTCTAATGCTTCGGATTTATGAGCAATCAAATAGACATAACCAAAGCGAGTAAAATCATCTATAAATGTGATGAAATAAGATGCTCCATGCCTTGCCCTGACATTCATTGGACCACAGATATCTGAATGAATTAATTGTAATGGAAATTCTGCTCTAGTCCCTTTTCCAAATGGTTTTCTCGCAGTTTTTCCTGCCAAACAATATTCACAGGTTGACAATTCTACCTTCTCAATATTTCCCAGAAAGCCTTCTTTGGCTAATCTGTTCATTCTTTGCTGGCCAATGTGGCCAAGTCTAGCATGCCACACCATTACATCACCATCATTACTGACCAGTTGAAGTAACAAACGAAAAACTGGAATTGTGATTGAAACATTCAACATTAATACAATAAAACCATCAAGAAAATAACCAGAACCATAGTGTATTGTACCTAAGTACAAATCAACACCAAATTTATGGAAGTTCAAATTGAAACCTAAATTAACCAAAACCAACACAGAAACTAAATTTCGACGAATTTGTGGAGCAAACAATACATCATGTAGTAGTAAAGTTTTTCCACCATGCATGACTAACTTGCATGTTCCTATGCCTTTGACTTCAACCCGTGAGTTGTTGCCAACATATATCCACTTCACCCCAGGTGAAATTCGCCGAAATTCCACGAAGGCATCTCTATCCTTCGCTACATGGTCTGTGGCTCCTGAGTCTACAGTCCACAAAGGATTAGATTCAGTTAGAAAGATTGAACTTGAAACACATATTTCATTTAAATATGCACGAAAGGTATTCACCTTTTTAGGCTCAGTGCAGTCACGAGCAAAATGACTTTCTTACCACAGTTAAAACATTTAACCTTTGCCATGTTTTTCTTTTTGGTAGGACGTTTTCCTTTCCCATGTTGATTGGTTTTCTCTTTTCTTTTCTGGCTTAGAAGATTTGATTTTGTTCTTTCCGAACTGGAACCCACCACCATGAAATTTTCTTTCTTTTTGAAACCCCCTGGTTTGCTAGTTTCTGTCATATACACTTCAGCATTTGACTTAGCAGCCGCAAGGCGGTCGCTTTCTAATTCAAGGTGACGTTTGGCATCATCAAAGGTTTTGATGCTCTCATTGTGGGTCAAATGCATTTTCATATGCTCCCAGCTATTTGGAAGAGAACGAATGACCGCTTGGACTTTCTGTTCATCTGTAAGAACATGTCCAGCATCTGCCAGTTCAGTAATCATGTTTGACATTTGCCTCAAGTGTTTTGACATAGTGAACTCAGGACGTTTCTTGTATGTGTCAAACTTGATTGTCAGTGACCTGAGTTTGGTTATTGAGGTACTACCAAACTTTTCAGCTAGTGTGGACCACATGTCCTTAGCCATGTCATATTTCCTGAACTCTTTCATTAGGTCATTATCCATACTGCTCAGCAACGTAATGCGGGCAATGGAATTCTTTTTCTTCCAGGCCTCATAAGCCTCTCGGTCTCGCCTGTGTTGGGCCGTAGTGCCCTGTTCAGGTTCATCCATGCTCATTTTCAAAGTTTCAAGAACCTCTTGTTCTTCTAGCACATATTGGATTTTCATGCTCCAAATTTCATAATTATCGCCATTCAGTTTCTCACCCTTGTTGAGTTCAGCAATAATGTTCTTTGTTGCGGAAGCCATATTAAAAACACAAAGTTTCTACAGACATTCATGCACAATTGTTAATACTTTTATTTATTTTATCATGAAACGAATTATGTTTAATAAAATTCTTCAATGGGGTTGGAGTCAAAAGGCCACTATGTGTCCAATCATCATCCAATTACCCAATGTAAAAATATTATCAACATAATCAATCATGTAAAATCATTTTCTAAAAAATTACATAAATTCTTAGAACATCTTAATCATGCGACCATTGTACATGACAATCATTGATTTAATTACATAAATTAAATCAACATGAAACATTCATACATATAAATACAATATTTACATGCCGTAAAATAACACACATAAACAACATGAAAGAAATTAATTATTACAATAATAATTTTCCCAGTTGAGAGTCCCAACTCATGTATGTTTTTGGATACGAATCCTCAAACTCTTTGGGTAACTCGTAATTGATCTTGGACAGCCATGGAAAACCTATAGCAAATTTAGGATCCTTACAACGTTTCAGGGACATCGAAGGAAAAATATTATTATTTGCCTTATGCCTTAGATACTGAACCGCTAACCTCTCAATGGCTTTATTATAAGGAACATGTTTTTCCTCACGTTTTACTAATATCCAAATACGAGTAAATTTTTTTGCCATATTCCGGAGATGTTTTCTAGTATATCTGTTAGAGTGTTTCTCTATCTGAATTATTCGGCTGTCCTATCCAATTACCGCCCAGATAGACTCCTGTAACATGTTATTGAAAGTGATGATATGCGAAATCATATCATCGCTTTCACTCATCGATATTTATCCAATTTCCATCAACATGTCTAATATCATCTCCTGGTCTGTGGGTGTCGTAATCTTTTTGCAATTCTTCGAATAATCGCCATGATTTTTCTGCAACAAATACAAGAAAAAATCAATACAATGAAACACAAAGTTACATTGACTAAAATAAACATCACAAAGATATTTTTCATAAACACAAAGTTTATATGATAAAACAAATTTATCATGGTCGATTAATACAATATGCAAAAGGATTAGACATTTAACCATGACGGATCGGAATTACCGAAGCAAACCGATACAGACATGACCAACACGGGCCAACACAGATGTCCACGCGCCATCCACGCGCCACAGGAGTGTCACACGCGCTCCACGCGCCTCCACGCGCCGGCCAGGGCTCCCACTCGCCCTCACGCGCCCTCACGCGCCGGCCAGCCTCGGCCAAGTTACACGCGCAGACGACATGTCGTCCGCGAGTTCTGTGCTGTATGACATGTCGGTTCTATGTTGAAGACGCAGACGACTTGTCGTCTATCTTCTATCGGATGACATGTCGGTTGAGCTCATTATTCGCGTACGACTTGTCGTACACTTATTCGGACGACTTGTCGTCCTATTCCTAAATACCGGATGACATGTAGTACGGCTATTCTGGGAGTGTTTTTCTGGGTAAAAACAGATTCATCTAGCCAACTTCTAGGGTCCATATCTTTCTCAATTTTAATCCAAATTAAGCAAATGATATACCAAATTGAAGATCTCATGACCTAGTTTTCAAAACATATTTGAACATGCGATTATCAATTTTCTACAGAGAGTTATTACGGCCCAAAGTTGGAAGAAAATCATTTTTGAAAAAACAAAAACCAGAAACATTTTCAACATTTTTCATGCTTGTTCATGCAATTTTTGTGTAATCCAACTAGAATACATGCATTTAAGCTACTGATACCAATGTTAGGAAACATAATCCCTAATATATTACATGTTTGTCCTCTTAGGATCTAACCATACATGTATTACTAGTCCTAGATTTATTTACATGCTAATTGAAATAAATCTAAGTTAATCACAACACAATTGCATACCTTAAACTTGTAGAGACCTCTTAATCAAACTTAATTGATTGCTTAACTCAATAAGCAAATGGTCTTATTTATAGGAGGAAATCAAGTCACTATGCATTGATTACTATTAATCAAATAATTAGGATGCATAATGACATTTCTAACCCTTCCAAAAATGTTACCATCATGGGTGTACCATTTGTTCCCCATTTAACATTTTACTAATTGTTGTTACTTAATAACTTTTGTTGTTACTTAATTATTTGATTAACAACTCTTGTTGTTTACTTAGTAATGAAATCATTACTAATTGTTGTTATTTAACAACACCACATAATTAGCTTAATAATTTCCAAGATGAAATTATTACTAATTGTTGTTATTTAACAACACCAAATAATTAACTTAATAATTTCCAAATGAAATCATTACTACAATTAATTTCCAACATATACCCATGGGGATCGATTTTAATAAGATCTAATGGTTGAGATTCAATAATGTTTTAAAATTAAATAATAAATTTATTGTCCTTGCCAATCCGTTAATATGTAATTCCAGTTTTGATCATGAACATGCAACCAAATCAATAATATGAAACATTTGAAAACTTCTAACCATTAAATATAATTTTGATCGCATTCCATAAATATGAACCTTCTGGCACCATAATACTTCTAACTATTGCATATATAATTTTAATCAATTACCATGTAAATCAAACTTATCTATATGTCATATTTAGAATTATAAAACTTCTAACCATTAAAATGCAATCTCCGCAATCAATAATTTGAAATTTCTAATCATGAAAATGAAGCTTAACCATTAAAGATTCAACCAATACCAATAAATAAGAAACATTTGTTGATTTGAAATTTTCAACCCTTGATATGCTAATGTGATTATTTATTTTATAGTTTAATTGCTGCAATGAATTAATATTATGTTGGTTTATCATAAAGATAAATATGTAAAAACAGATAATTTTGCTTTGACTTTTGACCACCAAGGATATTGAAGTATTATAATTCGGTTGAGGCTCGTTTTCGTAAGAATTGCTTCATTTTGTGATCCATTTTCTGTGTTTTGAACTGGCTTTCCATGACAAATTCCCATGTTATAAGAAAATCCTCAACAATACCTTACAACGTTTAAGTATTTTTTATCAATAAATTTCAACCAAGAAGATCGAATTCAAAGAAACAAAAGAAGAATCAAATTAAATTGTAATGAGGGTTAAAGATCTCGGAGTAATTGAAAAAGTATTTTGACAACATCAGATAGAGATATCAGAGCGATGTTTACACTTTTGGATATTTCCAGAAGATTTAGAACTCCAATTAATATGAGGTCAGTGTTATTGGAAAGTAGGCTCGAAGAAGATAGCGTACATATAAAGAAGGCATGATTTGACTAAAGGACGAGAAAGTTACAAGTGATTTAAGTTGCACCTCAAAATCAATCAGTGATGTGCATTCGTGTGTTGCGTTCATATTTGCGTTCGAGCGCTTGGAGACAGAAACTTTGCGTTTGAGCTCCGTTTGAGGTGCTTTGAATATTTGTCATAATTGATTATTTTGGACATGTTGTTAAGCCAAATTAGCACTAGGAAATCCTTATATTTGCCCTACTTATATAAAGAAACATTGAGTCATTTTCACAAGGGTTGAAAACACATTATTCAAGCCTCAAATCTTCTTGTTGTTCGACCTTATTAATTTTAACCTTGCAGACTCTTTTGTTTAGCTTGTCTCTCTTCTTCTTCTTCTTCTTCTTCTTTTTTTTTTTTTTTTAAGTGAGATTGATCTTTGAGTGACCATCGACACAAAAAATACAACCCTTATCCAATTTCCTGAGCTTTCAGAGTTCTCAAGGAGGAAGATTGGTAGTCGGAGTTCCGAGTTGCATGCTTGCAGGGTTGATCTGCTTAGAAACTTAGAGGTTCTGAAGAAGGCTGGTTGGTGCGGGCTCCATGAGTTCTTCAGGTTATTACAATATAAAGGAATTAGAGTCGGCAATGTTACTGCCATAGGTCTTTACAATTACTGTACTTTTTCTCATTATAGTGGATTTTGGCTGGTGACCTAGATACCCGAATTGATTTTTTACTCGCATGAGTTTTCCAATTCGTTAACAAAAATGTTGTGTTGATTTTATTTTTTGCATTATTATATTGATGTGATTTATTGGTATTAGACTTAAGGGTGCATGTTGTGAATCCATAGATACAATAATTATTACTTATCTTAATTTATTATGAATTATTCCGTATAGAGTCAGAACCTAATACTAAAATTGAATTTTCACACTTAAAAACTAAAACAACTCAACTTTATTGATCAAATAAACAAGAAGGCAATTTGGTAAGAGGAAAGAATAAGGAATGAGAGGACATAAAGCAAGGCAATTTACTCAGAGAATAGGGAAAGAATAGGATAAGAGGCAAAAGAACAGTGAAAGTTAAAATTACAATAAAAGAAACAAAAATGAAAGAATAAAGGAAAAAAGAAAAGAAAAATAAGGTAAAGATGCTTAACAGAGGCAACAAAAAAAAGGAGAAAAAGAAAAAGAAAAAGAAAAGAAGCGACTCTTCTTCATTTCTGCTCTTTGTAAGCTTTATTTGTGAATGGTTTATTATTCTGATATGTTTGGAAGTGGAAATATCATTTGGTATTGTTTGTTTTGATGGACAAAGAGGAGGGAGATGAAATTAATGGCATGAATAGTTTGAAATACATGTCTGATTTTGTTCTTGAATTAATAAAAATTATATTATTATATAAAATTTTTACATCATCAAAACTGAAATCAGACATCCACGTTGGAAAAAATAGCACCACATCAACAACTTTCAATAATATATGTCCCCTCAATAATTCACTTCCTCTACCGCACTGCAGACTCTATGGTCAAGTCAGTCCACAACAATCAACGGAGGTTCACAGACATTTTTTTTTTCTAAGAAACAACAATTGGTCGCTTTAATGAAGATAAATTATTCTTCCTTCCATAGATTTTACGTTAATTATCTATTTGATTCATAGTATTTGAGCTCTTAGGTCAAGTAAGCATTCTGGTCTTTCAAAAAGCACAGATCAGTGAAATGGTTAATTTTCTATCAAGGTCTTCACTCCAGACTCTTGTACTTTGACAGCACAAGGTAAATCGCGATCATCATAATCCCGATCTCTATCATCATAAACCCAAAACTGTAATGCAATATGGTGCATCCTTATCATAGCATATCTTCTCAGATCAGTGAAATGGTTAATTTTCTCATGACACATAAGAGCAAAGTTTACGTTCCTCCTCTTGAAAATCATGTGAAAAGAAGGGAAGATACACATCTCTTGTTAGTTCCATAATTTTGATTATATCAATGAAGCAAAAAGGCTCAAAGATAAGAAGCTCAAAGACATGAAGAATTTGACAAAAATGATTAATTTTAGCAAGTTAGTTTCGATGGTGTCAAAATATCCAAATATTAGCAAATCAAGTTTGATGAAGCCAAAGAAGCAAAAAATATTGATGAAGTCGAAATATTGATGAAGAGCCAAAAGGAGCTAGAAGATGATCAAGATAGCAAAGATGATAAAGAGCCAGAAAGAGAATGAAAAAGCTAAAGTAAGAGTAAATGAAGATGAAAATTAAAGATGATGATTAAGAGTTAAACCGATTATAAGTGATTTACTAAAATTTTTAAAAACTCTTATAAATCATACATTTTGAATCACATGCATTTATAATGGTTTAAAATGCTTAAGAACTCATTTGCACTTTATTTACACCAAAATGAATTCAATGGACAAGTACGTCAGAAAATAGTTTGAACATTAGCAAACGGATGAATTAAATTTCAATGATATATTGTTAGATAGATATGTGTCCCTAGGTGCTATAAATGAAGCCGAACGCAATTTTGATATCTATAACTTATGCTATAACCATATTACTATAACATGCTCTGGATGTGTGTTTTCTACAGACTCATCATTTTGAAATATTCCTTAAAATTCATCTTAATATTTTTAAGGGTGAATTTTTTACAGATGATATCCCTATGTGTCCAGTTTATGTAAAAATTTACGGAATTTGATTTGGAATTTTATAGAGCATGTTATGGTCAAAATACTGAGTGTTGTCACGTTGGACTGGTCATCAAAAAGTTGTTTAGACAGACATACCGTTCTCTCAAATCAACATACCGGTCCTAGAGCTCCCAATATTCATTTTATAGAGTAGTTGTAATACCTCGCCAGAGGCAGGATCAACCTACAAATAGGACCTCAAATCCTAACACAAACAACACAATTCTCATCATCAATTTACAAGGCTCCGTGCCCAAATCAAAGCGTTCAACCTAACACTTAGAATTATACACATATAATAGTGTGTTTTTATTAATAGAAACAAATACAATATGTCATAATTTTCTAAACCATAAGACTCTTCCCAGGTCTCCAGATTGGTCACTACAGCTTAAGTAATCCATCTTTTCGAGCAAGATGCCTGAGCCAAAGTAGATGACTGATCAGGTTGCCATCCTGTAAAACTAATAATGGTGGTGGTGTGAGTTATAGAAACCCAGTAAGTAACCACACACACCAAACGAACAAGATTGAAACTTTAAACACAATACTTATGAATATATATACAAATATTTATGATTATTTATTAGAACACCTTTAACCCATATTATTCTTTTTACTCCAGGAAACATGGGTTCATGAGGCGTACTTGAAATAAATCAAAATCAACTTAAACATATACTTCCTCAAACATTAAAACTTTAAATTACAAATAATCCAAAGTAAATAACTTATACAAGCTTCCAAATTCTCTATATTATGAACATGGAATAATCTTTAAGAGTAAAATATATCACACATACACATTTAACCCGAATTTCTTATAATCGACTTTAAGCTTTACTTTTGAAATACACATGACATTGCAAGTAGTAAAAATTATTTACTTAGTTTCTTTATTTTTTTATTTTTTTTAAAGAAAACCAAAAGACAAGGATTTATCAAAATATCTTTAAAAAGAAAATCCAAAGTTCATGCTATTTTCCAAAAACATCATAGTCAAATCCATAAAACATTTAACAAGCGCGAGAGAGGAAATATTTTATCATTGTACATTTTCTTTACCAAATTCTTCTTACTCAAATCAAAATTTTTGAAACATAATATTTTTTTTTAAAAAAAAATGAAATAAGGAAAACACAAATTGAAAATATATAAACTGAAACATGTACATGACTTTATTCCAAACCAATGATGTAAGTGACCGGTGTAATCACACGCGTATAACGCAATCGCACGTATCGTTCAAGTAGTATAAAAAATCGATCCCACGATGACTTAATTCCTACTGTTGTTATTAATTATTGAATCTATTTATTTACAAGTATCTAATTATAGGGAGAAGGGAATTGATTGCTTTGGTTGGTTGAATGTGGAATTTCTTAATTAAAATAAAATAAACAAAAGAAAATACAAAAGAAAATTACAAAAGACTTAAAAGAAAATACTAAGGAAAATAAGGAAAAGACTCAAAGGATCTAGGGTCGTGACTCCACACAATACTGTTAAGAAGATGAATCGATTCCCTCACTTATGTGTATTAATTTAGTTTGCTAACCTAGAACACGAAAATATGGAAAAGCCTCTTCCGATGGTCAGACGCAAATACCTAGTATAACCCAATTGAACCATTTCCTATGTCAACCACATTACCTGGATTTATTAAGACCAAGTTCCAATTATGGCTACCCACGCCCGACAGGTATATGTCTATCCTGTAAGGAAATCTATTAAAGGGTTATCTATCCTCAAGGAAGATCGTGAGTTATTAAGTCTAAGGCTGAAACCTAAAATCCCTATGTCTACTTCATTTTAGATTTACCCCATCAATCTTATTAATGGCCAGTTAACAAGACGCATTAAGCTTAAGACTCAATAAACAAACTAAAGAACTACCCATAAGAAGAAAATCGATTATTAAGTGTGTGTATTGTGTGTCATCACTTCCCTAGAATAAAAATAAAATGCTGGGGTTAGGGGATCTACTTTTACTATTTATAAATTAGAAATCTCTCATAGTATAATATAGAATTTAACGGTGATTAGCCAACCGACCATATAGGTGGTATTCCTTATTAAATCAGATTTAAATGAAGTCCAACCTGCCATTAGGCGGTAATACTATTTAAACATAAACCAGCCATATAGGCGGTAATTATCTGTCACATAAAAACCTGCCATATAGGCGGTGCCACTTTATGCAAAATAAATAAAACCCAAGCCATTAAAGCGGTAATTCCTTTTTAATGTGAATAATAAATTTTATATTATAATTAAGGGAGATTAATCTAAATTAAAATTATAAAGCTTCACCCTTCCCCCAGCGGAAAATTAACTACTAAACATTAAAGAAGGGAGTAGAAGAAGAGAACTACTGCTATTACTGAAAATAAAAATACATAAATTAAATACTTAAAATAATATAAACTAGATGCAATCCTTAAATTCCTTACAAAAACCTAAGGAAAGTAAAAAATTACAAATGAAATGGCTTGGTATTTATAGAAAAACCTAAAGGCTTCACCAATTTCTCCACCGATTGCTCCACGAATTGCTTCACCAAACCTCCACCAAACATGCCACAAAGACATGGCAAAACATGGCACCAAACATGGCACCAAACATGGCATCAAACATGGCACCAAACATGGAAGTTTGACAATTTTTATTTTATTAATTTTATTTTATATTTTGTAAATGATTATAGTAGATACACAAAATGTACTGTATTATTCATCAATTTCGGCCTTCCAAACTACCGAATTCGAAAATATTTTGACTTCCAAAATTGTAGATCTTCGAGTCTTCTTTAATCTGAAACTTGAATCAGCTCAATCGGACATTGGACGAAACAGTTATGGCCATAATAAGAACATTGTGCAAAACTGGAAATTTTGACTGCACTTCGTGACGCGTATAGTAAAATTTCGTTTTTGACATTTTTTCCTCTGGATTTCATCGTTTTAGCCCTGAGTTGATTCTATTAATCGAAATTTATTTTTATCTGCAAAATAAACAAAAACACATCAAAACGTCCATAAAACTCGAGAAACTAATCAAAATATTAGGTCAAATGAGTGGGAAAAAGTGATATATTTACCACTCATCAGTAACTGTTCCTATAAACTATAGTATAATTGCACATATAATGTGATCTGCTCGGGTCATGAATGAAGAACATCGTACTAACTTAAAACATATCATACATCTCAACATACATTCCCAAGACCCTTACTAGGCCAAAACTAAAGCGTACGCACACACTCAACACACGAGTATCATCATTGCTCAACACATTACCTCATACTTATCAATAAACTTTAGTTAACATGCCGCTAGACCAACCTTACTAATAGGGTTCATGCATGCATCTATACACATGCCTATTGTCAAGTTTTCAAAGTCTATAAAAAAACACAACTTGATTATTTACAACATCATTATCACCGCACACATAAAATCTTACATCCCCAAACATAATCCATGGATATGTTTAACAAAAATGTTACCAACTAAAACTATGCACATCTCAAATCATAACACATGCATCATGAAAATCATCATTAAAACTCAACATATCACTTTCCCACAAAGCTCTATAATCGGCTAACACAACAAAAGATCAAGTTTGAAATTATATATATATATATATAATATATATATATTAGATATATATATATATATATATATATATTTTTCAAATTAACTCAATAGAAACCATGTCTAATCATCACTTTAAGCCTGAATCATCATCATAAATCAACAAAAAACATAGAAATTAAACTCCTCCTATCAATAACAACATTCGGCCAACCCACAATGGAAATCACTTTGGATTTCTCAAACCATCAACACTGAATCATGCCAAATCATCAACTAATACGTGAATCATTATTCAAAGAATGAACTATATCATTCATCAACAAAGAAAAACACATAATCAAACCCCCACACTTATTAATAATTTAGCCAAGGGGACATATATACACCATTTTATTTCAAAAACACCCAAATCAATACTAACTCAACTCAAAACATCATTCCAAGCATGCATCATCCTCAATTATCATTAAAGAATCAAAATCGCATCCCCTAAATCAATGAAAGTTTCGGCCATACACAAAAAAGGGACTTGAATTTCTCAACACCAACACAACTCAAACTCAAGCTAAACCTCAATATAAACATAACCAACACCATATCTGATCAAAGCAGAGAGAAACACATCCCCCTAACTTCTATGAAGTTTCGGACAACCCTTGTATATAAAATGCATTTTCAAAATGAAGCTAAATCCATGCTCTAATCATCATAAAATACATGAAAATCTTAGGGGGATTTTTTTGAGACATAGAAAAAGAGTTCAAAGTAGAAAATTTAGAGAGATCCTAACGAGGAGATTGAAGATCAAGAATATGAGACGAAGGTGGTGAAGTCCGAAGATAAAAGAATTTGATTCAGATTTTATATTCTATTTTTCTTCTTTAAACTCTTCTAATAATTACTATGTTCTTGATTCAGATGGTGTTGTTCTTTAATTTAGTCATGAACTAAATATATTATATAGAGTATGATGTAGCCTAATGCTTGAACTTATGTATTGATTGCCAAATAATTTTTATGAAGTTTCCATTCAGTTATTTATATTTTCTTGTGCTTAATACTTTTCGTTTGTTGGACAAATTAAATGATTTCATATTTAGAATCTATCACTCGCGAGAGGGGATTTTGAATAAGATCTAGAAAATATAACCTAGGAAATTTATAGAGTTTGGGAAAACGTATAATTCATTTGAAGCTGTTAATAAAGAATCACCAAGTATAATAAAATTTTAATTATTAGATTTTTATAGGGATATTGAAATCGATAATTAATAATAATTACACTTGGCACTCGGGAGAGGGAGTAGAATATTAGGATTCATGACTTATAAACTCAGAAACTGAATAATAGGTAATTGACATAATAAATACATAGGGGATAGTTAGGCGAAGTTAGACTCTAGAATCCATCTGGTTGTTTCAATAAAATTTATTTTGAGTTATTACTTGTTTTGTTTGTTTGTTTTTTTTTTTTACTGTCCATTTAGTTCAATTTAGATTTTGTTTTTAAATAAAGTTAGGGTTAATAATTATAGTATTTAGTGCAAATAAGATTTCAATCCCTGTGCTTTCGACATTCTTACTCACCTTCATTAAAACTTGACACCGTATAATTACGGTACAAAAATCTTGCAACAATCCACCCCTAGACAAAATCATGATTTTCAATAAAAATGTCAGTTTTCTATCTCTCAAACTTAGAAGGAAAATATATATATATATATATATATACATACACGAAAAAATATCATTTTCTCTCGCGACGGCAGCTTGTTATAATTTTTTAGGAAAAATTCGCAAGGTTTAGAGGAAGAATATTTAGACGCCTAAATTGAATTACAAGAGTTTGGTTTGTCCAAAAATAATATGTTCCCTATTTGTGGGGTTTGTTAATGATTTCAGGGGCGCCCACGTTAAAAAAATCCTTATTCTCTGAAAATGCTTTTATATGCTAACTTTGAAAGACTCTGGTCTCTGCTGTTTATTGAACAAGACTTTGTAATTTTGGACCTTGATTTCAGGATTTGTAAATGCAAAAAAAATGCCTTTTAAGAGGAGACTATAAAATGTCAGTGCAATAGTTAATTAATTAATAGAAAATTTTAGAAACATTATTCAATAACTGGACTTCAGAACTTGTAATTTCCAAACCAGACTAATCACAAGAAATGAAGAAATGAAGGAAAAAAAAAAAAAAAAAAGAAGAAGAAGAAGAAGCCTCTAGCTCAAATGGTGGAATAGATTTCAACTAAAAATACATACCGTGTAATACAAATTGTGAAATCACACAACTGACTTGATAGAACATATGGTTTGTATCAACGTGAGGACGAGGAGCAAAATTGCAGCATCAGTCCCGGTGCCCCTCCAAAGATTGCTAAAGTAAACCCTTCTCAAGGTTGCCTTAGCACGGTTCCAACGTTTCTTATTATATTCTTTCAGGTATTTTCCATCCTTGACGTAGTAACAGGAATCACTTACTACAATGTGTAGGCAAAGTCTGTTCAACATGTTAGGGTTGGTGCTCTGAGTGCCAATCCGGATCGTATTTATGTCCGATTCATAAATACGAGCCGTTCGATTTTCCATAACATTACTAATTTTAATGGTAGCACCCTTGTCTTTTATACACCTATTCGATCTAATTGAGATTATATATCGGATTACGATTAGATCGAAACTGAATCTGGTTCAGTGATACGTGTATATTAGACAAAGACCCTATGATTTACAGTATAATGCGTAGTTACAACGTAGTTTGTAATTGACATTGGGAAACGTATTATTAGTGGTATATCCTTAAATAAAGTTCCTGGTCAAGATTTACTAACATGGGTCGGTTAGTAAAATCCGCTGAGACCAGTACATGTCGTATATCGTGACTTGGTCCGATGGTTTATCCCAATGAATCATGAGTCTCGGGAGACTCGTATAGACATGTAAGTGTTTATTTGATAAGACACTGAACGACTCACTGAAGGTTTCCTAATAGATGGTACACCAACGTCAATAGGAACCTTCTCGAGTTGAGCGAGCGTAGTGGTCCTTCGACTTGAGATACCACTGTGGATATATGAGTTATCCTCCACACTTTGATGGCAGTCACTGTTGAAGATCCAGCAGGCATTGTTTGGTTGCCAGCCAGAGGCGTCGAAAGTTGAAAGCAATGTGTGTGTGTGTTGAACAGCTTGCATGAAGCTGTGAATGAGTTGCCAAACCATGTGACACTGTTCACACGGTTTTGGCACTATAAATTTGAGCCCCCAGATGAGTGTTAATCATCCCAGTGAGTGTGTGAAAGTTGTATAGAGAGTGTGTTGAGGTTTTTTGAGTTTCCTTTTGTAATTCTTGTATTTTATTCTTGAAGTAATAGAAATACAATTCGGTTTTTCCTCAAAACACTCCAAGAGTGATCGGTATTTCACTACAAGTGGTATCAGAGCTTTGGTTCTTCATTGGGATCGAAAAACCGAAGAACGGAGCTTGGTTCGGAAAATTCGAGTTCTGGAAAAGTTGTCAGAAATTTATTTTTAGGGTACCATCAGCTAGTTCACGTCGAGACGAGCTCGGTGATATTTCGTGGCGAATGAACCGACGCCTACAGACGTCGCACGCGCCGATGAGTGAATTCCAATCTCACGCACGCGCCACATGCGCGCTGAAGGAAGAAGACGATCCGCGTGGCTAGCACGTCATCACCACGTCACGTACAGTCAGCGCACAGTCAGCGCCACATCAGCGCACAGTTAGCTCCACTTCAGCAGCCACGTCAGCGCCACGTCAGCCGCCAGGTCAGCAAAACCGGTCCCACCTGCCACGTCAGCGTGCCACTTCAGCAGCCTGCTAAATTTCATTTATCCCCTGAAGTTTTGAAATTTATAATTTTACCCCAGAACTTTTAGGAATTTACAAATCAGCCCTGTGTCAGATTTAGACCAACGAAGTGTCTATTCCACCATTTTCGACCGTTCTGGACGCAACGATGACCTCAGATTTGTGAAATTCAGAATCGATTTTAGTGTATTCTCATTTTTAATCTTTAAAAACTTAAAATGGAGATGGAGGATACTCATTCTGGTGCAATGATTAAATTGGCTGCCACTAATTACTCCCTCTGGAGACCTAGGATGATAGATTTTTTACATTGTAAAGATCTGTTTGATGTCATCAAGTTGAAGGGAGTGAAACCACAGTCTGTTAAGGAGTATGACTGGAACAAACTCAACAACAGAACTTTGGGTCAGATTAGGCAGTGGATCGGTCACAGTGTCTTCCACCACGTAGTACAGGACACAGATGCTTATGAAATATGGAGGAAATTGGAAGACATGTTCCAGGCCAAAATAGCTCGGAATAAAACCTTAATCATGAGGCGATTGATGAACCTGAAGCTACGGAGTGGAACTTCCGTTGCAGAACACACCAACGAGTTTCAAAGACTGGTGAACCAATTGTCTGCAGTAGACATGCAACTGGCAGAAGAAATTCAAGCCCTCTTATTACTCAGTTCTCTTCCTGATAACTGGGAGACTCTGGTGGTTACTCTCAGCAACTCAGCTCCAGGAGGCAAACTTAACATGCCTATGGTAAAGGATGCCTTGTCAAATGAAGAAGCCAGAAGGAAAGATGTGGGCTCAGATCAAACAGAAGCCCTTGTCTCGGAGCAGCAAGGAAGACAACAAGAGAAACATCAAGGTGGGAGGAGAGGCAGAAGCAAAAGCAGGGGCAGGTCCAAGGACAGGAAAAAGATATATAAGTGCTTCCACTGTGGCATAGAAGGCCACTTGAAGAAAAATTGCCGGAAACTACAGCGGGAGCAGGGACAAGGCAATAATCAGTCGAAGAAGAATGACGCGGAGACACTAGTAGTTACTACTGTGGATGTAGCTATATGCTCCGGCCAGGAAGAAGCATGCCTTCACACCGCAACACAGGATGTCGAGTGGGTGGTAGATACTGCAGCATCCTACCACGTCACTCCTCACAGAGATTTCTTCACAACATACAAAGCAGGAGACTTTGGAGCAGTGAAGATGGGGAATACCAGTTCTTCTCAATAGTGGGAATTGGTAAAGTACAGTTGCGGACAAATACAAGATATACAATAACACTGAAGGAGGTCAGACATGTTCCAGAACTTCGGCTCAACTTACTCTCGGGGGTAGCCCTTGACAAACAGGATTATACTAGCCACTTCGGCAACGGCACTTGGAGGATGATAAAAGGTGCCATGGTCATCGCCCGAGGACACATCTGTGGAACCTTATACAAGACTCATGTGAATATTTGTGCAGAAAGCCTAAATGTAGCTGAACGGGAGGCTTCTCAGAATCTGTGGCACCAGAGACTCGGTCACATGAGTGAAAATGGGGTTGTCTACCTTGACAAAGAAGGATCTAATCACCGTCTCTAAAAATGCTACTCTGGATCCTTGCAATCACTGTCTATTCGGTAAGCAACACAGAGTCTCTTTTAATTTCTCATCTACAAAGAAATCAGAGTTACTCAGTCTGGTGTACTCTGATGTATGTGGTCCCGTGGAGGTAAACTCACTAGGCGGTAACAAATATTTTCTGACTTTTATTGACGATGCTTCTTGGAAAGTTTGGGTGTATTTTCTGAAATTAAAGGATCAGGTCCTGAACTATTTCAAACTACTCCAAGCCATGGTCGAGCGTGAAACATGGAAGAAACTTAAGTGCCTTCGTACAGACAATGGAGGCGAATACACTTCCAGGGAGTTCGATGCCTACTGCGAAAGTCACGGCATTCGACACGAGAGGACTATTCCACGCACCCCACAACACAATGGTGTCGCTGAAAGGATGAACCACACCATTATGGAGAAAGTCAAAAGCATGATCAGTAAGGCCAAGCTGCCAAAGCCATTCTGGGGAGAAGCTGTTCGTGCCGCCTGCTACCTGATCAACAGATCACCATCTGTACCAATGAACTTCGAGATTCCGGAGAAAGTATGGTCTGGTAAGAATCCTTCATATTCTCATCTCGGAATATTCGGATGTTTAGCATTTGCACATGTATCCAAGAAGCTCAGACAGAAGCTCGATGCAAGGACTACTCCATGCATCTTCATTGGCTATGGAGACGAAGAATTTGGATACAGATTATAGGACCCAAAGGAAAGGAAGGTCATCAGAAGCAAGGATGTAGTGTTTCTTGAAGACCAGACAATAGAAGACATTGAAAAGCCCAAGATGCCTTCTAAAATCAGTGTCGATAATGCCGAGGCAAATCCAGACACAACCCCAACACCAGCACCAACACCAGTGGCCACAGATGATGATGAGGTGCAAGATATACGAGAAGCAGAACCAGAGGAGGAAGGAGGTATTGAGCAGGGGGAGCTGCAGCCTGCACCATCAGAGGCTTCAGGGTCATCCACAGATCCAGATGACAATAGACAGCCAGAACCTCCAGTACGAAGATCCGAGAGAGGCCGGATTCCATCAGCCAGATACTCAGGATCAGAATACATTCTGCTTACTGACGAGAGGGAGCCAGAAACCTTCAATGAAGCAGTATCTCATAAGGACAAAGACAAATGGCTGCACGCAATGCATGATGAGATGAAATCTCTACAGAAGGACAACACTTATGAGATAGTCAAGCTCCCACATGGAATGAAGGCACTGAAAAACAAATGGGTATTCAAGCTCAAGAAAGATGGCAGTGGAAAAGTGGTGAAACACAAAGCTCGGCTAGTGGTCAAAGGATTCCTTCAGAAAAAGGGGATTGACTTTGATGAAATCTTTTCACCGGTGGTAAAAATGGCTTCAATCCGAGTTATCCTAGGATTGGTAGCCAGACTGAACTTGGAGCTTGAACAAATGGATGTAAAAACAGAATTTCTTCATGGTGATCTGAATGATGAAATCTACATGGAGCAGCCAGAAGGATTGTACAGGCTCAAGCAAGCACCGAGACAATGGAACAAGAATTTCGACTCATTCATGGTGGGTCAAGGTTACAAAAGAACTGCAGCAGATCAGTGTGTATACATTCAGAGGTTTCCAGATGGAAATTTCGTTGCTCTTTTACTGTATGTAGATGACATGTTGATTGTTGGACAAGAAGCAGCGAAGATCAGCCAGCTTAAGAAGGAACTCTCCAAGGCTTTCGACATGAAAGACTTGGGACCAGCTCAACAGATTTTGGGAATGGAGATTGTTCATAACAGACAAAACAAGAAGCTATGGCTTTCACAGGAGAGATATATTGAACAGGTAATCAGGAGGTTCGATATACAGAACGCCAAACCAGTCAGCGTTCCGCTAGCGTACCATTTCAAACTGAGCAAGAGTTCGTGCCCCTCATCCAAGAAAGAGATAGATGAAATGTCAGCAATACCATATTCTTCAGCTGTTGGAAGCCTAATGTATGCAATGGTATGTATCAGGCCAGATATTGCACACGCAGTGGGTGTAGTGAGCCGTTTTCTCTCTAACCCTGGAAAGCAACACTGGGAGGCAGTCAAATGGATTCCAGGTACCTCAAAGGTACAACTAAGTTTCGTCTGTGTTACGGGGGAGCTGATCCGATCTTGGAAGACTATACAGATTCAGATATGGCGGGAGATCTTGATGGAAGGAAATCTACATCAGGATTCATCTACACTTTTGTAGAGGGAGCTGTGTCATGACAGTCAAGATTGCAGAGGTGTATTGCATTATCAAAAACAGAGGCTGAGTACATTGCCATAGCTGAGGCAGGAAAAGAAATATTGTGGCTAAAGCAGTTTCTCCAAGAGTTAGGAATCAAGCAGTCAGAATACAAGATACATTGTGACAGTCAGAGCGCTCTAGACTTGAGCAAGAACTCAATGTATCATGCCCGGATGAAACACATTGACATTCACTATCACTGGATACGCGAGGTGATGGATCAACAACTGTTGAGACTAGTGAAGATCTATACAGATGAGAATCCAGCCGACATGTTAACGAAAGTGGTTACCCGAGACAAGCTAGAGTTGTGCAGAGACATAACCGGGATAGCTTTCAGATGATGATTATTTCAGATACAGAGAAATACGATTGGCTTGATCCCAACTCAGGGTACGTAGGCAGTCATATAGATGCAGCCAGAGGAGGATCCTTTGGAGGATCCGATTTGGATGATTGATGGTCGGCTCAGATTTTTGGATAAATCTTCACCGATGGGGAGATTTGTTGAAGATCCAGCAGGCATTGTTTGGTTGCCAGCCAGAGGCGCCGAAAGTTGAAAGCAATGTGTGTGTGTTTTGAACAGCTTACATGAAGCTGTGAATAAGTTGCCAAACCGTGTGACATTGTTCACACGGTTTTGGCACTATAAATTTGAGCCCCCAGATCAGTGTTAATCATCCAGTGAGTGTGTGAAAGTTGTATAGAGAGTGTGTTGAGGTTTTTTGAGTTTCCTTTTGTAATTCTTGTATTTTATTCTTGAAATAATAGAAATACAATTCGGGTTTTCCTCAAAACACTCCAAGAGTGATCGGTATTTCACTACAGTCACGTCAACGATCTAGTCATGATCACACCTTCGCCTGTTCGTTGGGTGTGGACTGATGCCCATGATATCCTGTGCGTATCAAGATAGGATCTGTCAGTCCTGTGTACAGGGCATAGGAATCCTCACGTGTTTATGATCTAGTAAATCCATGGCCGTGGTATAATGTCGGAAACTAGTTCCGAGTGTTATTTAGAGATCGTAAATTGAAAATTCGACTGTATTATACCGAACAGATTTGACGTTCTGATCTATATCCCAGGTATTATACGGATAGCCTGTGACGGAGGGATTATACGTATGCTATGACCTCGACTTGCATAGTTTAGCGAGATTATCTGTGGTCGTCATAATTCATGAGTGGGTGGATTATGGACACGAAATTGGATTTCATGACGGATAGACCTAAACTTAGAGAGTCCCACAATATGAAGTGTACTCGTTGAGAACTTGGGCAACCCGATATGAATAATACAGATTATTCATAATACTTCATCGAATTAAATGAGTTAATTTAGATTGTTTAATCGTTAAAAAATATACACAGACATTATGGGATTTTGTTCGCTAATAATTTTTGTGTATTTGTATTTGATACATAATATGATTAGATACACATTAATTATTCATCAAATGAGATTTTGTTATTTATTGTAAATAAAATACATATATGTTTGTGGATTAATTATTTAATCATTTAATTGTTAAATAATTAAATATTGATATTTTAATATCATATCCAATTTATCATAATTAGTATGATAAATGGCAAGATATTATTGGAGCAAATGGCATGCATTAATTAAGCTTTTTATATGTCAAATTTTGATTTGATAATATAATGTTTTCATTTGACTTTAATTTGAATAAAATTATAAAGACAAAAATGCCCCAAAATCCCTTAATTTTCGTCCATTATAAGAATAAAAGAGAAAAATGTTTTCTTATTCTATTCATCTTCATCATCAACGTCCATAGCCCTAAAAAAGTGGGTTTGAGAACTAGTTTCGAAATCCATGAAGAAAAGTGAAGGAAACTTAAAGAAAGCTTAAGGATTCATGAGTTTTAAAGGTAATTCTCTACATCCTAAAGTCTAGAAAGCTTGTTTCTTATTTCTTGAGTTGTTAGAAAAATTCTAGGGTTCCTTTACTTGTGAAAATTTGGGGCTTTTGTTGTTGGATGGTGGAGAAGGAAGAATAAACATGTGTGAAGTGTTTTTTGATGAAATTAATGTACTTTTGTATCCAATTTGTTCAAATTGTTGTTGAAAATTTTGTTGCCATTCTAGAGTGTGATAACCACTCTTATTATGCCTAGAATTGTTCTAGAGTGATTCATATGTGTGGTGACTTGATTTAGTGTGGTGATTAATTTGATTAATCTTGAAATTTTGGATTTAAAAGCATGAAAATGGATAATTTTGGTTTGCTGATCAGATCTGTTGAAACTGGAAATTATGTGATGATTTTGATGTCATACGAATGTAATGAATGTGTTTGGGAGTTGAAATAATTTCCGGAAAATGTTTCGGAGTTGAAATAAGCGAAAACAGCCCAAAAACGGCATTAGCGGGTGGATTTTGAGCCAACCGGGTGACAGCTGTGAAAATAGTGATTGTCACTGTTTGGGCAGCCCGTGAACTGTCTCGACACTATTAGATCTGACCTGGGCAGTTTCTATAAGTGTCGGGTAGTCTGTTCGGTCAAAAATACATTTTAGTCCATTTTGTGGAAAAACGGTTTTCATAAAAGTTTCGCGAGTTTTAACCAAATTTATGTTGATATTTGATATTGAATAAATAGGTTTAGGTGAAATATGAATAGATTATTCATGTTACATATTGAATAATTTATTTGTTATTTTGAAAAAGTTTTAAAATACTAATTTCGCCCAGACCCGCGCTTCCGCTGCGCCCCGACCCTAAAACCCCAACAAAAATGGTATCAGAGCAGGTCTGATGCTTCATCTATTACATTAATCATGCTTGATATTTGATATGAAATCCAATTTTAATGTTCACACATGCAAGTTATCTAAATATGTTTCTTTACTTTTCAGTTCGACGCTAACGGAAATGTAATGAAATTTAATAGTTAGATTGAATTATATTCCCTAAGGTTGAATTGAAATGTTTAGAAAATGATTTAGATTAAAATTCTGCATTGGATGTAGATTCTAACTTCCGTAGGAAAATCCCCGCTTTTAAATATGGTTGTAAAGTAACGTGTATTGGATACATGTTTCTTGGTCCGCCTTGTCAGTACGGATGCAAATGATTTCCTGATGCTATAACTGTATCGTGCCAAAGCTGTGCAGTTATGGTTGATGGTAGTTCATTTGCGCCGTAGAACTTATCTGATAAGAGACAAATTCAAGTGAAAGTGGAAATCCTGAACGAGCCAAAGCTGTCAGGACTACACCGGTAGCTTGAGTTTGTCATTGACAAGTGTAGCCTTGATACGCCTTCCTGTGAACGTGCCAAAGCTGTCACAGCGAGAAACAGTCAGGACCAAAATCAGGAGTCACTAGTGAGTGATTGACAAAGAGTTGTCTACCTAATGAATATATGTAGGCGAGAACGTGCCAAAGCTGTGAGTCGAAATATATTCATGGGATCCTACTCTCATTATGGAATTCGATTTAATTATTGAATTCCCATTGTCCATTAGGGATTACAGTATTATGTAAAGTAGTGGGAGACACTGCTGGGTTAAAAAAAATCCATAACTCAAGCGGTGCGTAATTTTATGGAATTTACTACTTTCGTTTTCCTTTTATCTATATAGTTTATAGATTTATCCTTCTTATCCACTGCATAGTATATTACCTGAATATATAGGTTTTCTGACTTTACTTATGGTTGCGTAGTTCTAGAATAGGTTCTAGAAGGACAGTAGACTTAGATATGTTAGATTAGTTCAAACCATCGGGAACTGTTGTTCCGATTTTCTTGGAAAATCAAGATGGTTTGTGACTTAGTTTCCAAGTCGCGATTAGGTAATCTAAATAGATATCCAGTTTAGGATATTATTTGTGAAAGAACTGTTTCTTATGCAGTAAGAATTGACACGGATCAGTTCATGTCTCGAGATTCTTGACTGGCATTAAGAGAACCCCTTTAGTATTTATTTATTTTATAATGACATTTCTTGGCTTTAGCGATTTTTAGAAGTCGTGTGTTTGACACAGTTTGCTAATCAATTATTTGCAATCGTTGTGAATAATTGAACGTAAATTATAAAGCTAAAGAAAGGAGATACGTATAGTTGTGTACAGAGAATATCGATTCTCATAATACGACAACTGTAGGTATTAGATACCATATCTCCTGTCTAGTTATTTAAAATAATGTTCAATAACTGTTTTGATATTTGATATCAGAACTTGTGACTATTGGATAATTACTTGTTCTGTATAAACAGTTGTTACATATTTTAGTACAACTAGTAGTGTCATTAATTAAATATAAACATTAAGAAAAATATTCGGTAAAGTAAATAACTTAGAATTGTACTTTATAAGATTTTATCATAAAAGCATTGGATGCTTGTTCCATATGGTAAAGGATGGTTTGATATGAGTTCACACCATATATCTTTAACCATTTAATGAATATTGTATTCAGGTTGTGATTAAATCTCATTTAACCGATGATTGTCATTGGACCACTAATTTATTAAACTAATACATTGGATGTGTATAGTTTAATGAATTAAGAAATTTCCTTAGATAGTTTTCTTTATCCCGTAACCGAGTTAATGAATTGTCATGACTTAGTTACGTGTTTCTAATAGAAAACATGTTGAATGTCTTGAATTGTTCAAGAACTGTCAATATGTTTCTAATGAAACTCGGATAGAATATTTTGAATAGTTCAAAGATATTTTATCTGCAGTGTTGAAAATTGTATCTTTAGAAATTCATTGCTCATCTTTGAATTGTTCGAAGGTGTTTGATTTGATCAAATGCATGAATTTAAGGCAATTAGTTCTCAAGTTATTTAATGAATAAGATTCTTACTCAATATAAACTTCCGCAATTCCATTTTGATGGAATTGGTAAGTGGTAGTTATTGAATCTTATATGATTTGATTCGTTGATATTGAGTGTTATCGAATTAGTTTTCAATACTCTTGGGGTTATGCTCTAGAAACACTAATTCATCTCTTTAATTAAGGTTCCATTTGTTTCTACAATTACATATATGATATATATAGTAGAAAATTCAAATTTTGAAAAGTTTAAGATTTGAATCTTTCTTTTGTATAATGGTTATATAATTGAAAGTATTTTTTGCCTCGAAGGTACGAGTGAAAACGTTTATCATTTATTCTATTTAATAGAATATTGTATTCTATTTGATAGAATATCTTTTCTATGATCCTGAGTAATAAAATTATTTTATTACTTGGTGGTCGACATTGGATGTTGACAATTGTAGAAAGGACTTGACTTAATGAAGTTAAATGAGAGAGTGATAAACTGCAATGGAACTACGTAATTAATAAGATGAAAAGACCCTTAGACGACTTCTGTATAAGTCCAAAAAGATGTCAGAATCATTTACAAAGTATTTGATACTTAATGATTCTGTTGTTTTCTTATTGAAGAAAATTATCCTATGACTTATAGTGGGAGCGATATTTGATATCGATTCCGGAACTAGGCATTTAACCAAAGATTAAGATTGTTCATGGCTTACTACAATCAAGTTTAGAACTTGATTAGGCTTTCATCATGAATTGTTCATGAGATGTGCAAAATATTTGCGCAGCGAAGGCGAAGTGAACCTGTAAAGGTTTGACCTTTATAGTATGACAGTGAGAAAGGTTATATTCAGTAATCTATTATCAATTCTGAGGAAACCTGTCTCTAGTTACACTAATTGAACAATTAAGGATCTGTTGGTTAATGTCGATATTAAACCGTGTGTTTTGGCTAAAGAATGCAAAGTGGTGTTCTTGAGTGATTTCTTCGAATAAGAAATCCTTTGTGATTTCTTTGTTTGAAGAATTCATTCTAGAATGGCCATAGAGTTTGTATTCTGCTAAGATCACAGTTTGATATACTTGTTTATGGAGCCTATTGTAGACTCAGATAAGCTATCCGGAAATATGTTTTCTCTGATTTTGATATCAGTCAGATTGTCTGGTTTTATCGAAGTATAGAGATATGTTTTTGTCACAGGAGTCAGTGGGAGCGTAAAAATTATTTCCAGCATTATATATCCTAAGTCTTCCTTTTCTCCGTGAAAGTAGTGGAAGTTGTCTCTGATATATTTGATATAAGGTTTTTTATAAGATATAAAACTGAGAGACTTGTGAGATACTCCCATTAGTCGCATATTAGATACGATCTAATAACTGACATATTAAGACTATTTATATGAAAATTAGTATAATTGTTTGACAGTTAACATGTCTTTTATGTATATAGTATACATCTTTCGTAGAGGATGATTCCTTTGTCGAAAGGTAGATTGATTGGAATTTCTATCAATCTTATGCATCATAGGATGATGGCGTATTGAATACTATGTTATGTGCGATTAAAGATATCAATTTAATTGTAATTGTTTCAAGTCATTTTGATATGCTGCAGACCATAGGATGGTTCTAGAAATAAGTTCTTTGTGATCTTTGAGATACTAAGAATGAGTTTCTAATTCATGGAGAATTTAGTCAGCAACCATAAGATCAGATTAGTTTTGATTCTAATTATGACATTAGATGGTTTATGTCATATAAAGTCAGAAAAGATGCAGTGGGAGTTTCACTATTGATTCTACAAAACTAGTGGAATCAGTTGCAACTTTTGAAGTATTGACTTACGAAGTTGCAAAGTGACCTCAATGATTAGAAGTGTTGATATTAGTTTTGTGCATGCGATTGTCTCAAAGTATTTTGGATTTGATTCATATATACTTAGACAACTCAGCAGCTGTAGCACAATACTGATATAACATATGAGTCATATTGATGTGGAATTTGATTCTACAAAATATAAATGATGCTTCTTAGGGAAAACGGTTGATTTTGTTGGGCAGACTCGATTTGTTAAAGCAGATATTGAAGATGTGTATACGATACCATGGATTGGCACTAGAGCAAGTGGGAGAAATTATTAGGGTTAGTGCTCTGAGTGCCAATCCGGATCGTATTTATGTAAATTCAGAATACGAGCCGTTCGTTTCCATAACATTACAAATTTTAATGGTAGCACCATTGTCTTTTATACACCTATTCGATCTAATTGAGATTATATATCGGATTACGATTAGATCGAAACTGAATCTGGTTCAGTGATACGTGTATATTAGACAAAGACCTTAGGATTTACAGTATAATGCGTAGTTACAACGTAGTTTGTAATTGACATTGGGAAATGTATTATTAGTTGTATATCCTTAAATAAAGTTCCTGGTCAAGATTTACTAACATGGGTCGGTTAGTAAAATCCACTAAGACCAGTACATGTCGTATATCATGACTTGGTCCGATGGTTTATCCCAATGAATCATGAATCTCGGGAGACTCGTATAGACATGTAAGTGTTTATTTGATAAGACACTGAACGACTCACCGAAGGTTTCCTAATAGATGGTACACCAACGTCAATAGGAACCTTCTCGAGTTAAGCGAGCATAGTGGTCCTTCGACTTGAGATACCACTGTAGATATATGAGTTATCCTCCACACTTTGATGGCAGTCACGTCAACGATCTAGTTATGATCAGACCTCCGTCTGTTCGTTAGGTGTGGACTGATGCTCATGATATCCTGTGCGTATCAAGATAGGATCTGTCAGTCCTGTGTACAGGGCATAGGCATCCTCACGTGTTTATGATCTAGTAAATCCATGACCGTGGTATAATATCGGAAACTAGTTCCGAGTGTTATTTAGAGATCGTAAATTGAAAAGTCGACTGTATTATACAGAACAAATTTGACTTTCTGATCTATATCCCAAGTATAATACGGATAGCCTGTGACGGAGGGATTATACGTATGCTATGACCTCGACTTGCATAGTTTAGCGAGATTATCCGTGATCGTCATAATTCATGAGTGGGTGGATTATGGAGACGCAATTGGATTTCGTGACAGATAGACCTAAACTTAAAGAGTCCCACAATATGAAGTGTACTCCTTTAGCACTTGGACAACTCGATATGAATAATACAGATTAGTCATAATACTTCATCGAATTAAATGAGTTAATTCAGATCGTTTAATCATAAACGATAACACATACATTACGGGATTTTGTCCGCTAATAATTTTGTGTATTTATATTTGATACATAATACGATTAGACACACATTAATTATTCATCAAATGAGATTTTGATACATGCCATAAATATATATATATATTTGTTATTTATTCTAAATAAAATACATATATGTTTGTTGATTAATTATTTAATCATTTAATTGTTAAATAATTAAAAAATTGATATTTTAATATCATATCCAATTTATCATAATTAGTATGATAAATGGCAAGATATTATTGGAGCTAATGGCATGCATTCATTAATCTTTTTATATGTCAATTTTGATTTGATAATATAAAGTTTTCATTTGACTTTAATTTGATTAAAATTATAAAGACAAAAATGCCCCAAAATCCCTTAATTTTCGTCCATTATAAGAATAAAAGAGAAAAATGTTTTCTTATTCTATTCATCATCATCATCAACATCCATAGCCCTAAAAAAGTGGGTTTGAGAAATTTGTTTCAAAATCCATGAAAAAAATTAAAGGAAACTTAAAGAAAGCTTAAGGATTCATGAGTTTTAAAGGTAATTCTCTACATCCTAAAGTCTAGAAAGCTTGTTTCTTATTTCTTGAGTTCTTAGAAAAATTCTAGGGTTCCTTTACTTGTGAAAATTTGGGGCTTTTGTTGTTGGATGGTGGAGAAGGAAGAATAAACATGTGTGAAGTGTTTATTGGATGAAATTAATGTAATTTTGTATCCAATTTGTTCAAATTGTTGTTGAAAATTTTGTTGCCATTCTAGAGTGTGATAACCACTCTAATTATGCCTAGAATTGTTCTAGAGTGATTCATATGTGTGGTGACTTGATTTGGTGTGGTGATTAATTTGATTAATCTTGAAATTTTGGATTTAAAAGCATGAAAATGGATAATTTTGGTTTGCTGATCAGATCTGTTGAAACTGGAAATTATGTGATGATTTTGATGTCATACGAATGTAATGGATTTGTACTGGGAGTTGAAACAATTTCCGGAAATTGTTTAATGGATGTCATTCGAACATTTTATTTAATGTTTAATCATGGATCGTTGTTGTGCTTTATATTTTTCATATTTTTCTTTTATTTTCCTCGTTAGACCCTAATAAGCGTTCCCTCTTAAGGTCTGACACCTTTGTGATATGATGGGCTTGTTTATCGCACATCAGTGTCTTTTCAGACTTTCTCGCCAGACTGTGATAGGTATATACCCATTGGATCCGATTTTTCTAATCTGGGTACCCAGATAGGTTTTTCAGAGCCTTCGTCCTCCGTCAGACTCTGTTAAGCGATTACTATTTGGGTCTGCGTTCTGGAACTTTCATGCCATGATGGGTATTTCTATTATACATAATAGTTTTTTTTTCTTAAGATATGTTTTTCATTAGTGAGATATATAGTGATGAATTATGTATTGGATGCATGATTACATAGCTTAAAGTTGAAATAAGACTAATAAATTGTGTTAGGATGCTTTGGAAGTATAAACACAATATGCTTATTAATTAGGTCAAAGAAATTCATGTTGGACATGGAACAATTAATAAGAGTTTGAAACTCTAGATTAAAGCTTAGAGCTATGACTACCATTCTAGAATCATTTGACCACCTTTAGGTGAACTAGAATTGTTCACGAGACATTTCATAGTGGGATTCTAAATATGTTTGTGTTTTGATTTAGAACAAATACATATAAGTATTTAGAATACAAGTATGCTAGTTGTATTGGTTTGAAGTAGAAAATTGCTCACTGCCTAGGGTAGTGTCATGACTCTGACCCCTCAACGTCGTGACTCAGCTTTGCGACATCGAGCATCTGACCAAGGAGCATCGTGACGCAAACCATTCTATGCCACAAGGCTGAGACGTTTAGCTCTCGCTGTTGCTCTCGCACTTTAGAGCCTCAAGCTCTAGCATTGCAACGTACAGAGCCGATACATACTAAAACTTAATTTTCTACGTTTCAGAGTTTTCGGACTTCGTTTGGGTCCCGATTTTTACCGACAAACTCGAAAAAAAATTTAGTTTTACATAAAAATATTTAAAATACACCCATACTAGATATCAAAGGGTTAGAACCACTTTCGCTGCGCGGGATAACGATCAGACCCTAAGGGTTCCATATCTGCCCCAACAGTATGGTATTAGAGCATAGAGTTTCTAGATGGTAGACCCCAAAGAGGGAATGTCTATTAGGGTTTGACATGGCAAAGAATACTTTGATATATGATAGAAAACCCCATCAGAGCATGAATTTCCTAGATGTCAGATGCTAAAGAGGGAACACTTATCAGGGTCTGACAAGAACGGGAAGACTCTGATGTATGGTTTGAAAACCTATCAAAGCATGAAGTTTGTAGACGTTAGACCCTAAAGAGAAATGCCTATCAAGGTCTGGCACGACAAAGAAAACTATGATGTATGGTAGAAAAAACCCATCAGAGCATGAAGTTTCTAGATTTAAACCCTAAAAAGGGAACACCTAACAAGGTCTGACAAAAACAAGAGGACTTTGATGTATGGTAGAAAAACTCATCAAATCATGAAGTTTCTGCTTGGCATATCCTAAATAGGGAATGCCTATTAGGGTCTGATACGAAAATGGAGACTTTGATGTATGGTAGAAAAATCCACCAGAGTATGAAGTTTCTGGATGTCAAACCCTAAAAAGGGAATGCCTATCAGGGTGTAACACGACAGATAAGACTCTAATGTATGGTAGAAAAAACCATCAGAGCAAGAAATTTCTAGATGCCAGACCCTAAAGAGAGAATGCCTATCAGGGTATGACTCTACAAAGAAGACTCTAATTATTGCAGAAAAATCCATCAAAACATGAAGTTCTTAAGTATCAGACCCTAAAGTGGAAATATTTGTCGGGTCTAACACAGAAAAATAAGACTATGATGTATGGTAGGAAAATTCATCATAGCAATAATATTTCAAAGCGTCAGACCCTACTGTGGAAATGCCTATCAAGGTCTGACGGGAAAAATAAAACTATTATGTATAATAGAAATACCCATCATGGCATGAAAGTTCCAGAACGTCAGACCCAAATAGTAATCGCTTAACAGAGTCTGACGGAGGACGGTGGCTCTGACAAACCTATCTGGGTACCCAGATTTGAAAAACCGGATCCAATGGGTATATACCTATCACTGTCTGGCGAGAAAGTCTGAAAAGACTCTGATGTGCGATAAACAAGCCCATCATATCACAAGGGTGTCAGACCTTAAGAGGGAACTCTCATTAGGGTCTAACGAGGAAAATAAAAGAAAAATATGAAAAATATAAAGCACAACAACGATCCATGATTAAACATCAAATAAAATGTTCGTATGAAAAATATAAAGCACAACAACGATCCGGAAAATTTATTTTCCTTCTCTTGAGACATTTTATACAACATATCGCACAAGAAAAATTGAAAAGCAAGTTGAAAGAAGGGAGGATACACTCCAACATGTTCGGAGAAGGCTAACTTATATAGTCCCTCAAGAACGAAGAATAGAAGCTGATTTCCAGTAATAACAAGTCCGTCTTAATAGAAACTCTTACTCGTCGTAGGTTACTCATCGAAAATTCATTGTAAATCTGAGGGTGCCTCAATAAATACTCAATGATAAACACAGCATCATATAAAATCATCTCTATAAACTTCTTCTTGTCAAACTTTTTCTTAGGCATCTCTGCATGGCATTTACGGATAACTTCTTCCTTATCTATGAAGTTTATAAATTTCTGCCACGTCTCCTCTTTGATTCGATTGCCGAACTCACTTACAAATCCTATCTTCTGTTTTTCCATAGCACATAATTCTTTGTTAGAATGATGAAGAGGGCCTATTGAGATTACCTGCGGAGTGTAGGCTGCTACATTCATTTTGCGGAGATGTTTAGGAACTCGGTAAATAGAACACTGAAGTTGTGGCTCCAACTTTTCCTCAAAGTCGAGTATCAATTCTTTGCGTTTTTTGATAAAAGCAAATGTTATGAAGTCATTATTATTATTATTTGCCATCTCCAACTCCTAAAAATCGAGCAACAAATAAAACTAAAAGGTGAATATAATAATCAAGATATAATATCTACCCTCAAATATATTTCCAGATATTGCACAAAATGTGAAGTGAAGTAGCATTCGTCGTTTCACAATTTTCGAAACAACAATCTTATTTTATGAACAAACTCGCTCCAATTATTATATAATAATGAAAACAATAATTTTATATGGTTCACACCTCGAAGAACAGAGATTTGATTAGCATGTTTTATATTGAAGTGTTTATAAAGTGAAAACAAATTAATAAAAAAAGTATACTAAGAACTTATGATGCCACTAAAATTATAAGATCTCTTCCCTCAGAGATTTGATTCGATTTTAATTAAAGAAATTCAAGATTGTAAATGATAATATGCCGCATATATATTCAGGGAGAAGAAGTAGCTGTAACCATATTGGATATTTAATAACACATTATATAATTTTTTAGTTTTTTTTAAAATACAAAATAAAAAAAGATACATAAAAAATTAAAGCAAAAGGAGCAATATTAAATTTAACTACCTGAAGAACGTTTTGAGAAGAAGGATACGCTACCCTCTCTTGGAATTCTCTTAGGGTTAGGTTCGTCAATACATTTATTTTTATGGATATTGACACTTCCCTCTAATATTTATATATTGATTATCGTTTATTTTTATTATTTTTTTAATATCCCACCCTCGTCTGAGATCAAAAATCAAATGAATATTTTCAATGTGTTTCTTATTTGTTTAGTTAATTAAATTGAATTCCCGTCACTTCTTTTTTAATTTTAGTGGCTTCACATCATTTGCATTCTGTTTATTTAATTATTGTACAATAATTAAATATTTTACTAATGTTTAGAACCGTCTTCATTTCATGCACCGCCTCTTTTACTATTTGATTTGTTGGGACAGATGTTTAAACGGTGCCACGGTGGAAATTGATTATTAATTATCTAGCCGCCCCAAAAGTCAATAGAAAAGAGGAGGTGCATGAAGTGAAGACAATAATGTCAAAACAAATCAAATAGTAAAAGAGGAAAAAAGCAAGGTATGGTGGAAATTGATTATTAATTGGCCAATGTTAAGGTTCCTAAGATATTGAATATTTTTGGTATAAAATATGTAATTTTTAATATTGGATATACAACTTAAATTATTAAACGTGTAAATTGTACCAATAAATATGTAACTAATATCATGTTTTGAAAAATTTCATGTTTATTAACAGAGTTTACATATTTAATAATTTAAACTGAATATTTGTTGATAAAAATTATATGTTTGACCTAAAGATATCAAAAACGTAACGCAAGCGCATGTATCGCTCAAATAATATAAAAATAACGATCCCACGAGGGCTTAAATTCTATGTTGTTGATTATTAAAGTTATTTATTTTCAAGTATCTAACTGAGGTTGGAAGGAATTGGTTGTTGTTTGAAGATGGTTTAACTAAATAAATAAATAAAAATATAAAATAAGAACAAAGGAAATTAATAATAAATAAAATATTTGGGGTTGTGAATCCGCCCAATATTACTCTACTGATGAATTGAATATCCTATGCAAATGTAATAAATCAGTTGTTAACCTGGAACACTAAGATATGCAAAAGTCTTTGACGATAGTCAGATGCAAACACCCAAAGTAACTCAATTAACTATATGTCTATGTTAATTAAGAAATTCTGAATTCATTAAGATCAGGTTTCAATTGTGGCTACCCAAGCCTGATAGGTATATGTCTATCTTCGAAGGAAATCTCTAAGACGAGATCGTGAGCTATTAAATTTAAGCTAAAACCTAAAATCTCTTCGTCAAGTTCATTTTAAGTTTACCACATCAACCTTATTCGTGATCAGGCAACAAGAAGCATTAAGGTTAATATTCAATAAACAAGTTAAAACACTACACATTATAAAATAAAATCAATTATTCATCTCATGAATATTATGCTTCATCACTTCCCTAGATTAAAAATAAAATGCTAGGGTTATGGGATCCACCTCTAATATTTCAAACCTAGGAATCTCACTTTATTATAATATAAAAATTGTAAGTGTTACCCGATTAATTAAGTCGAACCAGCCATAAAGGCGGTGTTATTATTTATCCGCAAACCAGCCATATAGGCGGTAATCATCTGTCACCTAAAGACTGATCATATAGGCGGTGTCATATTATGTCAAATAAATAAAATCAGACCATATATGCGACATCAACATTAATCCATATTATTAAATTATAATTTCTATATTATACTACAAGTGAGATTAACCTAGATTATCACATTAAAGATTTCATCATTCCCCTAGCGGAAATTAATTACTGAACATAAAAGGAAGTAAAAACACACAAACAATTATTATTAAAAATAAAAATACATAATTAAAATACAGAAAAGAAACAAACAAGATACAATCCTCAAGTTCCTTAAGAGAAACTTGAAGGAAAGTATGAAATGGAAAATAAAGCTATGGCTTCAATTTATAGGCAAAGAAAAGGCTTCCACTAATTTCTCCACCAAACATGCCACCAATACTCTAAAAAATCCTCCACAACATCCTCCACCAAACATGCAAGAAGTTTGACAATTGTAAATTGTCATTTTTCATTTTTCATTATATATATATATATATATATATATATATATATATATATATATTTTGATAATGACTTTAATACTTAACACACTTTGAATTTCTCATCAATTTCGGTCTTGAAAACTTCAAATTTTGAAAATCTTCTTAAAGTTGTAGATCTTTGTGTCTTCTTTCATCTGGAACTTGAATCACCTCAATCCGATATCGGAGTAAAACTTTATGGCCAAAATACGAAAATTACGCAAAGTTCAAATTTCCGAAATTGTACTCTGTTAGAACGCCATTTCAAGTTTCTAACCTCCAAAATCTATATCAAGTCTATTTTTTTCCCTTCTTTGTTCCATATTTCGTCCTGATTGATTCCATTCAATCCCGATTTTATTTTATCTGTAAAATAAACAAAAAAATAAATAAAAATGTTCATAAAACTTGAGAAACCATACAAAATATTAAGTAAAATGGGTGGTAAATATTAATATATTTTCCACTCATTATACACAAAACTAACATCAACACATGTTATACAGCAAACATACATATATTCTAAATTCGTACATGTATTTATTTGAATAAAAAATACAACCAAATTAGAATCTCATACACAAGTAAAATTGTTCACTTAAATGTGGTTAAGTGATTCTAGGATGATAGTCATAAATCCAAGCTTTTATCTTGTGTTACAAACTCTAATTTTATGTTTTATGTCCAACATGAACATATTTTCCTAAATTACAAACATAGTGTATTAATGCTTTCAAAGCATCTATACTCAAATTTATTAACGCAATTTCAACTTCAAGTTATATTATTATATATCAAATGTAAGAACATACCTTATTAGAGAATATCAAACATATTTGACAAGCTTGAACCAAATATCTAATTTTCTTCTCCTTCTTGAAAAATATAGAGAACTTCCAATGCTTTTTTAAACATTTTTTTAGGTTAATTTTTCTTATACTTTGCTTTATGCTTGCTTAATTAAAAAACTTGTTCAAACTTACCTTTTATAGCCAAGCTTATGTAATTTTTAATTAATCAAAATTCGAATAAACTTTTAGGTGGATTTAGTACATTTTGTCCAAATATGCATATTAGGTATAATTAATCAACTTTATCTACCATTTTGATTTAATATAATTAAATCTAAACAAAGTTTAACCACTTGATTAGTTCACTGTCTACTATTTTGATTTAATCCAATTAAATCCAGTCAAATACACATATTATTACATATTTTATAATTACCAAAATATCCTCCAATCATAGAGATATTATGAAATTACAACAAAGCCCTGAATATGTTTCGTTTGCATTAATTTTGTTATGTATCTTTTTTTTCTTTTTTAAAAAAAAATCATGTAAATTTGAATAATGTGTTATTATATATCCAATAAGGTTGCAGCTACATCTTCTCTCTGAATATATATGCGACATGTTGTGATGAATAAATAATAATGCAAAAAAAAAATTAGTTGTTTTATTATAAAGGTAAATATCTAAAAACATATAATTTTGCTTTGATTTTTAACCTCCAAGGATAAGGGTATTATGAAAACAATAAGAGATAAATGACATATAATATAAACGTTAAGGGGAAAGTGGTGTTCTACCTTATTTTGAAGGAAAACTTAGTGTCAACTACCATTTTAACATAAAAATGATACTTTGCCCAATGTATATGTCCAATATCATTCTTGAATGAGTAAAAATTATGTTACTATTGGCTAGTTTTAAAGCTTGTGTTAAGCAGAAGAGGAGATTAGAACTCGTTTGGCTTTAAGAGATGAGGAATCCAATAATTTTTACAATCGTTTGATTATAAGTCTAGTACTTAATTCAAGTACGTTGAGAAGTCGCTCATTTGACATGAACACCAATACCATTTTTGATGCCAAAACAACGATTACATAAAATTTTAATATATTTAAGAATGAAAAAAGTAGCAAAATATCAATAAATAGCAGTAAATTTCTCTTATCATTTTCCATTTATAAGATATCCCCTCAATAATTCTTTCCTTCTACTCTACTGCATACTCTATGATCAAGTCCAAAATAATCAACAGATGTTCACATGTTTCTTATCCATAAAGATTTGGGAGTCAACTGCAAATTAAATTCATCCAATAAACCTACCCTTATATAAATAAATTAACAACTTGTTGATAGTGGTTTTTCGCCTCGAGGAAGTTTGAATATCGAAGAAGGGTAGCATTGAGTTTGTACTTGGCTAAAAGAAAAATGAAGAGGGACTAGAGAGACTGAAGTCAGACAAACAACTCGAGCCCATTATATGAAAGAGTTCTCCCAATGGAAAAACCTACTGAGAGAGCAAGGTTGGGATACCAACCCGAACTCGAAAAAAAGTGTTAGATTTAGTGGTATTTGAGTGTTTAGGGAAGCTGACCCAATGAGGTTGTTGTTTGTGAGCCCGACCTAGTTGGAGGAGCTAAAAAGTTTGATCAAGCCTCATTGACTCGGTATGTCGACCCGAAGAGCGGAGTTGGGACCACCAATTTTGTGCTTAAAGGTATGTGATGTATGTTCTAACAGAAAGGATGAACTTCTGAAAGACTTGTGATGATTATAGGTGACCGGTGCATTCACAGGCGTATAACGCAAGCGCACATATCGTTCAAGTAGTATAAAAATATCGATCCCACGAGGACTTAATTCCTACTGTTGTTATTAGTTATTGATACTATTTATTTATAGGCATTTAATTGAGGGAGATGAGAATAATTGTTTGATTGGTTGGTTGAATGTGGATTTGATAAATTAAACAAAAACAAACTCAAAAGAAAATTCTAAGGAAAATAAAAAAAAGACTCAAAGATCTAGGGTCGTGACTCCACACAATATTATTATAAAGATGAATTGATTCTCTTACTTATGTGTAATAAATCAGTTTGCTAACCTAGAACACGAAATTATGCAAAAGCCTCTGTCGATGGTCAGCTGCACATACCCAGTATAATCCAATTAAACCATATGTCTATGTTAACCAAATTACCTAGATTCATTAATATCAATTTCCAATAGTGGCTACCGCTGCCCGACAGGTATATGTCTATCCTGTAAGGAAATCTATTAAATGGTTATCTATCCTCAAGGAAGATCGTGGACTATTGAATCTAAGATTGAAACCTAAAATCCCTATGTCTAGTTCATTTTAAGTTTACCACATCAATCTTATTGGTGATCAGACAACAAGAAGCATTAAGCTTAAGACTCAATAAACAAACTGAAGAATTACCCATAAAAAGAAAATCAATTATTAAGTGTGGATATTGTGTTTCATCATTTCCTTAGAATAAAAATAAAATGATGAGGGTTGGGGGATCCACTTTTACTATTCCTAATTTAGAAATCTCCTTTATTATAATATAGAATTTATCAGTGATATTACCAACCAGCTATGTAGGCGGTATCCTCGTTGAGTTAGATTTTAATTTAGTCCAACCAGTCATAAAGGCGGTATCATTATTTGTCCATAAACTAACTATATAGGCGGTAATTATCTGTCACCTAAAAACCGGCCATATAGGCAGTGTCACATTATGTCAAATAAATAAAACCAGCCATTAAGGCGGTAATTCTTTTAATTTGAATTATAATTTCCATATTATAATTAAGGGAGATTAATCTAAACTAAAATAATAAAAGCTTCACCATTCCCCCAGCAGAAATTTAACTATTAAACATAAAAGAAAAGAGAAGAAAAAGAAACTACTACTATTACTAAAAATTAAAATGCATAAATTAAATTACTAAAAATAAACATACAAGATGCAATCCTTAAATTCCCTACAAAAACCTAAGGAAAGTATGAGAATTACAAATGAAATGGCTTGGTATTTATAGGAAAATCTAAAGACTTCCACCAATTTCACCATCGATTGCTCCACCGATTGCTCCACCAACATGGCACCAAACATGGCATCAAAAATGGCACCAAACATGGCACCAAACATGGCACCAAACATGACACCAAACATGGCATCAAACATGGCACCAAACATGCAAGCATGTTTGGTGGAAGTTTGACAATTTTTATTTTTTTATTTTATAAATTTTATTTTATATTTTGAAAATGACTATAGTAGTTACACAAAATACACTGGACTGTTTATCAATTTTGGTCAAGGAAACTTCAGAATTCGAAATTACTTTGACTTTCAAAGTAGTAGAACTTTGGGTCTTCTTCAATCTGCAACTTGAATCAGCTCAATTAGATATCGGATTAAATAGTTATGGCCAAAATATAAAACTTGCGTAAAATTGGAATTTAGGACTGTACTTCGTGACGGGTACAATAAATTTTTGTTTTTGACATTTTTTTCTCCAAATTTCATCGTTTTAGCCCCGAGTTGATTCCATTAATTTCTAATATTATTTTTATCTTCAAAATAAACAAAAACACATCAAAACGTTCATAAAACTCGAGAAACTAAACAAAATATTAGATTAAATGAGTGGAAAATAGTGATATAATTACCACTCATCAATAGGAAAGCAACCATTTTCATTAAAAGTAGCTTTTGTCAGCCTCCATAAGGTGGTGCACTGGTTGGGGAGAGGTAGAGCAGAGCCGCCATAGGCCAGTATGATGGCAGTGAAAATGAAGAATTCTGATTGGACGAGTTATGAGTATTAATGAGAGTGGTTACTGCAATGATTTCAATGACGTGAACTGACATCATGGGCGGTGGAATATTGAATTTGGAAGACTATATAAAGGGGTTGATATCACAAATTTAGAAAGGAGCAATCTACATATCTTACTATTTGTAAAAGAGCTTTATAATTTAGTGACATAGAGAGAAAAACTAGTCGGTACTCGATCATTGGAGAGATTTGTAACAGGCTTGTATACGAGCCAATGAGCTATAAACCCTTTGAATTCTTACCACACCATTTGTATCCTGAGATGGTCTTGACCTCGAGCAGGTAATAAAATACATCATCTTACTCCCATGGACGTAGGTTGGAGCCACTCTCTGTCGAACCACGTAAATCTTTGTCTCTGTGATTCTCTATTTGCATGTTAAGTTTGATCTAGTTCCCTAATAACTAAACAAATTCTCTATTGAGGGAGGTTTGTTTGAGAAGTTAATTTCCTAAATTTCCATTAGAATAAAAAATAGCCATCAACAGTTGGCGCCATCTGTGGGGATACAACACAAAAACAACAAACACACTAAGATGATGGTAGGAGATGGACACAACAGAGCTTTATAAACTTCAACAGTTGAATCGATGAAAAAGATAGAAGAAACCTTATGAAAAGAAAGTGAAAATGCTTGGAAAGAGCGAGAAATAACCCAAGCCTTTATGAAAGCTATCAAGGAAAAAACTGAGAGATTGAAAAATAAAACAAAAGAGCAGGGCAAATAGCTCTTAGCAAAAGGAAAGAAGAGATAGCTAGTGGGAAAAGGGTAGCCAGAGGATACATGGATCTAGAAATCGGGATTAGGAATGCCCGTAAAGTAAGGTTGGTAGTCGTAGCTAGTGTCGCACCTATAGTATTGGGAAACGACCGCGAGTGCGCAGCGAAAAAATAAAATAATTAATTATGATGTCGTTTTCCCTTTGCCCAAGACCCATTTGTTTTTATTATTCTCAAGCCTAGGCATGTTAGTATATATTCTAAGCATAAAAATTATAAAAATATGCAAAGAACATAAACCTAAACATGCTAACTATCATAAGAACTCTAATTAAAATAAAGAAAGAAAAAGACTTACTTGAACCGTGGACTCCTCTAGTCATCCCTCCAATATACAAGCTTTTCTCGAACTCAACAAGCTCTTCCATGTTGCAAAGAGCCACCCAAGTGTATTGTTGGGATGTATGCCCTAGAGCTATATGTGACGTAAACGGTTTCATGTCATTTTGAAATAAAAATATGCATTATTCATTTATTAAACTGTTTGTTTAATTTTCACATATTATATATCTTCGTAAATACCATAGATTACTTATGTACCTTCAGACTTAGTGTATGAGTGTCATACATCGGAGGATTTAAGTCTGAAGTTAGTGATCTTAAATAGTCCATAAAGAGCAAACAAACCGGGTACTTTGTTTGTGGTTTATCCATAGCTGCGGTTCATTCTATATTTGTATGGCGATCTTAATCCGGATAGTCCATGTAGAGACATGAGAATGGAGGCACCTTGTATGATGCGATCACATAGGACTGGACCCAGATAGAATTAACATTCTTATAATATCCGTTAAACAAAGAAAGTCATTTCAATCTGCTTGATGGTCATATATGGATTGGTCTTAATCCTGAGTGTACTACGAACTCCTGCATGGCAGACTGTGTCATTTGATTTACAAAGGTAAGGTTGGTGTAGCAATCCCAACCAATAACTACGTACTTTGGGGGCACAGTTTGTATTGTAGCTGGGAACGTTTCACATAGACATGGAATTCACTCCTTCTTGCGAGAAGTAGATGAGTATCTTTCTTAAGGGTTGATTCAGTACTTGAACGATTTGAGCGCTCAAGTCTTTCTATTACGAATAGAAAGATTAATATTCATAATAGTTATGAATAAATCGTTCATTAGAGAATCAATGGTACTTAAGGTAAAAATAATTAGAGGGGTATAACAGACATTATGAACCAGCTCTAATCACGAGATATTCGTGAAGGATCAATTCGTATGCAATGACTATATCGGTGGACATCGACTTGGTTCGTCTTAATATTTCATCTACGGCAACGAGAGTGCAACTTCGGATTTTTAGTGGAATAATCCGGAGTTAATAATTCGGAATATTTAATTAAGAGCTTAATTAATATTTCGAGATTATTGGAGCTCGGAACCGTAGGTCTATTTGGTCCCCTTGCTAGCTTGATATACTTTAGCGGAGTTAATATAATTGGATGGTCCAATTATATACTCACAAAGAATAAATATTATTAATATGATTATTAATATTAATTACATCACACTTGAGACTATACATTAAAAGTTAATGTAAGGTATTAATAATTATATGATAACTATTAAAATTAGAACATTGAATTATATATGATATAATTTAATAAGGCTAAGAATTATTTTGGAAATAAAATTAACACCATGGTAGAATTCCTTATTGGATAAGGAATAGGATTTGTTTGTTTGGGAAACAAAATCAAATCAAAATTACCTACCTTGGCCGAATTCCTTCTTGTGTAAGGAATATGATTTGTTTGTTTGAGAAACAAAATCAAACCAAAACTCCTTGGCCTTGGCCGAATTCCCTATGGTGTGAGGAATAGGATTTGTTTGTTTTGGAAATAAAATCAAACAAGGATTCCATGCCCTAGCCGAAACACATAGGGATTGGGAGACTAGTGATTGATTTGTTTTATGAAAGAAATTACACTAAGTATAAAAGAAAATTTATATTTTTCTTTTCAGATCTAGAATTAGATAACCCTAGCCTCCTTCTCTTCATCAAGCTCTCAAGAGTTGAGAAATATTAATGAAGAACCTGAAATTTTTTCGGTGTCTGATTTTAATCTCTAAACCGTTTAGGGATTAATTTATGAGTATAGCCCACACTACCCTCCGTTAGTAACGAGACATAGCTCAGAAGACCTTGTGGCGTTGGAAATCCCCTCTTCTATTCTCCTTCATTCACGGTAGTGAGCAACAATAAACCCCACTGCCACGCACATATTAGTGTTTTTGGCGCTCAGTTTTGTTTGGTTTTAATTCGGGTTTTTGGGAAACACTTTGGGGTAATTTTAGGGCGTATTTTGGATTGATTTTAAGTGAAAAATCAGACCTAAATATATACAGCAAGTCACGCACAAAATGGACTGTTTTGAGTGCAGTTCGCGTGTGAAATGGGTGCAAAACATTCCGCTATTTCACTGTAGTTCAAGGGGTTGTTCGGGAACTATTTCGGGGGCATTCCGGGGCTGAAATATTGTTCAATACAGATGCAAAATTTCAGTATACCCACTGGTACCATTCGGCCAAAGGAAGGGAGAGCAGACTGTGGGCCTAACCGCTTCAGCTGCGCGAAGGAAAGCGTGTCCTACAATTGGTATCAGAGCGAGTGTAGACAACAGGACCTGACGACGCTGTTCTAGGCTCGCGGCCTAGTTGGGAAGTACGAAAATAACATGGAGTCACCACCGGTGTGGAACCGGGACAAAGATTTAAGGCCGTACTCACCCCTCGCAAGGGAAGACCTCAAACCGTTGGGTTCAGAATGGTCCCTTACTTATGTCGTTGTGATGATATAATTTGTGCACTAAATCAACCGCATCTATCCAATAATCATGTTCAAAGGTCACTTAGATCTACATGCATTTGCTACTAAGTCCTAAACTAAGTTTGCATGCTTGAAAGTAAGTCTTTAGACAATAAACACGCAATACCATATATCGAACATATTAAGCCATCAAACCAACAAAACAAATAATTGCTCAAACATGAACATAAACTAAACTAGGTATCATGCGTAAAGAATAACATGTCTAAATAACGCAATCATGCTTCAAAATTTAATAACAAAACCAAAATAAATCATGCTTAAAATAATAAATAAACATCCTATAAACTACAACATGCTCAAACACAAATTTGGATGGGACAAGACATATATTTCTTAAATGGTACGTGGAGTTGTATCCCGAGTACAGACCGCACTACCGTCCATTCGGATTCGGCTACGGAATTTACGTCCGGGTTTCCATCCTATATACCACAAAAGGGAACACATGTCCCGCCCATCCAACAATCAAATCATGCCTCAAACGACTCTCATGCAATTATATATCAAAATAAATAAAATAAAGAATAAAGAAGATAAGTGAAAGGTACCCTTAGGTCTAACCTCTTTAGTCGTCTAAGAAAGGGCGTTCCAAGTCCGTTGGAAGGGCGAATGATCCGATACCTTTCCGATTTGTTTGCTCACTGTTTTTCCTTGTTGTTTTGATGCTTGGGCTGCTGTTTTATGTCCGTTTCACTGCCGTTTAGGAGCTGTGTTTCAGGTCGCTGTTTCGGGCGTTTAGTGGACTGTTTTGGGTGATTTTGGTGGCTTAGGGAGGTGCGTTTGTAAAGATTTTTTAGGGAAACTTTTTGGGGATTTTTGGGATGGTTTTAAGATGATTTTAGGACTGTTTTGATGGGCTAAGGACGCAAGGAAACTGACCAGAACAGAAGTTAAAACACAGCAGTTCACCAGTGCAGTGAAACCGTTTTCAGGGCTGGTTTGGGCGCTACTTTGGGCTGCTTTGGGGCTGATTTTTGCGGCACTTCAGGGGCTGGAAATAAGGTTTATATGGGGGTAATTTAGGGCTGTGAATGGTGGTTGGAAGTTGGCAAAGGATAGGGGTAATTGAGGGTTGGGCTTGAATGGTGTGGTGGATGAAGGTGGATGCGGCCTTGGTGGTTTCTTGGCTTCAGGGATGCGGCAATATCAAATTCTTGGGGAATGCTAGGGCGTGCTAGGGGGCTTCTAAGATGCTTGAATGAGATATGTGTGCCTGCTTGTGTTTGTGGGCAAAGGTCTCTTTTTATAGGCAAAGGGAGAGAGCTTTCCTTTTTAGATTAGGAAGGAATCTCCTAATTGATTTCTAATAAGGAATGCATCTCCTAATTAGGATTTGGGATTGGATTTGATTTGGTAATGATTTTATTTATTTAGGCAAGGATTAATCAATATTTAAACATGTGATTAATGTGCAATTTACCTAAATAAGGCACTAATGGGCGTGAATCATGACCAATGGGCATAGGTTTGGTTTGACTTGGGTTGACTTGGGTATTTGGGCTTGGTTTGGGTTAGGTAGGTGATCTATGGGAGTGTTGGGCCTAAGATAAGCTTAGAAACGGAGGTATAACAAGCAACCGAAGCGAAACAACTCGGAGAAATCCATCAAAAATTATATTTTCCAACTTTACCCTTCCAACGTTCTTTTACGCTTTCATGACTAAGAGGGAGTTGTCTCCATATAAGACTCCTCATCGGGTGTTATGCAAAAATGCAATGCCTACAGCGAGGTTGAAACGTGCTCTTAACCCTTCACTTTTTCATTTAAAGTTTATGTTTTAATATGTTTATATGAGTTATAAATATGATATGCATGTTTAGATTAGTGGGTATATTGTGATATTCATGTGATGAATGGATTTTGCATTGGTTGTAAATTTTTATGGCTCTTATTTTTGTAGTTGGTTTTGGTTTTGGGTTGTAAGGCCATAAGGTCATTGCTTATATTCATTGTAATTTTAATATTCAATGTAAAGTTTCAATTCTTTGTATATGGAGCACCAAAGTCGCGAAAGGAGCCAATACCACTTTCAAGCGGGATTTGAAGGCCAAAGAATGCCTTGGTGTATCTTTTGTACTAATTAGATTAGTATAGAAAAAATAAGAGTCCGGTCAATGCAAAATAATTTTTATGTTATATGTATGTTTATTTCGAATTCTTTGAATAACATGTCATATAGCTTAGGGTGCCCACTCATGCATTTTACTTGCCATAACATGTCATAGATGCATTATCATTATAAACATAAAATTATGATTTTATGTAATTTAAAACGTTTAAGTTAGAAAATGATATGCATTGAAATCAATTAATTAGATTAATTGGATTTATTATCTAAAATTTTGAATTCTAATATATTGGGCTTAATTGGTGCATAATAAATTCCATTGGTAAATAGGATGGAAACCCGGATATAAATTCCATAGCCGATTCCGTATGGACGGAAATGTGGTCTGCACTCGGGATACAATATCACGTACCATTGGATTTTATGATGCACTAAAAAATTTATTAAAATGTTTAATTGATTTTGGACCATTTAGAATTCCATGATTTTAGACCCTTAAGTGCCTAGTATTTTAAAAGTTAAAATATTGTAAGCTCACTTATACCACTCTAATTAAATTAGTTAATAGAGTAAACATATTAGTAGAGACTAATATTTGTGACACAATTTTAATAGTTAAAATTGATTTAGCTCACTTATGACAAACTAGTGTAAATAACAATTATGATTTAGCCGCCATAAGTTTATCTACACTAGTTAAAATAAAATATTAGATATTTTAGATAGAAACCTTAATTTTTAAAATAGTGAGTGGGAGAGGGATATACGACGGTACATCACACGATCTCCATTGTTAGTCCAAAAATATGAGATTCAAAAGGCGCCTCGAGACAGCTTTGTTTTCGTTCTCCTACGGATGGTGTCCATTTTGGGTCAATATTAGGTTTGGGTTCCGAAAGGATAGGGATTCTAGATGTATCTTGTAAACTAACCTACCCTACGGCGGCACTTCACTCGTTAAGTCAAAGAATCCCGAAACGGCGGGTTACACTCACAAAGGAATAATTAACTGTTAATGAAATTCCTTGATCAAATAAAACGGTAGTTGTTTAATATAGGAATAAGAGTTATTCCCGCATATATTAAATTGACTGAGATTGTCTCAATCTATCATGCGAATACTTGACCTACCCTACAGCGGCACTTACTTGTGGGATGATAGGTTTCCGTGGCGTAGCAATTCTCTTAGGTTTCTAATTCATTATTCATGGTTCTTGCATCATGTATAATTTTATGCCAAAATTCTTTGATGATTTTAATATGCGATGAATGAATGTTGAATGCATGTTTATTTTATTTTCAGCCATGGTTTCTCCAATTATTTCCATACTCTCAAACGATAATTGACCGAAGAAAATTATGTTAAGTGGAAAAGTAACATGAACGCTATCCTGATCTGTGAAGACCTGAAGTTTGTCCTGACGGAGGAAAGTCCTCCCGAGCCGGCCAGAAATGTTGGCCAAACTGTGTGCGATACCTACCAAAAATAGGTCGCAGCAAATGAGAAAACCCGTTGCTACTTGCTAGCAAGGATGCCTAAGGTTCTTGCTGTAAAGCATGAACCTATGGCTCTAGTATCTCAGATGATGGAGTCATTGCAGGGCATGTTTGGGCAGCCTTCGGAGTGTCAACGCCATGAGGCCATGGCCTCAATGATGACTGCTAGGATGAAGGATGGGACATCAGTCCGAGAGCACATCTTAAGGACGATGACTTATCTTAACACTACTGAAACCTATGGAGCTCGTATTGACGAGCGTAGCCAGGTGACCATGATTATGGAAACTCTTCCGAAGAGTTTCCTGCAGTTTAAAAGCAACTATGTTATGAACAAGTTGTCTTTTACTTTGACCCAACTACTTAATTAGCTCACCCATTACGAGTCTGTGCTTGTGGATCCTCGTAAATCCAATAATGAGGCAAATGTTGCCGAATCTTCTAAATCTACAAAGAACAATAAGAAAAGCACTGGAAAGGCTAAGGGTAAGCCCATGAAAAAGAAGAACAAGAAAGGCTCCAAGGATGCAAAGCCCAAAGGAAAATGTTTCCACTGCGACAAGAATGGGCATTGGAAAAGGAACTGCCCTAAATACCTTGCTGAGCTAAAGGAGAAAAAGGAAATAGGTAAATATGATTTACTCGTTATTGAATCTCTATTAGTGGAAGATGATAAATCTTCTTGGATTATTGATTCTAGGGCCACTAACCATGTTTGTTCTTCTTTACAACTACTTAATTCATGGAGGGACCTTGCTGAAGGTGATTATACCATGAGGGTCGGGACAGGGGATTCCGTTTCAGCAAGAGCAGTGGGAGTTTCCAGTTTAAATTTTATTAATAATAGTTATTTAAATTTGAACAATGTGTTATTCACTCCTGGTTTTCACAAGAATCTAATTTCTGTTTCTAGACTTTTGGATGATGATTATTCAGTTTCTTTTAATAGCAATTTGGTTATTATTGGTAGAAATGGATTAACTATATGCACAGGAAACTCAGAAAATAACTTGTATGTGTTAAGACCGTTAACACATAGGTCACTGCTTAACACTGAAATGTTTAAGGTTGAAAAACCTAAAACAAAACGGCCAAAGATTTCTCACGATGACCCATATCTATGGCATCTTAGACTTAGTCACATCAACCTTGACCGGATAAATAGATTGATAAAGAACGGAGCCTTAAACTAGTTAAAGCTCGAGACTTTACCAGTTTGTGAATCCTGTTTAGAAGGAAAAATGACCAAGAGACCTTTTACTGAAAAAGGTATAAGAGTCAGTCAACCACTAGAGCTAATACATTTGGACGTTTACGGACCGATGAATGTAAAAGCCTGAGGTGGTTATGAATACTTTGTCACATTCATTGACGATTACTCAAGATATTGATATGTCTACCTAATGCATCACAAATCAGATACCTTTGAAAAGTTCAAGGAGTATAGTGCTGAGGTTGAGAACTAATTAGGTAAGACCATCAAAACTCTACGATCAGATTCTGGAGGGGAATACCTCGACAGAGATTTCGAGGAATTCTTAGTTGAGCATGGGATAGTATCCCAGCTTACAGCACCTTGAACACTAGAACAAAATGGTGTTGCAGAAAGGAGAAATCGAACCCTACTAGACATAATAAGATCCATGTTTAGTTATAGGTCACTACCTAGTTCATTCTGGGGACATGCACTGCAAACCGCGATGTATATCCTTAATGTAGTTCCATCTAAGTCTGTTCCTAAGACTCCCTTAGAGTTGTGGAATGGTCGTAAAACTAGTTTACGACATTTCCGCATATGGGGGTGTCTAGCACATGTGCTAAAGAATAAGACTACAGAGCTGGAACCACGTTCTTAGGTGTGCCTATTTGTAGGCTACCCGAAGGAGACTAGGGGTGGATTCTTCTACAGTCCTGATGATAATAAAGTATTTGTATCAACAAATGCTACGTTTCTAGAGGAGGACTATATGAGGGAGTTCAAGCCTCGCAGTAAAATATTACTCAAGGAGTTACTTACTAGTTCGACCAGCGCGCCATCATCAATAAAAGTTAACTAATACATAGCACCATCGACATCTGATAGTCAGATGCTTCCCAGTCAGAATGATCTACCACCTAGACGTAGTGGGAGGGTTGTACGACAACCTGATCGCTACCTAGGGGTTGGAGAGGCACAAGTTGTCGCCTCCAGCGATGGTATAGATGATCCATTGACCTATAGTAGTGTAATGGATGATCCTGACAAAGAGGAATGACTCAAAGCCATGAACCTAGAGATGGAGTCCATGTACTCCAACTCGGTCTGGGAACTTGTAGACCAACCTGATGGAGGGAAACCATAGGTTGCAAGTGGATCATAGAGGAAGAGGGGATCAGATGGGAAGGTACAGACCTTCAAGCTAGACTAGTGGCCAAGGGTTTACCCAAAAGAGGGAGTTGACTATGAGGAAACTTTCTCGCCAGTAGCTATGCTTAAATCCATCTGCACTCTTCTATCCATAGCCGCATATTATGACTATGAAATTTGGCAAATGGATGTCAAGACTGCATTCTTGAATGACAATCTTGATGAAAGTATCTATATGATACAACCAGAAGGGTTCATCACCCAAGGTCAAGAGCAAAATGATTGCAAACTGCAAAGGTCCATTTATGGACTCAAGCAGGCATCTCGATCTTGGAATATAAGATTTGATACAACGATCAAGTCATATAATTTTCAGCAGAATGTTGATGAGCCTTGTGTATACAAGCGCATCATTGACGGGAAGGTGGTTTTTTTTATTTTATACGTTGATGATATCTTACTCATTGGGAATGATGTAAGGATATTATCAGACGTAAAAATTTGGCTAGCTGAGCAATTCCAAATGAAGATTTGGGAGAGGCCAGTTATGTTCTTGGGATCCAGATACTTCGGGATAGCAAGAAACGACTGTTAGCTATGTCTCAGGCATCCTACATCGACAAGATCCTTGTGCAATTCGGGATGCAGAATTCCAAGAAAGGCAATCTGCATTATCGGCATGGAATTCATTTGTCGAAGGAACAGTCTCCTAAGACACCTCAGGGAATTGAGGAAATGAGACGTATCTCATACGCCTCAGCAGTTGGTAGTCTCATGTATGCCATGTTATGCACGAGACCGGACATCTATTTTGCAGTGAGAGTAGTCAGTAGGTTTCAGTCAAACCCAGGATTGGATCACTGGGTGGCTATGAAACACATTCTCAAGTATCTTAAGAGAATGAGAGATTATATGCTAGTATAATCTAGTGAGGATATGATCCTAAGGGAATATACAGACTCTGATTTTTAGACAGATGTTGATTCCAGGAAATCAACATCTGGATCAGTGTTCACCCTAGGTGGTGGAGCTTTTATGGCGGAGCATAAAGCAATCTTGCATTGCCGACTCCACCATGGAGGCTGAATATGTAACGGCTTATGAAGCAACTTAAGAAGCAGTCTGGCTCCGTAAATTCTTAGGAGATCTGAAAGTTGTTCCAGATATGGATAAATCACTCACCCTCTATTGCGATAATAGTGGAGCGGTGGCAACACCAAAGAACCAAAAAGCTACAAGAGGGGAAAGCATATAGAGAGGAAATATCATCTCATTAGGGAGATAGTGCAGAGAGGGGACGTTATCGTCACAAAGATTGCATCCGCAGAGAACCTTGCTGATTCGTTTACAAAGACCTTGCCGACTAAAGTGTTTGAAGGTCACCTAGATGGTCTAGGATTACGTGACATGTCCCATTTACTCTAGTGCAAGTGGGAGATTGTTGGGATGTATGCCCTAGAGCTATATGTGACGTAAACGGTTTCATGTCCTTTTGAAATAAAATATGCATTATTCATTTATTTATCATTGTTTGTTTAATTTTCACATATTATATTCTTCGTAAATACCGTAGATTACTTATGTACCTTCAGACTTAGTGTATGAGTGTCATACATCGGAGGATTTAAGTCTGAAGTTAGTGATCTTAAATAGTCCATAGAGAGCAACAAACCGGGTACTTTGTTTGTGGTTTTTATCCATAGCAGTTGTCCATTCTAATTTGTATGGCGATCTTAATCCGGATAGTCCATGTAGAGACATGAGAATGGAGGCACCTTGTATGATGAGATCACATAGGACTGGACCCAGATAGAATTGACAATATTATAATATCCGTTAAACAAATAAAGTCATTTCAATCTGCTTGATGTTCATATATGGATTGGTCTTAATCCTGAGTGTACTACGAACTCTTGCATGGCAGGCTGTGTCATTTGATTTACAAAGGTGAGGTTGGTGTAGCAATCCCAACCAATAACTACGTACTTTGGGGGCACAGTTTGTATTGTAGCTGGGAACGTTTCACATAGACATGGAATTCACTCCTTCTTGCGAGAAGTAGATGAGTATCTTTCTTAAGGGTTGATTCAGTACTTGAACGATTTGAGCGCTCAAGTCTTTCTATTACGAATAGAAAGATTAATATTCATAATAGTTATGAATAATCGTTCATTAGAGAATCAATGGTACTTAAGGTAAAAATAATTAGAGGGGTATAACGGACATTATGACCCAGCTCTAATCATGAGATATTCGTGAAGGATCAATTCGTATGCAATGACTATATCGGTGGACACCGACTTGGTTCGGCTTAATATTTCATCTACGGCAACGAGAGTGCAACTTCGGATTTTTACTGGAATAATCTGGAGTAAATAATTCGGAATATTTAATTAAGAGCTTAATTAATATTTCAAGATTATTGGAGCTCGGAACCGTAGGTCTATTTGGTCCCCTTGCTAGCTTGATATACTTTAGCGGAGTTAATATAATTGGATGGTCCAATTATATACTCACAAAGAATAAATATTATTAATATGATTATTAATATTAATTACATCACACTTGAGACTATACATTAAAAGTTAATGTAAGGTATTAATAATTATATGATAACTATTAAAATTAGAACATTGAATTATATATGATATAATTTAATAAGGCTAAGAATTATTTTGGAAATAAAATCATCACCATGGTAGAATTCCTTATTGGATAAGGAATATGATTTGTTTGTTTGAGAACAAAATCAAATCAAAATTACCTACCTTGGCCGAATTCCTTCTTGTGTAAGGAATAGGATTTGTTTGTTTGAGAACAAAATCAAACCAAACTCCTTGGCCTTGGCCGAATTCCCTATGGTGTGAGGAATAGGATTTGTTTGTTTTGGAAACAAAATCAAACAAGGATTCCTTGCCCTGGCCGAAACACATAGGGATTGGGAGACTAGTGATTGATTTGTTTTATGAAACAAATTACCCTAAGTATAAAAAAAAAATTATATTTTTCTTTTCAGATCTAGACATTGGATAACCCTAGCCTCCTTCTCTTCATCAAGCTCTCAAGAGTTGAGAAATATTATTGAAGAACCTGAAATTATTTCGGTGTATGATTTTAATCTCTAAACCGTTTAGGGATTAATTTATGAGTGTAGCCCACACTACCCTCCGTTAGTAACGAGACATAGCTCAGAAGACCTTGTGGCGTTGGAAATCCCCTCTTCTCTTCTCCTTCATTCACGGCAGTGAGCAACAATAAACCCCACTGCCACGCACATATTAGTGTTTTTGGGGCTCAGTTTTGTTTGGTTTTAATTCGGGTTTTTGGGAAACACTTTGGGGTAATTTTAGGGCGTATTTAGGGTTGATTTTAAGTGAAAATCAGACCTAAATATATACAGCAAGTCACGCACAAAGTGGACTATTTTGAGTGCAGTTTGCGTGTGAAACGAGTGCAAAACAGTCCACTATTTCACTACAGTTCAAGGGGCTATTCAGGGACTGTTCGGGGGCATTCCGGGGCTGAAATCTTGTTCAATACAGAAGAAAAATTTTAGTATACCCACTGGTACCATTCGGCCAAAGGAAGGAAGAGCAGAAATTGTTTTTCAAGTGCGATCCGTGGGCCTAATCGCTTCCGCTGCGCGAGGGAAAGCGTTTCCTACAATTGGTATCAGAGCGAGGTTGAAACGGGCTCTTAACCCGTGAATTTTTCATTTAAATACAACAGCACTCCCACTACTTTTCCTGTAAACACAAGGCTCGTCTACATTTTTGATGAAGTTAAATTCTTTGATTGTCTCATCAAATCGTATATTCCTACTTCTGGAGGCTTGCTTGAGTCCATAAATGGATCGTTTAAGCTTGCATACTTTATTATGATCATCCTTAGATGTAAACCCCTCAGGTTGTGTCATATAGACTTCCTCTACAAGTTTCCCATTAAGGAAAGCTGTTTTGACATCCATCTGCCAAATCTCATAATCAAAGTGTGCAGCTAGTGCCAGTGAAATTCGAATGGACTTTATCATTGCAACATGTGAGAAGGTTTCGTCATAGTCAATTCCTTGGATTTGTCTATAACCTATCGCCACTAATAAATCCTTCCTTATACCTTGTTTGGAATAAGGCACATGACACTTGGAATCTCACGGTATGAACGGAAGTTGCATACAACTCCTTCAAGTGAAAGATGATGATTTGAGCATCCATATCTTTGTGAGCTTTATGAAGTTCGTCCGACATAGAGCCAAGCATTATGCAAACTGCTTGCTCATTATCATCGACGTGTTTCTTCCAAGCATCTAATGTATTTTGATCAGCATCTTCTGCGGGTTCAGGGGGAAATGGTCTTTCTAGAACATAGAAAATTTTTTCTTGTCGTAAGACAATTTTAAGGTTTCTAAACCAGTCATTGTAGTTGTCCCTTTTGAGCTTATGCTCATCAATGATGGAACGAAATGATACTCTATTTTCCATATGAATGTTTGTGAAAATTTTAACCCACCAGTTAAGAGAGAATGTTAAAATTAGGAATATGTTTTCATTAATGTTTCATAATAATATGGGCTTTTAATATTATGAAGTTGCTCCCACTCAGTTGTTTTAAAATTTTAAGTAAATCGCATCAACCCCAATATGATGGATTTTTTTTGGGCAAGGATCCCATTATCATCATTTCAAAACTCTGACTAAGGCCAGTCGTTATAAAATATGATAATTAGGTACGTTCACAACCAATTTATGATATAAATCACAATTCCTTGATAATTGGGTTGGACAATCAAACATGCCATAGCTTATGCTAGTCCTTGTGGACACCTAATCTTTGCCACTAAGTTATAAGACCACGCCTAAGGGTCGCTGCGTCTTATGACTCAGAAAAATCAAACCATTGTCAATAGTACGATTTAGGGACAAATTGGTATTGGTCAGTCTAGTAAAGCCTAGTCTTGCCAATACGGTTTAAGCCCTTTGGGTCTATACTTTAAAATAGGAGGATGGAGCGAACCTTAAATACCCTTACCTCTTAGGCTCTTATCACCTCAGTGACAGGAATAAACAATAGATCCTTCAAATTAGTCAAACACTTTAAATATGTTTTAAGGTAAGTTTTGAGTAAATGATTATCTAGATGTCTTCATAGTTTTTCCTTTTGGCTATAAAAATATAGTGAGTGAAGGAAGACACCAAATCATTATCTAACTCTAGTAATACCTTTGGTTAAATTAACTTTAGTTTGGAAAGTTTTATTAACGCCTTGGTCCCACCCCACTTGTATCTTTTATATCTTTTATTATAAACAAGTGATTTATATTTATTAGCCTTAAAGGTAATAAATCTCTAAGTTCATCACGAAATAATTACTTACCTAAGGGATAAGCAATACACTCTCTATTTATTAGAAAGTCTCTTGATGCTTGCACCATAAAATAATCATGTCAATTCTAATCATACATAGAATCATCAAGCATATGAGTTTTAATATGTTTTAGGCAATAAATAACTTTGATTAATATTTAATTATGATATTGCATTTTATTCAAATAAATTTACTATTCATATTTTTCTGCAGACGCGTGAAGTTTAAATGCAATTTCACAATTCAAATCTTAACCAAATCATGCAAACCTTGTGCCTAAAATTAATTTCAGTGTGTTAGCTTTCCAACGAGCTTTTAAACACCCAATTTCGAGTTCAAATGAGAGGTAACTAATCAAAACAAAAATGGCGCTCTCATACCACTATTGGGAAGTGGCCACGAGTGCGCAATCGAAAAATAAAATAAATTAATTATGACGCCGCTTTTCCTTTGCCCAAGACCCATTTGTTTTGATTATTCTACAAGCCTAGGCATGTTACTATATATTCTAAGCATAAACCTCATAAAACATGCAAAGAACAAAAACCTAAACATGCTAACTATTAAAAGAACTCTAATTAAAATAAAGAAAGAAAAAGACTTACTTGAACAGTAGACTCCTCCAGTCCTCCCTCTAATCTACAAGCTTTTCTTGAACTCAGCAAGCTCTTCCACGTTCCAAAGAGCCACCCAAGTGTGTGGCCTCCAAAGATGCATACACCAAAGCCAAAACTCAATGGCAAGACTACTTCTTGAGTGCACATGTATTTTGCCCTTGGTGCTAGCCTAGGAAAATACCTCAAAACTTTTAATTCGAGGTTCCTCTAGTCAATTAGACTTAAGGATCCTCAAAATCAGTGGCTTACTCTTAAAATTTAGAGTTGCTCACTCATATAAACCCAAGATATGAAAGGTTTGGTGCTAAAATTTGTGAAGAATTCTTTGGGTTTATATAGTGCTCCAAAGACAACAAAATTAATTAAGAATCCAATGTGGGATAAAAGCCAATTTAATCTTAGCCATTGGATCTTAATTTAATGGTTTAAAGAGATTATAAAACCGCAGTAAGAGTTTGGGCCGAAATGAAATTCAAAACAAATAATAAAAATAACAAAAAAAAAGATTACTATTCACATGGTACTATTCATGTGAATAGCTATTCATTCCAATTCCCAAAGTGCCCCTATCGTCATTCACCAATCCCTAAGCCACTATGGAACCTAATAAATGATCTGTTCAATAATTAAACACATTCAACCATTTATAAACAATTCCTTCAACAATCATATATGTTGTTAAATATGTACTGTGCACTATTAACCATTGATTTCGACTTTTTTGTGTATGACCTTTTGGGTTCCCCTCAAGTTGGACATGAAATAAATCGTGATAATTTAATCGAACATAAATTATCCTCCGATCAGATGGTCGTTCAATTTCAATAACCAAGGTTGACATCTAGCAACATGCCAAGATCCCCAAATGAGAAGGAAAGATATATACACCCATTCTGTATGTGATTTACATATGATACGGTCTCTCGCCTCACTGTATCCCCACTTATTGACCTAGGGTATGAAAAATGTCTACCCATATGGTCAAAAATATGACGTTGATAGTGTCATGAATCGTGCTAACCTAAGAATCTCACATGATTCTTCCGCTGTGGCCACAGGCTCAAGCACTGATCACACATATCAACCCGCGAACTGGAATACTACACTTATAAGAAAATATTATCCGAGAGAGTGGCGATTCTTTATTGTATCTTCACAAACTTCATGTGTTTCAACAAATAACCCAATCATACCCTTATGACCAGATCTTTTGAACTAGGGAATGAGAATGTCAAAGTTATTTGATCCACACATAAGATTGTAAAGACCTCAAGTCTAAGGACTAGTCATATAATCAATACATGAAAGTTCTCACACACACATGGGATAAACACTCCATATGAAAACTTTTGGCGGTCAGTTCGATGGACACGAGCAACTCATGCATCCATGTGATACACCAAGTGGATGGATCTCCGCTAGTAGCCTATGAGATCGGCTATCCCACTTAAGGGCGGATCATATGATCATGCTAGTCTATCCGCTTTATGAACGCCCAGATTATTCATAAAACTATGACTGGGAACATTTAAGAGTAATGATTCTCATAAGGCGTGGAAGCCATCATCTTATTACTCCAATTGTTTTATTACAATGTTGATGATTCATATAAGTTATGTAAGACACATATAATAAAGATTTTCGTTTTGTTAATTAATGAAAATATTACAAATACATGTACATATAGCCCATACACAAGTTGTGTATAAGGCATATCCCTAACATATTGAAGGACTATTGGAGGAAGAAGATGATAGGTGAACCCCAAAATCATCCGGTAATAGCCATCGTTTCAATGAAAGTGATTTAGAATGATATCCGGAGAAGGTACGTGGGGCTCCTAGCCGTGGAATATACCATTCTTAGATGAGGGTTTATAAAGAAGCCATCGGTCGAGAACAAGATAGCTCTGAGAGCCAAATGAGAGATTGATTTCGTAAGAAGATAAGAAAATGAGAGTAAATCATGAAAGTAGATGTTTGAGCCGACCAAGAGATGAAGACGACATCCCCTTTTACGACCAAAAAATGAAGTCCATGTCTTGAAATTAACTCTATATGAGTCATGGGGAATATTCCTAGTCGACTGAACCAGATGAAGGTAAGGATAATCCTTATATTATGAGTAAAAGGATCGGAGGAATCTTCAATGTCATTTGGACCAGATGAAGGCCAGGTTTTCAACTTGACTCTACATGAGCCATGTGGAATATTCTCAGTCGACAGAACCAGATGAAGATCAGGATAATCCCCATACTACGGGTCAAAGTATCATGCGAATCTTCGATTTCGTTTGGACCAGATGAAGGCCAGGGCATCAAGAAGAAATGAAAGACCTTTGCAAAATATTCTAAAAGTGGAGATATTTGATGTATGAGGGATTGATTTTATGGGACTCTTTGTTCTATCATTCAGAAATCTGTATATACTAGTTACATTAAACTACGTCTCCAAATGGGTTGAAGCAATTGCACTGCCATCAAATGATTCAAAAGTGGTGATAAAATTTCCTTAAAAGAATATTTTCACTCTCTTCGGAACACCTTGTGCAATTATCAGTGATGGTGGCACACATTTATGCAACAAATACTTCGATGCACTCCTATTCAAATATAGAGTTACTGATAAAGTTGCCACAACCTACCATCCACAGTCAAATGGACAGGTTGAAGTTTCAAACAAGGAGATCAAAATAATCTTGGAGAGAACCGTTAGATCTACAAGGAAGGACTGGTCTGAAAAACTAGATTATGCATTATGGGCCTACCGTACAGCTTATAAGACACCCATTGGTATGTCCCCATATCGAATGATATTTATGAAAGCATGTCATCTGCCAGTGGACCTTGAACACAAGGCGTGCTGGGCACTGAAGAAGTTAAATCTTGATCTACAAGTAGTAGGAGAGAAAAGATTCCACCAACTAAATAAATTGGAGGAATTTCGCCTACAGGCTTATGAGAATGCCAAATTATATAAAGAAAAGACCAAGAAATGACATGATAAAAAATAGTGCCCAGACAACTGGAACCAGGGCAGCAAGTGTTGTTATATGATTCACGATTGAAATTTTTCCCTGAAAAGCTGAAATCAAAGTGCTCAGGTCCATTTGTGATTACTCAGGTATTACCCTACAGAGTTGATCAGATATACAACCCCAAGTCTAACAACACATTCAAAGTTAACAGTCAGCGTGTCAAGCACTACTGGGGAGAATCAATTGAGTGCCAAAAAGACAGTGTCACACTTTTAGATCCAGCCTAACATTCAGGCAGTCATGTCTAATTGACGACGTTAAACTTAGCGCTAGATATGAGGCAACCAATGCAATTTGTGTATATATTTAGATTTGGTGTGTTTTTATTTTTGTGTGTTTAATTTGTGTTGGTAAACTCACATTTTAGGATGGAAGAAGTTCTTGCAGATCTTCACAAGCAATTTCCTTCTCTCCCACAAAACTCTCTGATGAAAGTCTACAAAGCTCGCTTGGAACGAATGAGAATTCTGAAGATCAAAGGTATTCCTACTAACATTCATTGGATTATTGAACACGGGTCCGATTGGCAGGTGAGTCCTCTGACTCTTTTATTTTATATATGTCTAGTTTAGGAAGAAGCACCTATGCTAAAAATAGAAGAGCTAAAAGAATAGGTGTTTTCTATAAATGTGCTCATATGACATGTAATACTCATTGTCGTTGTTTAGGAATGGTGTCTGATAATCGTGAAGATGAAATGAAATCCATTAGGGATGACTTGAGTAAGGAGTTTTTAAATGACATATCTAAGACTCTTGAGAGGCATTCCAGTGGATATGTGCATCAGGCAATTCACATGTTATATATATAATTTCGAAAAGAAAGACAATAGTTAAGTCTCGGGAATCTGACTTTAAAAGACATTGTTTTCTAATTTATAAGAAAATTGTATGGGAAGCTTGTCTCTGACGCATAGACGATATTCAAGTCGTTACTTCCTATAAATATTATTTTCTTTGTCTTTAACTAATAATTATGATTTGCTTTTTTATTTTCTTTTATTTTCTTCGACGGGATCCAGACTTTTTGACTTTCAAGATATATTTTACTAATAATTGTCATCTAGCAGGTACTAGTGCTATTATTCCTCACCCATTTTCAAGTGTTATAAATTCAACTCCTCATTGTACTTTTGAAGGCATCTAGATTTGAGTAAGAAATACATAAAAAAAATGGAAGCCATTTCAAGAAGACGAGTTGTAAACATCTGTGTGTTTTGCAGTACTAGTGTTAGTTCTAAGCTAGATTTCGTTGAAATAACACTGAAAATGGGTCGAGTTATTGCTGAAAGGAATATGCATTTAGTATATGACGGTGGCAATCTTGGACTAATGAGGATCGTTTCAAGGGCTGTACAGGAAGGAGGCAGTCAAGTCTTGGGAATCTTCCAAAAATCGTTGGCAGAGGCGAATCTTATAGGACCATCAAACGGAGAGGAACTGATCATATGATTAATCGTGCTAATTCTTTTATTGATTTGCCATGTGGCTTGGGCACGATGGAGGAAATTTTTATAGTGTTATCTTAAGCGAACTTGAACATACACCAGAAATTGATTGGACTGTTTAATGTTGATGGATTTTATTATTTTCTTTGTGTGTTTCTTGATGATGTCCGAATAAATTAGTTCGTGTCAAAACCTGTAAAAGAACTCTTCTTCACTATCAGAACTGCCCATGATTTAATTGACCAAATCTTAGCCTTTGAACAATAAATTGACCCTATCCTTTCCAAGATAAACCATTCTGATAATGATCGTGGTGAAAAGCGTTAGATAAATCTGGATCTTAACCTTTAATTTTCCTTTTAAGATGTAGAATTTCAGCTAACCAAGTACTGTCTTCTAAACTTATCTTCTAATTTTTAAGACATTGGGGACAATTTCTCATTTAGGTTTGAGAGAGAGGAATAGTTGATTAGTATCTTGTTTTTATTTGTGTTATTTTTATTTGATTTTTTAGTAAAAATTTTCAAAAAATTCAAAACAATTAAAAAAACTTTTATAAAAAAAAAAAATATATATTTTGTGTTTTTGTGTTTTTAATTTGATTAATTAGGTGAAATTGGTTTGAGATAGTTGTGTAAGGAATTTCCACTCCTGAGACGTATCTCAACCTATCTCGTAATAAGTTAATTTTTATTTATTTCCTTTTGAATTATTTAATTTGTGAATTCTCCATGAAACTGACTAAAATGGATCTTCATATGCTTGGTTGACAGATATGATCAACATGCACGGTAACATACAGACATGAGTTGTAATTAAAAAAGTTTGTAATATTCAGTGCTCTAGTTTAATTGGAGGAATCATATAAAAAGTGATGAGATAAAAAAAAATGTATGAGATCCAGGTTATTAAGTCTCTAATGGTGTTTTAACACCTAGTGCCCTAAAACCAACTGGTTTGGTAGTCACTAACCTAAAGCTCGCTACATGGATTGAAGATTTTATAAAAAATATATATCTGAAATTCGAGTAAGTAAGCCTGTAAGGGTGTCTTAACACCTAGCGCCATAGAGCCAACTGGTTTGAGAGTAACTGGCCCAAAGCTCGCTGCATGGATGGACTATATTGTATATAAATAAACAATTAAAAAATACGAAAAGTATTCCATTGCTAAAAAAATGTGAATTCTGATATAACTTTAGGACAAAAATATTACTCTCTTTTCAACTACACTTGTGAATTTGTGGGAACAATGACTTGATTGCTATGTTGTTAGTTGTGTATATGAAGAATGGTAAAAATAATCGAAGAGTTCACTTATTGAGTAATTTAAAATGAAAGAAAACTACAATTAACTTGGATAAGAAGTTTCACTTGTTTAGTCACTAACCTGTTTATTATCTTTTCTCTTGTCTTTTTGCTTTTGTGTGCATTAGTTTTATTAACTTTTTACTTTTGTTTGCATTAATTTTATATTGAAATTTATGGGTATCGTTGCTGTAAGCCCTCACGAGACTACAACTCGTCCACTAGGGACACCTAGGGGTTTAAAGGCTTGTTGCATACGCTAAATGCAACAGTGATCCTTACAAAAGTGGCTTAATTTAATTTTTATTTTACAGACGTTTATGTTATTTTATTTTGTTATTTTGCTCGAGGACTAGCAAAATGTTAGGTTTGGAGGTGTGATGAGTGATAAATGGATCAATATTTTCCACTCATTTGACTTAATATTACCATAATTTCTTACGTTTTGTTAATATTTTGATGTTTTTTATGGTATTTTATAGATAAATAAAATAACAGGACTCTCTGAAGGCAATTCGGGGACAAAACAATGGAAAACGGACAAAAAGGGCAAAAATATAAATTTCCTGTTAAATGCGTTGTGTGCTATCATACGCCGCTAATATGTGTCTGCCATATGTCAACATCACAGAAAATCTGCTAACGTGCGCTAGACAAATGTCACCATCACATGCTGCCGACACTCATCATTGAAGCATGTCATTACTTACGTCATGCTGACGTCAGAGCCGCGATGCGCAAACCTTTATGTGTCACGACCCCAAGCCAATAATTTAGTTAATAATTCTACCGACCCCACGTGTCACCATCTCACAAAGAAAACACCACGTGTCTTCAATTAATGGCGGGTCGCAATGCGCAATGTTGCGCGCATCGCGACGCGTGAGGCCAAATTTTTCCTATAAATTGAGGCCAAATTTTTCCTATAAATTGAGGCCGAATTTCATTTGTAATTTCATACAAGAATACTAAGAAGATTGTAACTTGTTTGTTTATTTAAAGCTTTATGCAATTTAATTTTATTTACTTTACGCAATAGTACTTTTTTTTCCTTTACTTTTCACTCTTTATTTTCTTTATTCAGCATGAGGAGGTAACTCCTCTATGCGGGGGTGAAATGTAAAGCTTTTATTACTAATATTTATATTAATCTCCCTTATTTATAATATATAAACTATTTAAAACCTGACTTAATGAGAATACCGCCTTTATAGTCGGTTGGACTTAATAAAATTTGTTTTAACCTGACTAAACTGGATACTGCATGTATGGTTGGTTGGAATTAATTATAAATTTGACTTAATCAGGATACCGCCTATATGGTCGATTGGTAATTTCACGTAAAGTTAATATATTATAATAAGGGAAATATCTAAAATAGTAGTAATTAAAGTGGATCATCTAATCCCAACATTTTCTTTTATTATAACTTTACCTTTTTAATTTCCAGCATTTAATTTATGTCTTTTATTTTATTTAAGCTTTTTCTAGCCTTAGATATGTGTGGTAACTAAATCAGTTTTCTGGGGTTGTGATAAATTCCAATAACACCGGTTTATGAGGGGTTATTTTACGGTTTAGGTAATATAAAGGTTTATTTATTGAGCCTTAATCATAATGCTTTTTGTTAACTGGCCATTAATAAGATTGATCTGATAAACTTAAAATGAATTTGGAAAAGAGATTTTAGATTTAAGCCTTGGATTCAATAGCCCACGATCTTCCTTAATGATAGATAACCCTTAAATGATTTCCTAACATGATAGGAATATACCTGTTGGGCGGGGGCAGCCATAATTGGAACTTAATCATAATGAATTCAGGTAACTTGGTTGACATATGAAAATGATTAATTGGGTTACACTAGGTATTTGTATCTGACCATCAGAAGAGGCTTTTGCATATTTTTGTATTCCAGGTTAATAAATCGATATATTACACAAACATTAAATAACCAATTCATCTTTAAAACATTTATTGGAAGGATTTGTTGGGTTTCTAGATTTAGTCCTAAGATCAAGATAAGCATAAAATGTGAATGAATAACAAAGAAGAGTTTCAGAAACACACTTACATTGATCGGCTTTTGGATGTGTTGATCAACAAAATTTTCCTCCAAGATTGTTTGTTGAATTCGGCCAAGGGACTCCAAAAGCTCCAAGCTTTGTTTTGAGTTTCCAAGCTCTTGAATAGGTTTCCCTAACACCTTGTTATGATCCTTGATGAGTTCTAGCTCTTTGAGAATTAATGCAACAAAAATTCTTCAAATTTTTTCCCTTCAAAATTCGGTGAAAGAAGAAGAAAATGGAGAGGAAAAATGGCTTACTGCATTCGGCCAAAGAGAGAGAATAGAAAACTTGTGTAATTGTTTCAAAAACAATAATAATGATATACCAAAATTTGGATTTGGTAAAGGTCCATCAAAGCTTGACATTGGAGTGTTTAACAAGCACCAACAACTCCATCAAAACACATCAACCAAAAGCAACTAAAGGTGACATGTGATGTGACATTTGATGTGACATGTGGGCCCCACTCGATTCCGAATGCGAGTGGGCCTGCAAACACTCCCAGGCTCGGGTTCGCTAATTCCGAATTAACAAACTTCCGTCGCAACGTAATTAAATCGAATTTAATTAAATAATTTTGCCTAGTAAAATTACTATTCACGTCCCTAACGAATTAATTCTAAATTAACTCGTTTGCCCGAATTAAAATCTAATTTTAATTCCGTGTCAAAATCTAATTTCGATTAATATATCAAATATATTATTTTAACGATTAATTCCAAATTAATCTCTCTCTCTTTTTAAATAGTACTTTATCAAAGATAAAGTCTCTCCGCAATTAATCCCAGATTAATTAAGCTCGAATCATACGTCATCGGTGTATCCTGGGGAAGCGACCCAAGAGATCCCTGGATATGTTGGCAGTAAATCCGGTCATCGGACTATCCGAACACGTACGTACCTCGTACTATGTTTTTATCGATTTACGAGACAAGGTTGGCTTCTAGCAAAGCGCCATGTCTACCCAATTCTCTAGAAATATTCTTAATGGAATATACGATCTATATCAGGCGTAGTATACCATAGTATTATGTATAGCGATCCAATATCGGATGTCACGTGCAAGGCCTGGGGCTGGAATAGTGTCTGCCCCGTACGAAGCACATATCATATATCAAGCAACTAGTCTCTTTGAATTGGATAATCATGACCTTGTCATATTATCCCGATGGTTGCAACACAATAGAGAACCAGTTCTGAATCCCTACGTGATCATCATCTCCATATGGCTGAAGTGAGACTGCCGTCTTGACATCACATCCAATACACTACAATTCTCAATAAACACAGAAGAGGCGTACACAGAACCTGTTAAAGTCCTGAACAACCAAAACCAAAGTGTATCGATTGTCGCAAGTACTAGTGATGCAAGTCTCAGGTTAAGACCAAATACACCTACCCTGAAGCGGACTCCCATAGACACATAGACATACTACCAATGAGATTCCGCGGGGTCTATCCAGAGCGAAGCTATTTTCCGTACCATCGGTAAAACACAACCTCCTATCACACTTGCATAAGTATCCAATACCTAAATATATGAGAACTATGTCGTTATGCCCTCACAACGCGGAGAAGTGCAATACTAGTCTATTCCGCATTATCGATGTCCAATCTCGATAATACTACGACTAGGGATATTTAATGATTAAACCTTTATGGATTAATATTGTCTTATATCATCTCAATCCAGAACTAATCATATGGACTTTTACCATTTATATATCAAAGTAAATAAATTAGAAAATGGTAAAAGGTAATTTCATTACAACATAGTTAATTTTGTAAAAAAACACAATGTCTTTTACAAACAGTGACGCTATGGGTCATAACTGTCCAACAATCTCCCACTTGGCCTATAGTCAGTCACTCAAGCATCTAATACCTGAATTATGTACATGTCGCTCAAAATTTTGCTGATGAATAGCTTTCGTCAGCTGATCTGCAATGTTGTCATCCGATGCAACCTTCTCGACCTTCACATCGCCACGATGTATGATCTCACGAATTAGATGGAAACGTCGAAAAACATGGTTGGATCGTTGATGAGACCGCGATTTCTTAGCCTGCGCTATAGCCCCGTTATTGTCACAATACAATGGAATGGGCTCACCTACTAACGGAACTACTTCTAATCCAATTAGGAATTTTCGGATCCAAACTGCTTCCTTTGCTACTTGAGCTGCAGCAATGTACTCCGCTTCCGTTGTTGAATCGGCGACAGTCTATTGCTTGGAAGATTTCCAACTCACTGCTCCATTATTCAAACAAAATATGTACCCTGATTGTGACTTACAGTAGTCTTTGTCTGTTTGGAAACTTGCATTGGGATACCCAGTTACCTCAAGTTCTCCATCTCTATAGATTAAGAAAGAATCCTTAGTTCGTCTAAGATACTTTAGGATATTCTTAACCGCCATCCAGTGACCTTCATTCGGATCGGGCTGATAGCGACTACACATGCTCAAAGCATAGGAGACATCAGATCGCGTACATATCATAGCATACATGATCGATCCGACTGCCGAGGCGAACGGTATCCGACTCATGCTATCTCTCTCATCTTGAGTTTTAGGACACATGTCCTTAGATAGAGTGATGCCATGTGACACTGGAAACAGTCCCCTCTTGGACTGATCCATGTTGAATCTCTTCAACACTTTGTCAATGTACGTACTCTAGGAGAGTCCAAGCAGCTTTCTAGATCTATCCCGGTAGATCTTTATTCCCAGAATAAAGGCTGCTTCTCCCAGGTCTTTCATGGAGAATTTCAATGAAATCCAAGCTTTTACCGATGTTAGCATGGGAATATCATTGCCTATAAGTAATACATCGTCAACATAAAGGACAATAAAAGTCAGTGTTCTCCCACTAACCTTCTTATATACACAAGGATCATCTTCGTTTTGAATGAAATCATATTCTTTTATGATCTCATCAAAACGTTGATTTCATGACCGCAATGCTTGTTTCAGTCCATAAATGGATCGATTTAATTTACAAACCTTGTTTGCAAGTCTAGGCACGATAAAACCGTCAGGCTGTTGCATATAAATATCCTCCAAAAGGTTTCCGTTAAGGAAAGCGATTTCAACATCCATTTGGCATATCTCGTAATCGAAATATGCAGCAATAGCAAGCATTATCCGAATGGATTTAATCATGGCAACGGGTGAGAAAGGTTCATCGTAATCGACACCATGTTGTTGACGATACCCCTTCGCTATAAGCCTAGCTTTGTACATTTGTACGTTGCCATCCATGTCGATCTTCTTCTTGAAGACCCATTTGCAACCAATAGGCTTTGAAAAATCGGGGTTATCCTAAGGTTCTGACCCTATGCGGAATTACAAACAATAAACAAGACAAGTCCTGTTACTGCTACTATGGAATTGCAACAGGCAAATTAACAGGCAACCACAATAACAATCAAATAAAATATGCTGCAAATATAAAAACAATAACGATAAATAAAGCAGCAAATAAAATCAATCACACAAAATTAACACAATAATTTTGGTGAAAAAGTGGAAAACTCTTCCGAGTAAAAAACCACTCCGGGTATAGGCTACCACCCGAATCCACTATATAGAGAAAAAATTACAGCGATGGTCAAGACCTATGGTGGCAACTCCATCGACTCAAGTACCTCAATACTGCAAGAACTCAAGGCAACTCCTCAAGCCCGCAACCCACAGTTTTCTTCAGAACCTCTGAAGTCTCTAAGTAGATTATATCATCAATGACGCCGGAACTCCTAATACCAAACTTCCTCCTAAAGAACTCTAAAGGATTAGGGAATTTGGGTTAAGTTGTGTTGAAGGTTTATCAAAGAATGGATTTCACCATTAACAAAGAAGACATGAGATTCAAGGAGTATTCAAGGTGAAATCAAAGAGAGTTGAAATCTTTGAGAGATTTGGCTCAAGGGAAAAGTGTTTCAGCTCTTTCAACCCTTGGGGAATGGCGGCTAAGTGTTATATTTATAGGTAGGGTGAAAAGCTAGGGTTTTGCTGGCCAAAAATACGTTCAGATCGCAGTCGCGTTCGAACGGTTACTCGAACGCAACACGAACGCGCCCTTTCTGTGAAGACTCGTTCGAACGCCACTCGAACACATAACGAACATGAGCTCTCTGGAATGATCTCGTTCGAACCCAACAAGAACGTGACTCGAACATTTGCTCTCTCGAATTCCCGTTCGAACCTAATATAGAACGTGCCACTAATGCCACACGTTCGAACACTGCAACGAACGCACCACGAACGTATGTCGGATGCTCAACAGCCAAAAATCAGTCCAATTGCACAAAGATCTTCACGATAGATTACAACTCAATTGAACTTATTTTGTCACGGACACATGCCAATAAAAATGGAACTCACAATCTCCCCCTTTGGCATTCCGTGACAAAATACTACCTAATACAAAGACTACGGTAATAGACCCAAAATAAAATAGTCAACTGTCAACCATCAAAACAGTGACTTTTTACAAATGGACTCGATCTAACACCTAACACAGTAGTCTTGAAAATAATACCCCCGCAGCAACATAACATGTTTACCTGAAACATCCACAAACAACAAGATACCGTGAAAAGCATTGGGATTATCAAGTAACAGTAAAACATGTAAAAATCTCATGCATGTAAAAGTAGAAATCCCTCTCCCCCTTAATCTTAACTCCCATTAAAATGGAGATATCTACAGGATATTCTACGACTCTCTGCTATATATGAAGGCTCTCCCCCTTTTTGTCACGAAATGACAAAGGATAAATGAATCAGGAGAAAATAACAGGAAAATAGGAGACAACACATGCAAAGCATAAACAGACAGGATTACTCCCCCTCACTAACAGGCACATACAGCTAGCAAAATAACACACGGGAAGCAAAATAACACAGATAACACAGTCAGTATTCAGCTGTTTATGACATGAAACAATATGCATCATTTTAAAAGCGACTAAATAAAACACTTATGCATATGACATAAACACCAAAGCATATAAAGCACTTGCCTGGAAAAATAAAGTGCATAACGAATCAAGGCTTAAGACCTTATTTTATAAGCTGGACACAGCCAAAGAAATCCACTCTAAAACAAACCAAGTCCACAAAATAGGTGTTCAAACCCAGCACCACTAGGACCTGAAAATAAGCAACATTGGTTGCATGCTATAATATTTACCCCATAAATATCATGAGCTCATATTTATCAACTCTTTCGAGTGAAGGGTTTTTGCCCTTATCTTTTGAATTTGGCCATTTTGGCTCTTTTGCACTTGAGTCTCATTTTGTTATATATATATTGTTTTGCAAAAGAGGATAGCACAAGGTCAACTAGTCAAAGGTCACACTATTGAGCAAACAAAGCATGAAAGAGATTAGATTGCCATTCCAAAAACTCATACATGCGACCAAGCCTTGATAAAATAAAATCGTGTATGTGAAGGTGCAAGCACAAGATATACCAAAGGTTTTTATCACACACACTAATGAATATAGAGCATCAATAAAAATAAAGCATATCATACATGCATAATCATATATCCTACATACCAGGATCACATGCATAAGCTTTTCATGCTCTAACAAGCCGTTAAATAAAATAATTTTTGTCTTTTTCATTTTTTTTTTCTATTTTTTTTTTGTATTTTTCAGATTTTAACAAATAAAAATAAAGACATAAATAGGCTTTTAAAACATCCAATGGTACGTGGAGTTGTATCCCGAGTGCAGATCATACTACAGTCCATTCAGAATCGGCTATGAAATTTATGTCCGGGTTTTCATCCTATATACCAATGGATATATAACAAAAACAAGACACACACACACACACCCATATGCTGTGAAAAAAAAAAATAAACGTGCAAAAATATAAAACACACGCACACACACATGCAATGGAAAAATAAAAATGCATCTTTTAAACAGAGTTACACCGAAGTGCACTCTCATCATGTCCATCAGGACACACAGAAGAAGATGGAAATTCATCTTGCTTCTTCACCCAAACCTTTCTAGGAACCTCATCCACTTGAGAATTCCTAGTCAACAAATTAAGTTTCTCCCTAAGAAATTTTGTCTGTTTTGTTAGTGCAGAAACTTGAGAAGCTAGATTTGAAGAGTCAAATCTAGGTGACACCTTTTTAGGCCTCTTTTTTGCTTGTGAAGCATGAAACACTTAGGCCTAATGTGTCCTGCCTTGCCACAGTGATGGCAAACAGGCAGAAACCTCGGATGAGAGCGAGGTTTACCCATAATACCTCTAAATTGAGGTTGGGAAACAGGACGAGGAACAACAGGAGGAGAAACATGACTACACATAACATGTTTCTTACCTAAGTCACATTTAGCTGCTACAATCACAGCTTTGGAAGAAAAAGCCTTATTACAGTTAGGCTCAGAAATAATACCTAACATACGGTCCACCTTTTTATTTCCACTAGAAAATGCGGACAATTGGGTTCTAGCATCTTCAAGTTCGGTCTCTAATATCTGGACTCTATTAACTAGGCTTTTATTCCTCTCTTCTAGGTCATCAACCATCAAAAGGCTTTGCTCAAATTTAGCGTGAGCTTCATTCTTTTCTAGCTCAACACTTTTCAGCCTTTTACTGACCTCTATATTAGTCTTCTTAATAGCTAAACTCTCATTAAACAGTTCAACATAAGCTACTTGAAGAGTTTCCTCATCAACAGACTCATCAAGAGAGACTTCTGAATCAGCATCATTGACAACGATTGCTCTCTCATCAGTCACACTAGCAGTAAAAGCAATATAATTGCCTTTCGGAGAGTCATCACCTTCAGAATCACTAAGTGATACTGCCATGGCTTTCTTGCCTTTAGCTCTAAGGTATGTGGGACACTCAGATCTAACGTGCCCATATCCTTCACATTCATAGCATTGGGCACCACGGGATCTACTATCCTTATCCTCTCCAGACTCACTTCTGCTATGCCTACTCTCTCTAGGCTCATTCTCCCTATCCATATTACTATTATGGCCAATCTTCTTAAGTTTAAGAAATTTCTTAAACTTCTTTGCAAACAAGGCCAAATCACGATCCGTAAAGGTATCATTATCGCTAGACGAATCATGCACAACTTCCTTAGTGATTTTCATCGCAAATGTTTTTTGCTCTCTATAACCATGAAGCTTTTTCTCATAAACTTGCAGTTTTCCTACGAGTTCTTCCAAATCAAGCTTATCGAGGTCATTACTTTCCTCGATGGCGGTAATCTTGGGTAGGAATTTATCAGGAAGGTATCTAAGGATTTTCCTAACTATCCTATTGGTAGGAATAGTCTCACCTAGGTTAAAGCTTGAGTTAACGATATCGTTAATCTCAGCATAAAATTGATCAAAGGTCTCATCATCCTTCATTATACCGACCTCAAACCTAGTAGCAAGATCCTGGAGTCTACTATTTTTAACAGACAATGTGCCCTCATGCACAGTCTGCAGGATGTCCCAAGCATCCTTGGCTATCTGACACATAGAGATTCTCCTAAATTCAGCAGAACAAATAGCACCATGTATGGCATTAACAGCCTTGCTGTTCCTATTGCTAGCATCAAATTCGTCCTTGGTCTATGACAAGTTATCTTTAGGGGAAGATACCCCATCTACAACAACATGAGGTTTCCACTCGTGTTCAACAGTCATCCAGACCCTCTCATCTAAGGACTTAAGGAACGCCTTCATGCGAACCTTTCAATGTAAATATTATGTGCCATCAAAAAATGGCGAACAATTCAAGGGTTGACTACGCTCCATAGCTAATGGGTCAAGGATCGAGTTCAGGCTCTGATACCAATTGAAAAATCGGGGTTATCCTAAGTTCTCACCCTATGCGGAATTACAAACAATAAACATGACAAGTCCTGTTACTGCTACTATGGAATTGCAACAGGCAAATTAACAGGCAACCACAATAACAATCAAATAAAATATGCTGCAAATATAAAAACAATAACGATAAATAAAGTAGCAAATAAAATCAATCACACAAAATTCAACACAATAATTTTGGTGACGAAGTGGAAAACTCTTCCGAGTAAAAAACCACTCCGGGTATAGGCTACCACCCGAATCCACTATATAGAGAAAAACTTACAGCGATGGTCAAGACCTATGGTGGCAACTCCACCGACTCAAGTACCTCAATACTGCAAGAACTCAAGGCAACTCCTCAAGCCCGCAACCCACGGTTTTCTTCAGAACCTCTGAAGTCTCTGAGTAGATTATATCATCAATGACGCCGGAACTCCGAATACCAAACTTCCTCCTATATAACTCTAAAGGATTAGGGAATTTGAGTTAAGTTGTGTTGAAGGTTTATCAAAGAATGGATTTCACCATTAACAAAGAAGACATGTGATTCAAGGAGTATTCAAGGTGAAATCAAAGAGAGTTGAAATCTTTGAGAGATTTGGCTCAAGGGAAAAGTGTTTCAGCTCTTTCAACCCTTGGGGAATGGCGGCTAAGTGTTATATTTATAGGTAGGGTGAAAAGCTAGGGTTTTGCTGGCCAAAAATGCGTTCAAATCGCAGTCACGTTCGAACGGTTACTCGAACGCAACACTAACGCGCCCTTTCTGTGAAGACTCGTTCGAACGCCACTCGAACACACAACGAACGTGAGCTCTCTGGAATGATCTCGTTCTAACCCAACAAGAACGTGACTCGAACATTTGCTCTCTCGAATTCCCATTCGAACCTAATATAGAACGTGCCACTAATGCCACATGTTCGAACACTGTAACGAACGCACCACGAACGTATGTCTGATGCTCAACAGCCAAAAACCAGTCCAATTGCACAAAGATCTTCACGACAGATTATAACTCAATTGAACTTATTTTGTCACGGACACATGCCAATAAAAATGGAACTCACAATCTCCCCATTTGGCATTCCGTGACAAAATACTACCTAATACAAAGACTACGGTAATAGACCCAAAATAAAATAGTCAATTGTCAACCATCAAAATAGTGACTTTTTACAAATGGACTCAATCTAACACCTAACACAGTAGTCTTGAAAATAATACCCCCCAGCAACATAACGTGTTTACCTGAAACATCCACAAACAACAAGATACCGTGAAAATCATTGGGATTATCAAGTACAGTAAAACAGGTAAAAATCTCATGCATGTACAAGTAGAAATCCCTCTCCCCCTTAATCTTAACTCCCCTTAAAATAGAGATATCTACAGGATATTCTACGACTCTCTGCTATATATGAAGGCTATCTCCCTTAATATATTACTCTCCCCCTTTTTGTCAGGAAATGATAAAGGATAAATGAATCAGGAGAAAATAACAGGAAAATAGGAGACAACACATGCAAAAGCATAAACAGACAGGATTACTCCCCCTCACTAACAGGCACATAGAGCTAGCAAAATAACACACGGGAAGCAAAACTCAGAAAAAAGCACAGAAAGAAAATAGGTATGCAATAACTTGAAGCACACACAGGCACATACTGAGATAAATAAAAATCCTGGCAAAAACTGACTGAAACAGCATTTTAAGCTGATACAATGATACAAAGTCAGTATTCAACTGTTTATGACATGAAACATTATGCATCATTTTAAAAGCGACTAAATACAACACTTATGCATATGACATAAACATCAAAGCATATAAAGCACTTGCCTAGAAAAATAAAGTGCATAACGAATCAAAGCTTAAGACCTTATTTTATGAGATGGACACATCCAAAGAAATTCATCTCTAAACAAACCAAGTCCACAAAATAGGTGTTCAAACCCAGCACCACTAGGACCTGAAAATAAGTAACATTGGTTGCATGCTATAATATTTACCCCATAAATATCATGAGCTCATATTTATCAACTCTTTCGAGTGAAGGGTTTTTGCCCTTATCTTTTGAATTTGGCCATTTTGGCTCTTTTGCACTTGAGTCTCATTTTGTTTTATATATATATATATATATTTGCAAAAGGGGATAGCACAAGGTCAACTAGTCAAAGGTCACACTATTGAGCAAACAAAGCATGAAAGAGATTAGATTGACATTCCAAAACTCATACATGCGACCAAGCCTTGATAAAATAAAATCGTGTATGTGAAGGTGCAAGCACAAGATATACCAAAGGTTTTTATCACACACACTCATGCATATAGAGCATCAAGAAAAATAAAGCATATCATACATGCATAATCATATATCCTACATACCAGGATCACATGCATAAGCTTTTCATGCTCTAACAAGCCGTTAAATAAAATAATTTTTATCTTTTTCATTTTTATTTTCTATTTATTTTTTTATTTTTCAGATTTTAACAAATAAAAATAAAGACATAAATAGGCTTGTAAAACATCCAATGGTACGTGGAGTTGTATCCCAAGTGAAGATCATACTACCGTCCATTCGGAATCGGCTATGAAATTTATGTCCGGGTTTCCATCCTATATACCAATGGATATATAACAAAAACAAGACACACACACACACACCCATATGCTGTGAAAACAAAATAAACGTGCAAAAACATAAAACACACGCGCACACACATGCAATGGAAAAATAAAAATGCATCTTTTAAGCAGAGTTACACCGAAGTGCACTCTCATCATGTTCATCAGGACACACAGAAGAAGATGGAAATTCATCTTGCTTCTTCACCCAAACCTTTCTAGGAACCTCATCCACTTGAGAATTCCTAGTCAAAAAATTAAGTTTCTCACTAAGAAATTTTGTCTGCTTTGTTAGTGCAGAAACTTGAGAAGCTAGATTAGAAGAGTCAAATCTAGGTGACACCTTTTTAGGCCTCTTCTTTTGCTTGTGAAGCATGAAGCACTTAGGCCTAATGTGTCCTGCCTTGCCACAGTGGTGGCAAACAGGCACAACCCTCGGATGAGAGCGAGGTTTACCCATAATACCTCTAAATTGAGGTTGGGAAACAGGACGAGGAACAACAGGAGGAGAAACATGACTACACATAACAGGTTTCTTACCTAAGTCACATTTAGCTCCTACAGTCACAGCTTTGGAAGAAGAAGCCTTATTACAGTTAGGCTTAGAAATAATACCTAACATACGGTCCACCTTTTTATTTCCACTAGAAAATGCGGACAATTGGGTTCTAGCATCTTCAAGTTCAGTCTCTAATATCTGGACTCTATTAACTAGGATTTTATTCCTCTCCTCTAGGTCATCACCATCAAAAGGCTTTGCTCAAATTTAGCTTGAGCTTCATTCTTTTCTAGCTCAACAATTTTCAGCCTTTTACTGACCTCTATATTAGTCTTCTTAATAGATAAACTCTCATTAAACAGTTCAACATAAGCTACTTAAAGACTTTCCTCATCAACAGACTTATCAAGAGAAACTTCAGAATCAGTATCATTGACAACAATCTCTCTCTCATCAGTCACACTAGGAGTAAAAGCAATATAATTGCCTTTAGGAGAGTCATCACTTTCAGAATCACTAAGTGATACTGTCATGGCTTTCTTGCCTTTAGCCCTAAGGTATGTGGGACACTCAGATCTAACGTGCCCATATCCTTCACATTCATAGCATTGGGCACCATGGGATGTACTATCCTTATCCTCTCCAGACTCACTTCTGCTATGTTTACTCTCTCTAGGCTCATTCTCACTATCCATATTACTGTTATGGCCAATCTTCTTAAGTTTAAGAAATTTCTTAAACTTCTTTGCAAAAAATTCCAAATCACGATCCGTAAAGGTATCATTATCACCAGATGAATCATGCACAACTTCCTTTGTGATTTTCATCGAAAATGTTTTTTGCTCTCTATAACCAGGAAGCTTTTTCTCATAAACTTGCAGTTTTCCTACGAGTTCTTCCAAATCAAGCTTATCGAGGTCATTACTTTCCTCGATGGCGGTAATCTTGGGTAGGAATTTATCAGGAAGGGATCTAAGGATTTTCCTAACTATCCTATTGGTAGGAATAGTCTCACCTAGGTTAAAGCTTGAGTTAATGATATCGTTTATCTCAACATAAAATTGATCAAAGGTCTCATCATCCTTCATTCTAGCGTCCTCAAACCTAGTAGCAAGATCATGGAGTCTACTATTTTTAACAGATAATGTGCCCTCATGCACAGTCTGCAGGATGTCCTAAGTATCCTTGGCTATCTCACACATAGAGATTCTCCTAAATTCAGCAGAACAAATAGCACCATGTATGGCATTAACAGCCTTGCTGTTCCTATTGCTAGCATCAAATTCGTCATTGGTCCAGGTCAATTTATCTTTAGGGGAAGATACCCCATCAACAACAACAACAGGAGGTTTCCACTCGTGTTCAACAGTCATCTTGACCCTCTCATCTAAGGACTTAAGGAACTCCTTCATGCGAACCTTCCAATGTAAATATTCTGTGCCATCAAAAAATGGCGGACAATTCAAGGGTTGACTACGCTCCATAGCTAATGGGTCAAGGATCGAGTTCAGGCTCTGATACCAATTGAAAAATCGTCCTAAGGTTCTGACCCTATACGGAATTAAAATAATAAATAGGACAAGTCCTGTTACTGCTACTATGGAATTGCAACAGGCAAATTAACAGGCAACCACAATAACAATCAAATAAAATATGCTGCAAATATAAAAACAATAACGATAAATAAAGCAGCAAATAAAATCAATCACACAAAATTCAACACAATAATTTTGGTGACGAAGTGGAAAACTCTTTCGAGTAAAAAACCACTCCGGGTATAGGATACCACCCGAATCCACTATATAGAGAAAAACTTACAGCGATGGTCAAGACCTATGGTGGAAACTCCACAGACTCAAGTACCTCAATACTGCAAGAACTCAAGGCAACTCCTCAAGCCCATAACCCACGATTTTCTTCAGAACCTCTGAAGTCTCTGAGTAGATTATATCATCAATGACGCCAGAACTCCGACTACCAAACTTCCTCCTGAAGAACTCTAAAGGATTAGGGAATTTGGGTTAAGTTGTTTTGAAGGTTTATCAAAGAATGGATTTCACCATTAACAAAGAAGACATGAGATTCAAGGAGTCTTCAAGGTAAAATCAAAGAGAGTTGAAATCTTTGAGAGATTTGGCTCAAGGGAAAAGTGTTTCAGCTCTTTCAACCCCTGGGGAATGGCGGCTAAGTGTTATATTTATAGGTAGGGTGAAAAGCTAGGGTTTTTCAGGCCAAAAATGCGTTCAGATCGTAGTCGCGTTTGAACGGTTACTCGAAAGCAACACCAACGCGCCCTTTCTGTGAAGACTCGTTCGAACGCCACTCGAACAAACAACGAACGTGAGCTCTCTGGAATGATCTCGTTCGAACCCAACAAGAACGTGACTCAAACATTTGCTCTCTGGAATTCCCGTTCGAACCTAATATAGAACGTGCCACTATCGCCACACGTTCGAACACTGCAACGAACGCACCACGAACGTATGTCTGATGCTCAGCAGCCAAAAACCAGTCTAATTGCACAAAGATCTTCACGACAGATTACAACTCAATTGAACTTATTTTGTCACGGACACATGCCAATAAAATTGGAACTCACGAGCTTTACGCCTTCTGGTGCATCAACCAGTGTCCAAACTTGGTTGGTGTACATGGAATCCATTTCGGACTTCATGGCTTCTTGCTATAAAGCGGAATCGATATCTTGTATCGCTTCCTCATATGTAGCCAGTTCATTATCCTCAATGAGATTAATATCTACATGAGGTGAGATCAGAAACCCATACCTCTCAGGTTGTTTCATGACTCTCTCCGACCTACGCGGTCCTTGTGTAATAGAAGATTGTCGTACAGTCTCATCCCGGATGGACTGTTCTTGTTCCGTTGAGGATTCTATACCAGGAATAGTATCACTTCGACTTTCATCGAATTCTAATTTCCTCCCACTAACCACTGTATTTAGGAATTCCTTCTCAAGGAAAACCGCATGTAGAGCAAAAAATACTTTGTTCTCTCCTGGGTGACAGAAGTAATATCCTTTGGTTTCCCTAGGATATCCTACGAATAGGCATTTATCTGATTTGGGCTCAAGTTTGGTACCTTCCAAACATTTGACGTATGCCCAGCATCCCCAAATCTTTAGGAATGAGAAACCTGGTTTCTTTTCTGTCTATATCTCATACGGAGTCTGTTGAACAGATTTTGACGGAACCTTATTCAAAATAAGAATTGCATTGTTTAATGCATATCCCTAGAAGGAAATAGGTAGCTCAGTGCGACTCATCATAGACCTTATCATGTCCAACAAATTTCAATTTCTCCGTTCGGACACACCGTTTAATTGCGGTGTTCCAGGAGGAGTCCACTGTGAAAGAATACCATATTCTTTCAAGTAATCTAGAAACTCATTGCTCAAGTATTCGCCACCATGTCCGACCGTAATGTCTTTATACTCTTGCCGGTCTGTTTTTCAACTTCGTGTCGAAACTTTTTGAATTTCTCAAAAGTTTCCGACTTGTGTCTCATAAGATACACAGGACCACAACGCGATGCATCATCCGTAAAGATTATGAAGTATTCGTATCCATCTCTAGCCTGGCTAGACATGGGCCCACATACGTCACTATGAACGAGGGCTAACAGTTCGGTGGCGTGTTCACCTTTACCGTTAAAAGGTGATTTAGGCATTTTGCCTAATAAACAAGATCACAGATGTCATATGAATTTGGATCAAATCCGTCCAAGTACCCACTCTTCGAAAGTGTGGATATGCGAGTCTTATTTATGTGTCCCAGACGACGGTGCCACATATAAGTTTCATCTTTGTTACTCATTTTGAGCCTTTTGTTTGTTATATTATATGTTTGAGATTGATTTATATTCAAAATATAATACCATTATTTGCAACAGCAGTGCAAATTTCTACATCATTTTTATACACAAAACACCCAGTGTTCCTGAATACAAAAGTATACCCACATTGGGTTAACATAGATACAGTAATAATATTCCTAGTCAAACTAGGTACATAATAACAGTCATTAAGTTCAAGTACATGGCCCGATGGCAGTTCTAAAACAAAAGTGCCAACGGCCAAAACGACGACTGGTGCCCCATTTCCGACGCGTAGATCAATCTCCCCTTAGGTCAGTCTCCTGCTAATCCACAGATCCTGCACATCAGTACATATGTGAGTACCACAACCAGAATCAAAAATCCAAATTTTAAAACTAGAAGTAGTCATGTTTATTTCAATAACAAACATACATGAAGCCGGTGTCTTGCCCGCTTTAATCTTCTTCCGGAGTGCCTTGTACTCGCGGCAGTCAAGTTTCCAGTGACCCTGCTTGCCGCACTGGAGGCATACATCCTGAGATTTGTCCTTAGGCTTCCAAGAAGCCTTTGATAATTTGGCCTTGCCTTTCTCTTATGCTTTTTCTCTTTAAAACCATCAGTCGCCTTAGGCCAAGCCTTTGGAGATTGGGACGTTGAAGCAAAGTGCTCCTCACACTTATTGCCCTTGAGAAGCTCCTTCTCAGCTTCCTTCAGAATCGACATCAACTCTCCAAGAGTATCATCTTGGTTCAGCAGTTTATAGTTTATAATAAAACCTCTCCAAGTTTCGGGGAGAGACAGCAAGATCAAATCTACGGTAGTCTCAGCCTCAAGGACTATCCCCATCTGAGTCAACTCATCTATGTCAGCAATCATCTGTGCCACATGGGACTTAACAGACATGCCATATAACGTACGTGCATGGAAGAGCTTCTTCAGCAACTAATATCTCTGCGATCTACGGTTAGATCAGTGAAGATCGTGCAACCTCGCCAACATGTTATAGGGATCCAAGTCTTTGTTCTGTCGACGGAAATGCTGGGTCATAACAGCAAGCATAATAGACTGAGCAATTGTATTTTCATCGCTATGGGTCTTCCAAAGATCTAGCTCAAGCAACTCATCAGGTCTGGGTTTAGGCCCAAGATGTCTCTCTATAGTATATAGTAGCCTCTCGGATCCAAGGACTATCCTCAGATTCATTTCTCAATCGGCAAAGTTTGTCCCCTTGAAGACATTTTCGCCCATGATAATGTCTCGGACACTTTCCTTTCCCGTCATCTTGATTACGATAGTCCAACTATCTAATCAACGATATATGGGTACAATCTAACTGTTACAAGAAAAATACATTATATTAGTCTAACTAATTAATAATTTTGACGAAATAATTTGAAAGCGCGTAAAGCTAAGTATCTGAACGAAATTGCAAATTCAATACTAGCCTCCCACTATTTTTTTAACGAGCCTCTAACCCTCTGTCGAGTACTCGGGAAACCCAGTTTCCTAGTGGGCTAGGATCCCGTTAAATAACACACAACCTTGACTTTGGCCAAAAAGTTGTATGAAACTTAACTAGGTAGATCTCGAATATCAATTGGATCTCATCCAATTCCTAGATCCGGTAGGTGGACATCCAAGTCCGAAACATATATACAATACATATTCCAATATATTAAATATATTTGCCTAACCTTTTTTCCTCTGAATCAACTAAGCCTTGGCTTTGGCACAACAAGCTTAATGATTCCAGTTAAGCGGAACCCATTGACATGGAAAGCTTCATAATCAATGTCGATGGAAAAGAAGTGATCTTGACTTTGGCCAACAAATCACAACTTGGACAAGACACCGATATAGAACAAGGCTTTCATGATTCAAACACATCTGCGATATGACAAAGGTCTTGACTTTGGCCAACAAACCAATGCCAATCTTGGATCTTGAGTAAGAATCACTCAATGGAAGGAAATAATGCTTAAAATGTTTTGAGGGTTTTTCGTGTAAATTGGCAACCAATTTATTATCTTTGTTAAGGTCTTATCATACACCCTTAAGCATGCATTCTAAAAGCATAATAAGGCGCGGAAAGTAAATTAATAATGATATGCAGATGGATATTTAACAGATTGTTCCTAGAACAAATCACTCCATTTCCTCTCCCCGGCTAGAACTATTTGTACTTCTACCCAATTACATAATACAATAATAGAAACCTCAATACATTGAGGGAAATTAGGTGAGAAGAGAATACAAAGAAATAATGAGAGATAAGACTGGACAAGCAGGTCCAATTTATAAATTCCAAATTTACAACTATTTCTAAAATTGTCCTTTCCCTTCTAATATCCATCCGATATACGCTATTCATTCAACACATCCATGTATTCATTTATAGCATGCAATTCAACCAATCTAATCCAATTAATTAGTCTTTAATTATGTGATCATCCAATGTTCAAACAACGATTTGATTTTGCGGGAGTCCAACTCGTTTGAGAATAAGTACTCAAAGTAAAAATTCTTGAATTATATCGAACTACTCGTTAATTCTAATTTAATTTGTATTCAATACTAATTCATTTATTTAATTCCAAATTAAATATCTACACTTTTAATGCGCTTTAATGACTTAGATTCCAAATCTAATCTAATCGGGTCTCAAAGCTCAACTAACATCCAATGATCGTTTAATTAAAGTCCGATGGGCTTTCAATTGATTTTATAAGGCATGGGCTTTGGTCAATATGGGTCAAACCCAATTACCAAGCCCAATTGAGGAATCACCCTCATATGCCAAAAAACCAATTTCGGCCCATAAGGCCCAATTAATCTTTTAAAGCCCATTTGTCCTATTTGGACTTAATAGAATGATTTAGGCCCAATTTGGATCCAATCCAATTGGCCTAAACCAACTTGACCCAACCAAGCTCATTATGCCCGAATACAACAATTTTAAGCCCAATTCACAATTAAGCCCAATTAACCAAATTTTAAAATTCCAAATTTTATAATCCAATTAATTAAAGTGTAATACATCAATTAATTACCCAAATTAATATTTCCAAAATACAATTTAACTAATTAATTATGTATTCATTTGTTCAACTTATGTCCAACATTTTTGAATCAAAAATCAAGTCATTACATGCTCTTTGTTTCTTGAAAATGGTTAGGATTTTTGTCCGATTTAGTTTTTCAATCCGATCGAATTACAAATCAACATTTCCAATTCGTTTCAAGTCATCCAATGATCATCAAAACAAAAATTACCATGAACCTAGGGTAACATATATATATTCGGCCAAGCCTATTCATGCGGCAAAAATTGATCCAATCAATATTTCATGAAATTGATCCAATACAACCTCAATATATCATTATTCAATCATACTCAATCAATCAATTTTATCAAATCATGCTCAAATTGATTTTACCCAAATTTTACCCTAATTCATTTCATGCTCATTTTGGCTCATAGATACCATTGTTGGGTTTCTAGATTTAGTCCCAAGATCAAGATAAGCATAAAATGTGAATGAATAACAAATAAGAGTGGCGGAAACACACTTACATTGATCGGCTTTTGGATGCGTTGATCAACAAAATTTTCCTCCAAGATTGTTTTTTGAATTCGGCCAAGGGACTCCAAAAGCTCCAAGCTTTGTTTTGAGTTTCCAAGCTCTTGAATAGGTTTCCCTAACACCTTATTATGATCCTTGATGATTGCTAGCTTTTTGAGAATTAATGCAACAAAAATTCTTCAAATTTTTTCCCTTCAAAATTCGGTGAAAGAAGAAGAAAATAGAGAGGAAAAATGGCTTACTGCATTCGGCCAAAGAGAGAGAATAGAAGACTTGTGTAATTGTTTCAAAAACAATAATAATGATATACCAAAAGTTGGATTTGGTAAAGGTCCATCAAAGCTTGACATTGGAGTGTTTAACAAGCCACCCAACAACACTCCACCAAAATACATCAACCAAAGCAATTAAAGGTGACATGTGATGTGACATTTGATGTGACATATGGGCCCCACTCGATTCCGAATGCGAGTGGGCCCACAAATAATATCGGGCTTGGGTTCGTAAATTCTGAATTAATGAACTTCCGTCGCAACGTAATTAAATCGAATTTAATTAAATAATTTTACCTAGCAAAATTTCTATTCACGTCGCTAACGAATTAATTCTAAATTAACTCTTTTGCCCGAATTAAAATCTAATTTTAATTCTGCTTCGAAATCTAATTTCGATTAATATATCAAATATATTATTTAACGATTAATTCCAAATTAATCTTTCTCTCTCTTCAAATAGTAATTTATCCAAGATAAAGTCTCTCCGCAATTAATCCCAGATTAATTAAGCTTGAATCATACATTATCGGTGTATCCTCAGGAAGTGACCCAAGAGATCCCTGGATATATTGGCAGTAAATCCGGTCGTCAGACTATCCGAACACGTACGTACCTCGTACTACGTTTTTACCGATTTACGAGACAAGGTTGGCTTCTAGCAAAGCGCCATGCCTACCCAATTCTCCATAAATATTCTTAATGGAATATACGATCTATATCAGGCGTAGTATACCGTAGTATTGTGTATAGCGATCCAGTATCGGATGTCACGTGCAAGGCCTGGGGCTGGAATAATGTCTGCCACGTACGAATCACATATCGGATATCAAGCAACTAGTCTCTTTGAATCAGATAATCATGACCTTGTCATATTATCCAGATGGTTGCAACACAATAGAGAACCAGTTCTGAATCCTTGCATGATCATCATCTCTATATGGCCGAAGTGATACTTCCGTCTTGACATCACATCCAATACACTACGATTCTCAATAAACCCATAAGAGGCGTACACAGAACCTGTTAAAGTCCTGGACGACCAAAACCAAAGCTATCGATTGTCATAAGAACTAGCGATGCAAGTCTCAGGTTAAGACCAAATACACCTACCCTGAAGCGGACTCCCATAGACACATAGACATACTACCAATGGGATTCCGCGGGGTCTATCAAAAGCGAAGCTGTTTTCCGTACCATCGGTAAAACACAACCTCCTATCGCACTTGTATAAGTATCCAATACTTAAATATATGAGAACTATATCGTTATGCCCTCACAACGGGCACAAGTGAAATACCAGTCTATTCCGTATTATCGATGTCTAATCTCGATAATACTATGACTATGGATATTTAATAATTAAACCTTTATGGATTGATACTGTCTCATATCATCTCAATCCAGAACTAATCATATGGACTTTTACCATTTATATATCAAAGTAAATAAATTACAAAACGGTAAAAGGTAATTTCATTACAACATTAGTTAATTTTGTACAAAAACACAATGTCTTTTACAAACAGTGACACTATGGGTCATAACTGTCCAACATGTTTCACAACCCTAGATAGTTTAATAATATTGAATTTTCATTATTCTACATCCGTGCTGTTTTATTTACTTGTTTTAATTAAAGTCATCATCAAATCAAACAACCAATCTATTAGATACTTGTAAAAATTTGGCTTCATAAATTAATAGCATAGGTATTAAGTCCCCCTGGGATCGATACATTTATACTACTTGAACTATACGTATGCTTGCGTTATACGCATGTGATTTCGCCGGTCAATTATCACAATGTCGGACCACCTAGTGTCCATTATTACTACTTGATTATTCTAAGGTCGATGTCATTCTTAGCATATTGATACATCAATCTAATAAGCATATTGACATTACCATTAATAAGGCTTAGAAATGACAATGTAATTATTTTATTAATAAATAATAAATATACAGTACATTATTCGGATTGGCGCTCCAAGCACCAACTCTAATAACATATCATGCTCAATAATATATCACAATGAATTTAGAGTCAAAAGATCACTTTGTGACCAATCATCATCCATGGGAACAGTGCGAAAAAGTTATCAACATAATTAAACATGCAAGTCATATTCAAAAAAATTGCATACATATTTTAGAACTTGTTTATCATTAGACAATCAATGCATATTTCATTAAAATAGAACATACATTCATAAAAAAAATGATAGTAATGTCTATATGCAATGAACGAAAAATATAACCAGCAACAATAGCGTTTTTAAGAAAACTAATATCAAATACTTATAATTTTTCCAGTGCTAACATCCCAACAAATCATAGTTAGGGGTGGGCGCGGTTCGGTTTGGTTCGGTTTTTGCTAAAAACCAAACCAAATCATATTTTACGGTTCGGATTTCTTACCTCTCAAACCAAACCATTAAATAACGGTTTGGTTCGGATTGAAAATTTTTTAACCAACGGTTTACGAATTGGTTCGGTTCGGTTTACGGATTATTATATTTAAAATAAATTCTCATCCACTTAAGTGAAGACCCAAAAAAAAAAACTAGTCTACCCAACAAATAGTATGAAATACTAGGGTGTAAGCTGTGACTTTAGGGAACACATACACTCAATTAAAGATTGAAAAATGAGGCACAATTAATTCTTGTATTTTTTAAAAATATACTAAATAATGATGCTACCATCTTTCTAATTAAGAGACAAATCCAACATCTTAATTTTAAGAATAATGATGATATCATAAAACAAAAAATTGAAGAATAAAAGTACTAACAAATAAATATATTAACAAAAAAATTAAGAATAAAAGTATTAACATACTAATAAAAAAAACATATAAAAAAATTAAAAGAAAAATACAAATTTTTTTATAAAAATATAATTTTTTTTTAATTATAACGGTTCGGTTCGGTTTAACAGGTGCGGTTCGGATTAGCTCCTGAACCGAACCGTAAACCGTTTGGGGTGGGCCAATCCGAACCGCAAACCGAACCGTTAGAAAAAAATCGTAAATTCGGTCCGGTTTGGTTCGGTTTGCGGTTTGGTTCGGTTCGGTCGGTTTTTTTGCCCACCCCTAATCATAGTCTTAGGGAGAAAATCCTTAAATTCTGAAGGCAAATCATACTGGATCATTGGAAACCATGGAAATCCTATGGAAAATTTAGGATCACTACGACAACTTCTGGACATCAAAGGAATTGCCATATTTTTCGCTTTACATCTGATATACTCAATTGCCAACCTCTATATAGCAACATGAACTAAGTGTTTATATGTCTACGTTACTGCTCCCAAATATCAATAAGTTATATTTTTCATATCTCATGGAGAGTGTTACGTTGCATTTTGAGTCTATTAGTATGTCAAATCCAATTACCTTCTCAGATTAACTCTTATTATATATTATTGAATTTGATGATATGAGAAGTCATATCATCGGTTTCATGTGATATCTATCTAATTCAATCAACATGTTTTTTATCATTTCTCTCTACTCGGATGTTATAACCCTTCTTTAGTTTTTTGATATCTTGCTATGATTTTCCTATAACAAAAATGAGGAGAAATTTGTGTAATGAAAACACAAAGTCACATTTGTAACAGTAAATATCACAAAAATATTCAATAAAGTACATAATATGTGATAAAATAACTTTATCATGGTGGATTACAATGATGAGAACATTATGTAAAAAAAGAATTAGACATTCAATCATGATGTATCGGAATTACCAGAGAAAATCGATGCAGACACAAACCAACATGCGGATGCAAGTGGCACGTGCGTCACACATGTTTCACGTGCAACCATGAGCTCCATATGCGAGTCAAGTTACATAGCACATACGACATGTCTTCTTATTATTGTGTACATATACGACATGTTGGTTATTTAATTTGAAAGTAACCAACATTTCGGTTTATCCAGAGGTAAATGTCTCATTTGAACAGTCAATCGACATGTTATCCAGTTGAGTGCTGCTATACGATGTGCACAAGAACCTTTGAGGTTGGATGACATGTGGATCCCAAATGGATAAATGTTTCTCATCCGACATGTCGTCTATTTCAGTACCACCAGTACGACGTGTCGTGCATAACTACCACGAACACAGATGACTGTTTTCTGAATTTCTAAAGTGCAAATGACGTGTCATTTTCATCTTCTGGGATTGATTGTCTTGGCAAGAAAAGACTCGACTAGCCAACTTCTAGTGTTCATCAACTGTTATTTAATTTTTATCTAAATCAAACAAATGATATATTAAATTAAAGGTATCATGTCCTAGTTTCCCTAACAACTTAGAACATGTGATTACCATTTATGAATAGTAAGATATTAATGCCTAAAGTTAGATTTAAAAAAAATTGAAAAATGAAAAAAAAGTAGAAAATTACACATGATCATGAATTAAATACTAATACATCATGCTTTTAAGATTAGAATAACATGATAAGGCTCTTATACCAATTAAGAGAACAACATCTCTAAGATACATGGAACGAATACAAACTTAACCTACCAAGAATCAAAGAATTCATTTACATATATAACGAAATGAAAACACTATAAGAAAACTGTGAAATAGAGACGAATTTGTCATCTCTATCCGTCGCTACTGGGCCACCAGCAACATAAAATAGACGAAAAAATTTTGTCTCTATTCTATTCGTCGCAAAAAGAATAGCGACGGATTAGCGTTTCCGTCGCTAACTATAGAAACAGAATAGCGACGGAATACTTCCCTCGCAAAATTACGACGGAATGTATTATGTCCTTATATAGCGACATAATACATTCTGTCACTAAATAGCGACGGATTTCATTTTTATGCCTTTTTATTTATAAAATGGTCATTTTTATATTTTTAAGAAATTAAATTTATTTTAAACAATATTATTAATATTACTAAAATTATAAAATAAATATATTAATTACATAAATTATAAAATAAACACAATAAATAATAAAATAAAAATTTTATTACATAAACGTTATGATGTGTAACAAAGTACAATATAAAAAAATACATATAAGTTAATCCTCCTTATCTCTCAACTCACAATTAGTTGGCGGATTAGGTGGACATGAGAAGAAGGCTGTGTCTCTCATCATCTGAAAATACCGCTCCATATCTGCGATCTTCTGTTTGAGATCAAACACCTTTTAATTTCGCTTCTGCTGCTCTTCCTCTAGTCGGCGGTGTATCTCTTCATTCAGTCGTTGTTGCATAGTCTGCATCTCAATCCTAACTCGCTCTTACACCCGTTGCTTAAATGTATCATCAAAATTCGTATCGTAGTACGATCTACCTAAGCTACATAATGAATTTGGATATAAAGCGATGCAAGAGAGCCGAGATCGTACACTCGATGTTTCTTAGTATCCGCTCCAAAGACATCTAAGTATAGGCGATTGGTGTCGGTCTGAATCTCAAGCTCACCAGACTCCTCTGAAAACTGAGATGTAATCGCTATCATTTGCTCCACAGCAGCCTACCAGTAATAAAAAATATATATAAGAAAGCAAAAATAAAAATGAAAAGAAAAAAATAAAAATATTTAATTTATAATAAAAAATTTACATTAATGTCGCTCGATCTCGTCAACAAAAGTATCATCTTTCTTTGTGTGCATATGGTTAAAGACCTCATAGCTTGTGGGTGCACGTCCTAATTGAGATTCTTATTTTTAAAAAAAAAAAAGAATTAATAAATCAGTTTAATAAAAGTAAAAATTATTCGCATGTTTGAAAAATATAATCATATCAATAGAATATTGTATGGTAGACTTCGAGCCACCGGTGTGTTTAGAAACACCTGATCCTTCTCCAGCCTTCTCAGTCTTTCTATTTTTTTGATGCTTACTGAGATTTTAATTTAAACTCTGTACTACTCCAATACTCCTGCCATTTATTCCAAACATTATCTGGAATGCAGAGTGGCTTCCCTTCTTCTTTATATTTATAGCGCCATTTACAGAGTTTATCGTTATACCGATTCTTATACACACTATTCCATGTAGTCCTCACAGCGATCGCTTTCTCAGAATCCCACTGATAAAATTTCTGTAAAATTAAAAAAAATTTGAATAAATAATTAATAATCAACAATGACAAATAATACATTACATATAATAATAATAATATAACTGAAATTCATCCCAATAGTATTCTTTTATGTCTTTAGGTACTTTAGTCCACTATGTGCTCTCTTCTATAAATTTCTCCTTAAATATTTCTCCAATCCTGCGGGAGGCTGAAGATATAAACCTGCGTATAAAATAGTAAATAAATATTTAGAGGTTTTTTCGTAATAATAATAATAACAACAACAACAACAATAATAATAATAATAACAACAACAACAACAACAACAACAATAATAATATAAGTTTCCAAAAATCATACTGATCATGACTAGCAGGTATAATCATAAGCTTGGTATAACTCATTAAACTCTGTACTACATGAAACGATCCAGCTGAAGTCGATCATGTTGATGTCTGAGTAGTAGAAAAAAGGTAGGTGAGACTGCAGAGGGTCTATCGGCCTCTGGTGTGAAATGTGATGAGGACCTTTGGCCTGACTGCTCAACTCCTTGTCCTCGGGCAGCTGGTTGTGCTCCCCGTACTATATCTATAATCAATATACAGTAAATAATTCCAGAAAAGAAATCGGTCTCTCAGCATTGAAACTTGAAGCATATTTATAACGATCTAAATCAAACACCAATCTCTAGCAAAATGGACCTCCAAGAAAAATTGCATGGTGCAGACAAAAAGGGTGTCAAATGGGCTGTCATACACTCTTCAAAGACGAGATCATAAAACCAAAATATGTTTCCCTTTTGATAGACCGCAGTCATACTGGTGTAACAAAGCACTAGAAACATCAATCTCTAGCAAAATGACCAGATCTAACATCCACAACAGGTTTAAGAACCACAAAACTCAATATTAACTAAACCAAATATTTTAGATTCCCAAATTCAAAAAGAACAGAACATCCACAACATGTTTAAGAACCACAAAACTCAATATTAACTAAACCAAATATTTCAGATTCCAAATTCAGAAAGAACAGATTGCTTAACTAAACCAAATATTTTAGTTAAGAAATCTATTTTTTTTTTAATTTGAAGAGATTTTCATTTCTGGGCTTCAAATCTTTATCTATAATAACTGTAGCAACAGAACTTAGAAACCACAAGAGGATTTTTGCGGGAGAAATGATGAAATTGTAAAAGAAGAATGGGTACAACAAAATTCCAACAACTAATTTTTCTACCTAGTAATATAATTATATATATATATATATATCTATATATATATAAAAGCTATTGAACTTGGGATAAAGTCAGTAAAATGATTACATGTAAAAGCTATTGAAGTTGGGATAGTATTCCAACAGATGATACTTGGGAGAAATCATACAAGAATAAAGTATAACTATTTTATTTTAATTCTAGCCTGAAATCTATGAAAACAGGAAATGCTAAACCTTCAAATTATCCATTTCCACACCCTAATTGAAACTCAGAATATATGTAATATAACATATCCATGATAGTTTCAGTTAAATATAAATATCTTGCAACCACCAAACAAGTGCCTTGTCTTCCTCTCAAGGGCACAAAAGATAAGGAGTCTATGTCTTATAAGATTTTCATTTTATTTATCAAAAGTTCCTCAGAGTGCCATAGGAGGCCAAATTCAAAGATTGGTTAATGTGCCCATAAACCCAAGACAAACAAAACCAAGCTCCAATCCAGTAAGATAATTGAGCCACAAAAGACCCTACAAAGCGCAGCCGCTTCATGCTAATGTCAGTATAATGCAGAAAGCCGCAAAAATGAAATGAAATGAAATTCATCTTTATAAACACACTTCTATTCTTCATACCCATTTTTGTAATCATACAGCATCTACCCACCAAAAGCAACAGTGAATTATTGTTGACTTAGTGTGCATAAAGACAGTTTGCACCGAAAGCAAACTGTCTTCATGCAATTGCTTTGCATGGCTAACAGCCATGCAAAAACGTGTGTGTGTTTGTGAAGACAGCCTCTGTGTGTGTGTATGCAAGCTGTGTATGAGTGCCAACCGCTTGACACTGTTCACGCGGTTTGGGCACTATAAAAGGGCCATGAATCCATTTGTAAAAGCATCCCTAAATGTGTGAAAGTGTAGTGAGAGTGATTGGTGAGAGTTTTTTGTAAAGCTTGTATTGGAAGCTTTGTAATTCTTTTGTGGGTATATAAAAGAAGAGTTTTCTCTCAAATTATCCTCTATTTTTGTGTGTTCATTCACAACAAGTGGTATCAGAGCTACGGTTCCACGGAGGGATCCCGAAATTCAGTAACGAAGTTTCGGTTCGGAAAGTCGGTTCCGACAAAAGTTGTCGAAAATCGATTTTGAGCATATCATCGGACTTTTCACGGCGAGACGAGCACGGTGATATTTTCCCTGTGTCGTCTGAAGGTAGAAGACGACTGCCACGTCATCAGTCCAGTCAGCGCCACGTGTCGACCAGTCAGCACACAGTCAGCGCCACGTCAGCGCACAGTCAGCAGCCCAGTCATCCGCCACGTCAGCGCAAAGTCAGCGCCCAGTCAGCGCCACGTCAGCGCACAGTCAGCAGTCCAGTCAGCTGCCACGTCAGCGGTGCCTGGTAAATTTCCGATAGGTCCCTGAACTTTCTGGAAATTACAATTTAGCCCCAATACTTTCAGATATTTACAATTTAGTCCCTGAACTTTTTGTAAATTGCAATATAGTCCCTGAACTTTTCCGTAATTGCATTTTGGCCCCTGAACTTTCGGAAATTGCACTTTGACCCCTGTAATTTCTGGAATTTGTAATTTGGTCCCTGTGTCGGATTTTGACAAACGAAGTGTCATTTCCACCATTTTCGACCATTCCGGACGCAACGGTGAGGTCCGTTTTTTGAAATTCTGCTTAGAATTTTTATGATGGAGGGGAGCAACGGAAAAATGGTTTTGTTAACAAGTACAAACTATTTTACATGGAGAGGAAGGATGAAAGACCTTCTGTATGAAGGACTATGATGGACCGGTATTTCTGGAGAAGAAACCAGAAGGAATATCCGATGAGAAGTGGGCTAATCTTCACCAGAAAACATGCAGTACTATTCGTCAGTGGATCGACGATAGTATCGTCAACCATGTCAGTGAAGATGTAAATGCACGTACCTTATGGGGAAAGCTGGAGGAGCTTTTCCGAGCAAAGACTGGCAACAACAAGCTGTACTACATCAAGAAGATGATAGGTTTGAAATACCAGGAGGGTACAGCTGTGGCGGATCATATCAATGACTTCCTCGGAACCATGAAGGAATTGTCTGGATTGGGCATAGACTTCGGAGATGAGGTAAATGGTTTAAAATACTCCTTAATACGTTACCAGAATCTTGGGAAACGTTCAGATCTACGGTGATCAATTCAGCCGCAGATGGGAAAGTCACTATGGAGATGGCAAAGACCAGGATCTTCGAGGAAGAAAAGAGGACGAGAATGCAGGAATCAGCATCAGCCTCAACCTCAGAAGCTCTAGTGTAAGTGAAAAAGAACACCAGAAGGGGGAGGAGTAAAAGCCGAGGCCCAGGGAGATCAGACAAGAACCGAGGGAAATCAAGAACGAGGGATATTGAGTGCTATCACTGTAAGAAGAAAGGCCATATGAAGCGGGATTGCTACAAACTGAAGAACGAGCAGTCCAGGAGAGATGGTGACTCTAATCAAGAAAGAGTTGCTACAACCACCGAGAAAACCTCCAAAGACTTCTGCATAATGTATGAAAAAATGTTGTGAATCTTGCCAGCCACGAGACCAGTTGGGTGATAGATAGTGGCGCATCCATACACGCCACATCTCGCAGAGACTTCTTTTCATCTTACACACCAGGGGACTACGGTGCTGTAAGGATGGGGAATGACGGACAGTCCAAAGCCGTCGGTATTGGAGACATCTGCCTTGAAACAGAGAATGGGACAAGGCTAGTGTTGAAGGGAGTCAAGCACATCCCAGACATCCGGTTAAACCTGATCTCAACAGGAAAGCTGGATGATGAAGGTTTCTGCAGCACCTTTAGTGACGGATGCTGGAAGCTCACTAAAGGATCAATGGTCGTGGCACGAGGTAAGAAAGACTCAACCCTGTATTTAATGCATGCTAAGCTTTCAAATAGTAGCATAAATACAGTCAACAGCAATGAGGCAGCCGAGTTATGCCACAAAAAGCTCGGTCACATGAGCCAAATAGGGATGGAGATACTACGCAGGCGGAATGTTCTTCCGGAATTGAAGAACTCACACTTACGGAAGTGTGAACACTGCATGGATGGAAAGCAGAACAGAGTATCCTTCCAGAGCTCCCCGCCTCAACGGAAACCGGAGGTACTAGATCTCATACATTCAGATGTATGCGGTCCGATGCAGACACGAACACTCGGAGGGTCACTGTATTTTGTGACATTCATTGATGATCATTCAAGGAGGATATGGGCATACACCTTGAAGAGAAAATATCAAGTGCTGGGAGTGTTCAAAGAGTTTCATGCCTTGGTGGAGAGAGAAACCGACAAGAAACTAAAGTGCATCAGAACAGATAACGGTGGAGAATACAGAGGTCCGTTTGATCAGTACTGCAAGACGCAAGGAATCAGACATCAAACGACACCTCCGAAGACACCTCAGCTGAATGTCCTAGCTGAGAGGATGAACAGAACCTTGTACGAGAGGATCAGAAGCTTGCTGTCACAAGCCAAGCTGCCGAAGACATTTTGGGGAGAAGCACTCATCACAACAGTTCATGTTTTGAACATGTCCCCAGCGGTCGCACTGAAAGGTAATGTTCCTAACCAAGCTTGGACAGGTAAAGAAGTGTCGTACGAGCACTTACATGTCTTTGGGTGCAAAGCATTTGTACACATCCTAAAGGACGAGAGATCCAAGCTTGATGCAAAGACGCGACAGTGTGTCTTTATTGGCTATGGTCAGGATGATTTCGGCTACAAATTGTATGATCATGTGGAGAAGAAGATCGTCAGAAGCCAAGATGTTGTCTTTGTTGAAGACCAGACCATAGAAGATATCAGAAAGGAGATGAAGACAATGCCCCAGCAATACAGAAATGTGAATCCAGAACCTCAGACACCGGTGCCAGTTCGAGTTGAAGATGAGGTTCCCAGACAGTAGGGTACAGGTGATGAAGCTCCCAGAGATGATGATCATGATCAACCACCAGTACCAGAAGCTACACCAACATTTCCACAGAGAAGGTCTGACAGAGAGAGGCGACCTTCAACTAAATACTCTGCATATGAGTATGTGCTGCTTACTGACGGGGGAGAACCCGAGAGCTACCAGGAGGCTGTGGAAACAGAGGACAGAGAAAAGTGGGAGGAAGCCATGCAAGATGAGATGAAATCTTTGCATGACAATCACACTTTTGAGTTGGTGAAATTGCCAAGAGGCAAACGGGCTTTGAAGAACAAATGGGTGTACAGGGTGAAGCAACAGGAGCATACTTCACAACCCCGGTACAAAGCCAGACTAGTCGTCAAGGGATTCAATCAGAGGAAAGGCATTGACTTCGATGAAATCTTCTCTCCAGTTGTGAAGATGTCATCCATCAGAGTGGTACTCAGCTTAGCAGCAAGCCTCGACCTGGAAGTTGAGCAGATGGATGTCAAGACCGCATTTCTTCACGGAGACCTGGAAGAAGAAATTTACATGGAGCAACCAGAAGGCTTCAGAGTCAGCGGGAAAAAGGACTATGTGTGCAGACTCAGGAAAAGCCTATACGGTTTGAAACAGGCACCGAGACAGTGGTACGTGAATTTTGAGTCAGTTATGGGGGAGCAGGGATACAAGAAGACTACTTCAGACCATTGTGTATTCATTCAGAAGTTTTCTGACGATGATTTTATCATCTTACTGTTATATGTAGATGATATGTTGATAGTTGGCAGGAATCAATCGAGGATTGACAATTTGAAGCAGCAACTGAGTAAGTCTTTTGAGATGAAAGACTTGGGGCCAGCTAAACAGATTCTTGGCATCAGGATCGGTCGTGATCGGAAAGCCAGGAGGTTATACTTGTCACAGGAGGAGTACATCGAGAAGGTACTTCAGAGATTCCAGATGGACAAGGCTAAAGCGGTTAGCACTCCTCTAGCTACCCACTTTAGATTGAGTACGCAGCAGAGTCCCTCTACTGAGACAGGGAAGGAGGAAATGAAACAGGTTCCATACACCTCAGCAGTGGGAAGTCTTATGTATGCCATGGTGTGCACGAGGCCAGACTTAGCACACGCAGTTGGATTGGTCAGCCGGTTTATGTCAAACCCAGGACGGGAACACTGGAATGCGATCAAATGGATCATGCGGTATCTTCGAGGCACATCCAAGATGAGATTATGTTTTGGAAGCAGCGACAAACCAGTGTTGATGGGCTACACCGATTCAGATATGGCAGGAGATGTGGATACCCGAAAGTCTACTTCGGGGTATCTGATTACTCTTTCAGGATGAGCTGTGGCATGGCAGCCTAGGTTGCAGAGATGTGTTGCACTTTCTACAACAGAGGCGGAATTCATTGCAGCGACAGAAGCTTGCAAGGAATTGCTGTGGATGAAGACATTCGTCCAGGAATTGGGTTTCAAGCAGGAGAAGTACATTTTGTACTGCGATAGCCAGAGCGCTATCTATCTCGGTAAAAATTCCACCTTTCATTCGAGGTCAAAACATATCGATGTGAGGTATCACTGGATACGGGACGTCCTGAGCTCAAGGCTGTTAGAACTCAGGAAAATTCACACCGACGACAACGGTGCCGATATGTTCACGAAGGTTTTACCGAAGGAGAAGCTTGAAATCTGCCGTGTCATAGCCGGGATGACAAAACTCTCCACATAGTCAGAGTGGGGAGATTCAGAGAACTACGATTGGCTTGATCCCAACTCAGGGTACGTAGGCAGTCATTCAGATGCAGCCAAGGGAGGATCCTTTGGAGGATCCAGATTTGGATGATAGATGGTCGGCTCAGATTTTTCGGGAAATCTTCACCGAGGGGGAGATTTGTTGACTTAGTGTGCATAAAGACAGTTTGCACCGAAAGCAAACTGTCTTCATGCAATTGCTTTGCATGGCTAACAGCCATGCAAAAACGTGTGTGTGTTTGTGAAGACAGCCTGTGTGTGTGTGTATGCAAGCTGTGTATGAGTGCCAAACCGCGTGACACTGTTCACGCGGTTTGGGCACTATAAAAGGGCCATGAATCCATTTGTAAAAGCATCCCTAAATGTGTGAAAGTGTAGTGAGAGTGATTGGTGAGAGTTTTTTGTAAAGCTTGTATTGGAAGCTTTGTAATTCTTTTGTGGGAATATAAAAGAAGAGTTTTCTCTCAAATTATCCTCTATCTTTGTGTGTTCATTCACAACAATTATATCATTTCATCAATTGCCAGAATCTTCAATTTTAACAACTTGCACATGCCAATAGCAAAAACTAGTCTAATGTTCAAAGTTCAAACCTTGCAGTTTCAGTACTTCCATACATGTTCCCTAAAAACCATACCCAAATCAATTTCTGATTACTTATTTGTAGAATTGAATCTTTTAACTGAATATAGATAATCCCATTCTAAAACTATCTTACATCCCCTCATCCACTTGAAATAGCACATATATAAAATTTCACTGATGCAATAATATAAATAGACTAGATCTCAAAATTCTCAAGTTGTCCAACAAAATTCCTCAATATGTTTCTTTCTTATATATTATAGTATTAAAAAAAAGATAAGAAAAGTTGTAACCTAGATCTTTGCTCTCCCTCTCACTTTCTTTCAAAACATGTTTTATATTTCAATAAAAAATGCCCCCAAAACAAACCGAAATCAAACACCATAAAAATAACTTTCTTTACAATAAAGTCCCAGCAAATAAACTACTCAAATTCAATCCACAAGTACACTATCTCCAAAAGGGTTCGATATCACAAGCAATTCAAGTAAGGATCTAAGCCCAAATACAAAATGCCAAAGCCGAATGAAAACATACAAGTGAAAATTAGTTACATGTGCTTTAAGCGAAGCCAAGATATAAATGCCTCAAGGACCTGGCAAATCAATCAAAGTTGAAATGATCAAAAAACCACTTCATGAAACATTTATTAGCAGATTTTTTATTTTAATAGCAAATTTATAAATGAGGATACAAGGATTCATATATTTTTTACATTTGGAATAACAATGTCAAACTTTTACATGTCTTGGATAATTAATGAGCTAGTAACAATGACTATATTCATAGAAGATAATCTATACCATGCCACCAGTAGCATCACCAAAGAGGACGAACCCAAAAAAGCCATTGTTGCTTAATATTAATTTAATAAAATTCAAAAGGAGAAACCCACAAAAGCTATTCTTGTTTATTATTAATTTAATACACTACTCATTGTCTAAATCATCAAATTGTTCATCATCTTCATTTTCCTCCAATTCTTCAGATTCTTCATCTGATTCTATTTCTATTTCTGGCTCATCATCTTCCTCAATATCCATGTCCTTAATATCGATATAGTTGTCATCTTCACCAATTAATCGCTCAGGTTCAGAATCTGCCACAATTTCTATTGCATGCATTTCTACAACATCCTCTTTAAACGCAACTCCATGTGACATCGAGGTTGTCAAAGATGGTTCAGGCACTTCAACAACAGCACATGCTTTTAATTTAGACACAGACCACCAATCGCTTAGATTTTTTCATATGGTTGGATAAGTGGTGTAATACACTTGCCCTGCCATAATAAACAGATCATATTTTCGATAACTCCTTTTATGATGCACATCTACAATCTTGTATTGCTTGTGAATTTGTGTACCAACATTCGGAGTCAGATCGAATCATTTACACTTGAATAATACTGTTCTTTTAATCGGTAAGGCAAGAAACTCTAACTGAACAACTTCCAATAACACGTTGTAATAATCTGTCTCATTTGCACTATGATTAAATCCCTTAATGCAACACCGCTATTCATTGTCGCACTATCTAAAATGTGATGTTCCGTGTGAAACTTGTATCCATTCAAATAATATACCGGGAATATTTTGACTTTTCGCAATGGCCACTTTGCTAAGTCCTTTATGAATCTTTTAGAGATGTTCGAGGATAGATTACGTGCCTACACAAGATAATAATTTGAATAACATATTTCCATAAGCTTTTATTTATAAATTATAAAATACAATAATTTTTTTGTTTTATAATAACATATGTTTCGAATCATAATACGAATTCTTGGTCAAGTTTGTTGTCAACCACAACTTCATCAATACCTCGTTGAGTTTCCCTTAACTCCGCAATGTACACACTAACAAACAGAATATGTTATCTTTTATAAGATACTTATTATTAAATTAATGTGCAATAAACTTATAAAAATTCATAAAATTAACCACAGTTACTCAATATAAGGTTTAATTTCCTCGCAATTCAACAAAATATATGTGCGAACTGCAAGATATTCTTTATCATCTATAAGTAAATGCTCAAGTCTTTACTGGACCACTATAAGTAAAACAACCAAAACAGAACAAAATTCAAGAAAAACAACAAGCACCTGATGCTTGATGAGGTGATTGTGGATAGTGGTTGGGCTGTCGAGCTGCGAGATGCGACCTACGAGAAAGTGAGAGACCGAGCTACAATCAATTTATTTAAATATTTAATCCATGCATAGATCATCATAAAATACATTAATATGCATGCTAACAACTTAAGTGCAAATTTAGAAGTGTTAAAATCATAATAAAAATATATTTTAAGATAAGATTATTTGAAATCTCTTAATAATATGTTGAAAACGTTAGTTAAATTGTATTACCGAACTAACTAGGGTAGGAGGAAATGATGATTTCCTTAAAATAATAATAACTTCATTAATTGTCAAAACCGTTAATTAGTTATGTTTGGATTGCTACTAAATAACTATGTCAAAATTAATGCTAATTAGATATTAATACTTTCATATATAGAATAAAATGAATTGAAAGAGTAATGCATTGCAGGCAAAAAGAAAATGGTCACTGCCAATTAAGCTGAACAAATAATGAATAGAATAAAATGTTAGCTATAGCTATTCTAATCGAGTGAGAAACTTGAAAGGAAAGGATAGAAATTTTTTATATGTTTCCACTCTATTGCTTCACCATGGAACTTGGTGCAGGCAAATATGCGCTAACGTTTTGTTTTCATAGTTAAATCCTTTGTTGGGTGACTGATGCACATGCACTCGATTCTTTACAAAACAAACATAATAATCTCAAATGATGAGCAAAATAGTCCTTGCAATTAGAGGGACAAAGCGGCATACAAATGTGACCATGGCAATCGAGCTGAATGCATAGCCAAGGGAACTAACCTCGAAAAGTTTAGCTACAACTTTTGTAACCTGTGCCTGGATATCCTGGTTCATAGAGAATAATTCTGCATTCACCAAGCTTACAGCGGTCAAAGTGAACCGTCCATATTAAAATAAAATGGGTTATTGTATTACTTGTACATAAACATGAAATAGTCATAATAAAACTTGTTAACTGCTTTAAAGTCAGTTAAGTTTAATTCACTATAACATAATTAGCAGCAACTTGTTAATTCACTATAACACAATTAGCAGCAACTTGTTAGGTCTCTCAACGATCTCATAATACCCAACACAAAACCCAGCCAACAGAAATACCCAATACAAAACCGTCTCTTAACAATCTCATAATACCCAATACAAAAACCAGCTTCTGAAAGAATAAAACCAGTACCACAACCAACATAAAATAACATATTGACACACAGACCTAATTGAACTAAATCAGTAATTCATCAACACATAATCGGCCAGAATTAGCTAAGACACAAATTCTTTAGAATCAAAATATACCTTTTTTATTTGGTGTAATTATGACACGTACACAAATAATAATAAGTTCACCAGATATGAAGGAAGAAAATAAAACAATAGGAATTATTGTTAGAATTATAACAAATCATAATGATAATTACCGTAATGTCTTATTGTCGACTTCTTAACAAAATATGCAAGCTAACATTGCTTATTTTCTATCTAGAACTGCACTACTAGAGGGCAGTCTTAAATTTTATATACCTTAGCACCCCCAATTTATTTTTACCCATATTTTAATTTATTACATTGGGCATATTTGAAATTTAGGGGCTAAATTGTTAAGTTTGTGAAAATTGGAATTAAAAATGATGTTAAGAACAAGTTTAGGGAAACAATTAATAATTGTCTCATTGTAGCCTATTTTTCAAACCCTTTATTTCCACACACAACAGCCACCAACGTGAGAGAGAGAAAGTCATAGGCGTGAGAAAAAAAATAGAAAGAAAAGAGAAAAATGAGAAAAAGAGAGAGATTGATCTCGATCCGTCCGATCTGAAGCCGACTTGGACTGAATCTTTGAGAGAAAAGCGTAGATTTTGACAAGAGAATTATTTTTGTGGTATCTTCATCGCGGGAAACTCCCAAGTTTCATAGAAATCCCGGTAAGAAATTTTTAAAGGTTTTTCTTGATTTCCCATTGATCCAGAACTCCAATTGACGAACCGTCAGCAGCATTGGAACCGGGAGGATGAGGGGAAGATTCGGCCGTCGAAATTCTTAGAGTCCGACCGGCGAGTGAGGCCCACGCTTGGCCTGGACGAACGAAGTGTGGCCCACACATGCCGTACAGTTTGTTACCGCCAACTTCCCGTGTATTCCTTCGTGATTTCTCGACCATTCCGAGTAGTAACGGACCTCCGAATCTAACTTTTCGTGTAAATTATCATTGTATTCGATTTATACCTGTTATGTATTTCGGAACGGAATTAGCTTTAAAACATGATTAGTTTACATGCTTAGGCCATATAATTGATTATCTTGTGGTTAGAAGTGAATGATGAACCTTATCGGGAAATATGGTCGAGTAAGATTTGTGTGCGGGAAATTATTGTAAGCTCGAGAATTAGGCTAGTGATGTTGGATTAAATTGTGGATGTGTATGTTGAGAATATAATTTGAATGTAAGTTGATGATTATGGGTTGTATAATCGGAATCACTTTTTGTTAGGATTACGAGAGCGACCGAATCATTTTTCTTACGTATTATATCATCTATTCTAGTTAGGATTATATTTCTTATAGTAAATTCTTTTGTCTCTTTAGGTGATCATGATACCTTAAGCGGGGACGATCGAGCTGCATAGTTCTTTTCTCTATAGTCAGCTCACCAGTTTATAGTAAATTCTTTTGTCTCTTTAGGTGATCATGATACCTTAAGCGGGGATGATCGAGCTGCATAGTTCTTTTCTATATAGTCAGCTCACCAGGTGCGTGGATAAGCTTGTAAGATTGATGTTTTCAAAAGTATATAGTATATATGTTTTCTTAAATGAATTTTTAAGGTAATACATTAAATGATTTTATTTTTATAAAGTTATATTTTGCTATGAAAGTGTAGATCGAATATTGATTATGTTGAAATCATGTGTATGTGATATATGAGAAACTTGCATGATTTGAGATATATGAGCATGTGTTTTCGAAATGAATTTTATGTTAGGATGCACCCCGTGTACATATATGTGCCAGATTATTTGTCGTGAGATGAGGTCTCACGTTGCCAGTTTTTGCTCCGGATGCCAGTTATTGCCGTGTAGATGCCCCATGGTGCCAGCTTTGCAGTATTGTCACGAGAGTGTGCATATTAGATGAATGAGCAGCTTATTTTTACAGATATTCTTGAGCAGAATGAGTTTTATTAAAGATGAGATTTGATATATGGATTTAATGTTTTATGTATTTATTTATATTATGAAAACTTATTCGATCCACCTTGTTACCTATTTATCCACGGTACTAAGTTGTGATCCATTGCACTAAGCGTGAGCTTATCCCTTTCTTTAACATTTCAGGTTTAGCAGATTAGTAGATCATTCCTTCCATTTGTTGTTTCATCATCATTTCTTACCAGTAGAGAAAGGTTGTGCCAACAATAGAGTATCTTTATTATGTTTTGAGACTAAAATTTTAGATATGTCAGTCTGGAGAGAATTTGTTATTTGATTATAGGCACTGAGCTTTTATTTGATACGGAAAATGTTTACTTTTCTTCATGGATATTCTTTTGAGTTGGATCATGGAGATCCTATTTATATGAGGATTTTTATTCAATTTTGATTTTATTTGTATTTGGAGAATTTCTCAATATTACAGGGGAAACTCCGTCCGTTTCAAGTCTCCATCCCACCTCTACCTACCTAAGGGGGCGGGGGTGTTACATATACTCTAAACGAATTTTAAAAAATATATGATATCTTAAATTTAAAATCCTTAATTTTGGCTCGAGAGGCTGGTCAACAGCGTGAGCTGCTTCACGGGCAGTACTACTGCTCGTCAGCTGATGAGCATATCTGCAACATCAATCATCAAACGAGAAGCAAAGCATAGCTACTATTGCTTACATGGTTTCCTATCTTGTACCAAAAAGCTTGTAACTTTCCGCCTATTTGAAGAAAATCAATTGACATAAAGATGAAGAACATTACAAATCTCCACTTGAAACAGCTATTACATAATATTTCAGTGGAAATGGTGAGCCGTTTTGAAAAAAGAAGCGCCCCTGCAGTTGCTTTAAGAGTGATTCATTTGACCTGTGGTTGAAGCAGTACTACAAATGGCTAAAGGCGAGACTCGAGAGACTATTCGTCCTCTAGCTCACTATAATAAAATACATAACAAAATTACATGCATTATTACACGAGACTTTCTGTTCACAACTACAGAACACAAGTTTTTTTATATCAGATCCAATCCCATAAGAAGCCGGTATCTTTCGTTATGAAATTTGAGACAAAAATTTTTCAAATAATTAATCCACTCAAAATTCGGGATGATTTTTCGTTGCAAATTTTGATCGAAATTCGAGATTTTGAAAAAATTGATTAAGATTTAGGACAAGACGAGATGAAACCAACACGGAACGTCCCTATTTTCATCCCTAATTTACCCTGATGTGCACAGTTGGAAAGAGAAACTTAGCAAAACAGAGTAAACAAACAACTGACAACATTCACATAACTTTAAAAAAACACAAAAATATTATTCATGTTTATGGATCTCTCAGTCTAAAACAACATACGTCCGCAAAATTCAGGTAATCTGAGATAAGTTGACGACAATAAATTAGTTTAGTAATTTTATAACTTGATTTCATATGGCATTTTTATTTGTAATTTTATTTTTGAAACAACATATCTAGTATATGTTTTCTTGATCTTAAGACACAGATTCTTTAGAATCAAAATATACATTTTTAATTATCTCAACTTTCTATAAAAATATCAACTATAATTAGCTAAGAATTCGATATTAATATTCACCACTCCCCACCCATAAAAAGCTGAAAACATGATCTTGTCTTTCGCATCATTCAAGTCCTAAATTAGCTTCACATCTTTAAAAACTACATCTCTCAGTCTCTCTAATGGAAGATATAGGAGAAAATGAGGAGTTTCTGAATCTAAGCCTAGCCATTGTTACATCAGACTCCTGTGGTGACAAACAAACAAAGAGGAAGAGATCAATCACTAGGGTTTCTTCAGACTGCAGAAGGCTAAATCTTCAACAACTACATCTCTCACTCTTTCAAACCCAGCACGCATGCATGAACAAGAGCAATTTCTTCTCTCAGTTTTCTGTACGTAAAACTATTACAATTATTACACGGTAATTGGGAAATCCAAATATGACAGTGATTACAATAAACTTCGGATCAGACCCTAACGGCGGAAGCAGGGGCTGATGAGCAGATGCAGAGGCTGAACAGCAGAGGCAGAGGCAGAGGCAGAGGCTGAACAGCAGAGGCAGAGGCAGATGCTGAGGCAGAGGCAGAGGCTGAACAGCAGAGGCAGAGGCTGAAGGCAGAGACAGAGGCAGAGGCTGGCAGTCAGAGGCAGAGGCTGAAGGCAGAGGCAGAGGCTGAACAGCAGAGGCAGAGGCTGAAGCTGATGGCAGAGGCAGAGGCTGGCAGTCAGAGGCAGAGGCTGAAGGCAGAGGCAGAGGCAGAGGCTGGCAGTCAGAGGCAGAGGCAGAGGCTGGCAGTCAGAGGCAGAGGCTGAAGGCAGAGGCAGAGGCAGAGGCTGGCACTTCACCTTCCCGAGGCTTGTTGAAAAACAACAATATCCTTAAAACAAATTCGTCCCCTACCGTAGGTGCAGTAGAACATGAGACGATTGTTTCCCAGGATACAACGGGAAAACGCACGAGCAAGGGCACCACCAAACTCGCACCAAAAGAACAACAAAGTGTTTGAACTCTCCTTGTAAAACAAAACAGGAAATCTGTTTTTTTTTTTTTTTTATTCTCTATCTTGAAAACAAGAAATGATGTTGTTTATATAGGAAAATAAAACACATCTCAATTAATGGAAATAAACTTGTCAATTAAATCTCATAAATGGGAGATGTTACACATTGTTGTAACCACTAAGCTAATTAAATTAGCACTAATGGAAATTAAACTATGTAACCACCAAGCTAATTAAATTAGCACTTATGGAATTGTAACCACCAAACTAATTAAATTAGTTGTTATGGAATTACAAAAGGCTTGGAAAAATTGTAGAGAAAATTGAACTTTGAGCAACAATTTCTCATTCACCCAAGCACCATTTTAAGCATATGAATATACCATTTCGAAGTACTCACGGAGGAGTATCTGAATCATTCAATAAGAACCACTAACACGAAGTGGATCATGCTTAAAATTGAGCCTCAAAATGCTTACTCATAAGCATTTTTCCAACAATCCCCCACATGAATGAAATTGGCGAAAAATCGTCAAATAAAAATATTTTATAATACATTTTATTTTGACCTAGAAGAGTTCAACGGTTCAACACCTGCATAGGATAGGTAGGCCTCAGCCTTTGAACCTTCCCTTGTGAAAATATATCTCATTACTGGCTGACAGTTGACGCGATGTCATTGAACTGTACTGCCGTTCATGTAATTGGAGAACACATATCACACAGATATTTTACCTACACATTTGAGTTCTCATTATTATGTTCATTTTGGCCATGAACATCTACCTGGTTCTGCAAGAGTTTCTAAAAATTGTGCCCCGTACAATTCCCTTTGAAGCGGCCCCACTTCTCTCTCACATAGGTGATTTCTTATTTAAGAGTATCTCGTAATACTCTGCTCGGATTCCCGACGCATAAGAATCATTAAAAGCTTTTGCTTAACCTCTATCCATACGAGCATCACTGTTTCATTTCATCATAGGAATGGACTAGAGGGTAACCCCCCCACAGTGATCCAATTATGTCTTTTACGAGTAGGTTGTCCCATTGAACCTAGATCTTGGGATCTCCAGTCAACAAGGTTGGGTTTTCCTTCGTAATAAACATTTATCTAATGGGCTTTAGTCCCTTCCCCTCGATGATTTCACAACTAACTCTCTATTTAACCCTTTGGTTAGCGGATCCGCAATGTTATCCTTTGACTTTACATAGTCAATCGAAATAACTCCAGTAGAGAGTAATTGTCTAACGGTATTGTGTCTACGACGAATATGTCTAGACTTACCATTATACATATTGTTATGTGCCCTTCCAATTGCAGATTGACTATCGCAATGAATGCAAATTGCTGGCACTGGCTTAGGCCAACTTGGAATATCCTCTAGAAAATTTCGAAGCCATTCTGCTTCTTCAGCACACTTGTCTAATGCAATGAATTCTGATTCCATTGTAGATCTGGCTATCACAGTCTGTTTGGAGGATTTCCATGATATAGCTGCACCTGCTAGTGTAAACACATAACCACTAGTAGACTTTGAGTCTTTCATGTCAGATATCCAATTAGCATCACTGTATCCTTCGACTACAGCTGGATATCTATGATAGTGCAACCCATAATTACGAGTAAAACGTAAGTACCTAAGTACTCTCACTATTGCTTTCCAGTGATCAACCCCTGGATTACTCGTATATCTGCTGAGCTTATTTACTGTACAGGCTATATCAGGCCTTGTACAACTCGAAAGATACATCAAACTCCCGATCACTCTAGAGTATTCTACTTGAGATATACCATCTCCCTATTCTTTGATAGGTGTAAACTCACATCTAAGGGAGTTCTAGCCACAGCTGAATCATCATTGTTGAATTTACCAAGAATTTTGTCCACATAGTGCGACTGATCAAGAATAAGTCCATCTGGACTTCTCGAGATCTTTATTCCCAGAATGACATCTGCAAGACCCATGTCTTTCATGTCAAACTTGGATTTCAGCATATTCTTGGTAGATTTCACCATTTTGACATTACTCCCGACAATCAGTATGTCATCACAACGTAGAGACATAAAATGACATAGCCAACTTCTGTCTCTCTGACATAAATGCATTTATCACATTCATTGATTTTGAAACCATTTGCCAACATGGTGTCATCAAACTTTTTATGCCACTGTTTCGGGGCTTGTTTCAATCCATACAAGGATTTAACTAACTTACAGACTTTCTTTTCTTGTCCTGGAGCTATAAAACCTTCAGGTTGTTCCATGTAGATTTCTTCATCTAAATCTCCATTCAGAAAGGCTGTTTTCACATCCATCTGATGTACCTCAAGATTGCGCAACGCTGCAATCGCTAGTATCATCCTTATGGAATTTATTCTCGTTACAGGAGAATAAGTATCAAAGTAATCAAGACCTTCACGTTGTCTATAACCTTTAATTACAAGTCTTGCTTTGTACTTGTCAATTGATCCATCTGCCTTTATTTTCCTTTTGAAAATCCACTTGGACCCTAAAGGTTTACATCCGGGGAGGAAGATTCACTAACTCCCAGGTGTGATTTTGTAAGATGGATTCAATTTCACTATTGATGGCATCTTTCCACAAGGCACCATCAGCTGACCTTACAGCTTCGTTATAGCTTTGAGGATCATTCTCTAGCAAAAATGTCAGAAAATCTGGACCAAATGATTTTTCCGTTCTAGCTCTTTTGCTACGTCTTAGTTCAGGTTCAACAACTTGTTGATCCTCTGGAACATTAATTTGTTCTCGGTCCTGACTATCTTCAATGATAGTCTCATGTGCCCGTTTGTGCACATCTGAATTCGAATTAGTTTTACAAGGAAAAACGTATTCGAAAAAGGATGCATTCCTCGATTCCATTATCGTATTCTTGTGAATATCTGGTACATTAGACTCATGCACAAGAAATCGATAAGCATTACTGTTATGAGCATATCCTATGAAAATGCAATCAACAGTTTTTGGTCCTATCTTCACCTTTTTAGGTGGAGGAATGACTACCTTGGCAAGACACCCCCACACTCGAAGGAATTTATAGGAAGGTACTCTTCCTTTCCACATTTCATAAGGAGTTTTCCCTGCTTCTTTCCGTGGTACCTTATTTAAAAGGTAATTAGCTGATAAGACAGCTTCTCCCCACATAGTCTGAGGTAAGCCAGAGCTGATTAACATAGCGTTCATCATCTCTTTCAAGGTACGATTCTTACGTTCCGCAATCCCATTGGATTGAGGCGAATAAGGAGCTGTGGTTTGATGTATGATTCCATTTTGTTCACAAAGTGATTCAAAAGGGAAAACATACTCACCACCACGATCACTTCTTAACTCCTTAATTCTTTTATTCAGTTGGTTCTCAACTTCATTCTTATAGAGAACAAATTTCTCTATAGCTTCGTCCTTGCTTTTCATTAAATACACATAGCAAAATCTTGTGCAATCATCAATAAAGGTAATAAAATATTTATTACCGCCTCTCGATTGTATTGAATTAAAATCACATACATCGGTATGAATTAGATCAAGTGGTTCAGAGTTTCTTTCAATACTATGAAAAGATGATCTTGTTAGTTTTGCCTCAACACAAGTATCACACTTATGTTTGTTATCAATTTTAAAATTGGGAATATGATTCATGTTAATTAACTTTCGCAATGAATTAAAATTAACATGTCCTAATCTACCATGCCAAAGATTAGAATACTCAACAATATAAGCAGAAGAACTAGCTTTATTGATATTTTTGGGTTTAACAACCATTACATTGAGCTTAAAAAGCCCATCAGTTACATACCCTTTTCCCACATACATCCCATTTTTAGTCAAAACTACTTTATCAGACTCGAACACCATCCGGAATCCATGCTTGTTCAGAAGCGATCCAGACACAAGATTCTTCCGTATTTCAGGTACATACAGACATTGTTCAGAGTCAACTCTTTCCCAGAGGTCATCTTCAGAATCACCTTTCCTTGACCTTCTATCTCAGATGTTGCTGAATTTCCCATGTATATCTTTTCCCCATTTTCAGCAGGCTCAAATGAAGAAAACATGCTCTTGTCTGAGCATACATGTCGAGTGGCACCAGTATCAATCCACCACTCTCTTGGGTTAGAACCCACCAGATTCACCTCAGAAACCACAGCAGAAAGGTTAATGTCTGAAACATCTTGAGTCATGTTTTCTAGCACATTAGCCTCTTGTTTCTTTTTCTTCTTCGGCAGTCTGCACTCAGAAGACTTGTGACCCATTTTGTCACAGTTGAAGCATTTTCCTTGAAATTTTGATTTCTTGGAAACTCCTCCTTTAGGACCATCTTTGACCCTTTGTTCTTGAGGTTCTTGTTCTTATGGCCATGTTCGACAACATTTGCTTTGGCCTCATGAGTCATTCCTCTCTTTTCAGAAACTCGGTTATCTTCCTCAATTCTTAGCTTAAGAACCAAGTCTTCAATGCTCATTTCTTTTCGCTTATGCTTTAAATAATTCTTGAAATCTTTCCAACCAGGTGGTAGTTTCTCAATTATCGAGGCTACTTGGAAGGTTTCACTTAAACTCATCCCCTCAGCATGAATTTCTGCTAGAATAATCTGCAGTTCTTGTACTTGGCTTATCACAGTTTTGGAATCAATCATTTTAAACTCTAGGAAACGGCCTACGACAAATTTCTTAGTACCGGCATCCTCAGTTTTATATTTTCGATCTAAAGATTCCCAAAGCCCTTTAGCTGTTTTCATTCCAGCGTACACACTGTACAAGGAATCACTTAGCCCATTCAGCACATAATTCCGACATAGGAATTCAGAATGTTTCCAAGCTTCAATGGCACTGATGACTTGGATATCAATCTCACCCTCTTTGGGTACAGGAGCATCTTCCTTTAGAAACCTCGCAAGGTTCAACGTGGTCAGGTAGAAGAACATTTTCTGTTGCCACCTTTTGAAATTCTGACCACTGAATTTTTCAGGTTTTTCCGCAGCAGGATTGACATGGCTCACATGTCCAATATGTTGTCTAGCCATTGAGGCAGAAATACCTTGGCCAGCCACAACGGCTGCCATATTAAGCCCAGAGGCTGATGCAAGTTGGCCAGCCGAAGGGGCTGCCACTGCACTTTGGTCAGCCACGGGGGCTGCCACAACATTCTGGCCAGCCGAAGAGGCTGCCATATTCGGATCTACTGTGTTTGGACTGATTTCCATATCCACAGAGTCGAGAATTTGTTTTAAGACTGTACGTAAAACTATTACAATTATTACACGGTAATTGGGAAATCCAAATATGACAGTGATTACAATAAACTTCGGATCAGACCCTAACGGCGGAAGCAGGGGCTGATGAGCATATGCAGAGGCTGAACAGCAGAGGCAGAGGCAGAGGCTGAACAGCAGAGGCAGAGGCAGATGCTGATGGCAGAGGCAGAGGCTGAACAGCAGAGGCAGAGGCTGAAGGCAGAGACAGAGGCAGAGGCTGGCAGTCAGAGGCAGAGGCTGAAGGCAGAGGCAGAGGCTGAACAGCAGAGGCAGAGGCTGAAGCTGATGGCAGAGGCAGAGGCTGGCAGTCAGAGGCAGAGGCTGAAGGCAGAGGCAGAGGCAGAGGCAGAGGCAGAGGCTGAACAGCAGAGGCAGAGGCAGATGCTGATGGCAGAGGCAGAGGCTGAACAGCAGAGGCAGAGGCTGAAGGCAGAGACAGAGGCAGAGGCTGGCAGTCAGAGGCAGAGGCTGAAGGCAGAGGCAGAGGCTGAACAGCAGAGGCAGAGGCTGAAGCTGATGGCAGAGGCAGAGGCTGGCAGTCAGAGGCAGAGGCTGAAGGCAGAGGCAGAGGCAGAGGCTGGCAGTCAGAGGCAGAGGCTGAAGGCAGAGGCAGAGGCAGAGGCTGGCACTTCACCTTCCCGAGGCTTGTTGAAAAACAACAATATCCTTAAAACAAATTCGTCCCCTACCGTAGGTGCAGTAGAACATGAGACGATTGTTTCCCAGGATACAACGGGAAAACGCACGAGCAAGGGCACCACCAAACTCGCACCAAACGAACAACAAAGTGTTTGAACTCTCCTTGTAAAACAAAACAGGAAATCTTTTTTTTTTTTTTTTTATTCTCTATCTTGAAAACAAGAAATGATGTTGTTTATATAGGAAAATAAAACACATCTCAATTAATGGAAATAAACTTGTCAATTAAATCTCATAAATGGGAGATGTTACACATTGTTGTAACCACTAAGCTAATTAAATTAGCACTAATGGAAATTAAACTATGTAACCACCAAGCTAATTAAATTAGCACTTATGGAATTGTAACCACCAAACTAATTAAATTAGTTGTTATGGAATTACAAAAGGCTTGGAAAAATTGTAGAGAAAATTGAACTTTGAGCAACAATTTCTCATTCACCCAAGCACCATTTTAAGCATATGAATATACCATTTCGAAGTACTCACGGAGGAGTATCCGAATCATTCAATAAGAACCACTAACACGAAGTGGATCATGCTTAAAATTGAGCCTCAAAATGCTTACTCATAAGCATTTTTCCAACATTTTCGTCAAAAAAAAAAAAAAAAAAATAAGAAGAAAATTGATTTACTTGGCTTCTTCATGAGACAGAGGGTGAGAAGCGAGAGTGAGGCTGAGATTCAGAGGGAGACTTCACCGAGAGTCCTGAGATTGAGAGAGGGAGTGGCAAATAAATTTCAGGGATTTAGGGATCGAATTGGTGTGATGGGGAAAAAGAAAAGGAAATTTTTTTATTTAAGTAACTTAGCGACGTCAGTAGCTAAATTTAGGGATGAAATTCAAATTCCATCGCTATTTAGAGACGGAATTATAATTCCGTCGCTAAATTTAGCAATAGAATTATAATTTCGTTTCAATATATAGAGACGGATTAAAAAATCCGTCGCTATTTCCGTCATTTTTTTCCCGCTATTTTATTGCCGCCACTATTAGTTACCGAATTTTGTCCCGTCATTAAATTCTGTAGCTAATGTTTTAATCCATTTCAATTATGTCGCTATTCCGTTTCTAATATTTGAAACAGATTATTTCGTCACTGATTCTGTATTTTCTTATAGTGAAATATGAATTCACAACACAAATGTAATGACTTTAATCCTGCAGAGATTTTGCCTTATTAAGCAACATCAAAAAACTCTTTTTAAATTAAGGCATGCTAATGCATTTTTACACGGAGGTTGAGGGGAGTCGCAGGAAGTTATTTTCCTATTTCATCATATGTATTGGGAGTTTATTAACTTTCCCATGCCCCTCCAAAAACATGGGCTGGGTCGGGCCAGGTTGACCAATCAAAGATGACCTGATCAGTGAAATTACCTACAAGCAATAGCGACAAGCAATCTCTATACCCAAGAGGGGGGTGAATTGGGTTATCGCTATAAATGCGGAATTAATAAATCTTGACCGATTTTTAGCTCTTATTACCAAATGGGGACTTAAGGCAATTTTCTCTATTCCAATTAATAGTCAATATACAAGTTTTCTATTCAATATATATAAGCATAAATAAACTTGCTATAAATAAAAGTATAGGGAAAGAGAATACGACACCAAGATTTATAGTGGTTCAGCCAAACGTGCCTACGTCCACTCCCCCAAGCCTCGCTTGAAGATTTCCACCAGAATCAAGTTTCCATGGTTCACTCGCAACCAAAAGCTTTCCGCAAAGGTGCACTCCAAACCTTTTACAATTTTGAGTTTTGTTCGTAGGCGCACTCACAACCTTTACAACTTTGAGTTTTGTTCGTAGGCACACTCACAACCTTTACAACTTACCCAACCACATAGGATTTCACAAACCGCAAGTGTTTTGATAAAGAAGATTTAAAAACACACTTGGGCACTCGCAAATAATAAGAAGATTGTGTGAGTAGCAAACCCAAGTGTTCTAAGCTCACTAAATGATATGAAGATGTGTGTGAGCTTGTATGAGTGTTTAAGTATATGAAGGTTTTAGACACTCTTGTATTTACCTTGGTAGAATGTGTATGAAGATTTTCTAAGTCTCTAACCAAGCACAAATGAGTTGGGGTCCTATTTATAATAAAATACAAAGCAAATCCCAACTCTCAGCTAGACCGGTTTGGACACCGGTATGGGGACCAGTATGCCGATTTGGGTTTCCAATGGATACTAACGGCTATATTACCGTTGCACAAGTATATGTTAGACCGGTATGGTTTGGCCTGGTTCCAGAATGTGTGCAAAATGAAGAGCTAGACCGGAAAGGAGACCGGAATAGAGACCGGAATGGATCTCCCTGGTTTCAGTAACTGCACCATAAAGGCTAGACCGGAATGGAGACCGGAATGTATACCGGAATCTAGACTGGAATGAATACTGGAATGGAGACCGGAATGGATGTTTCTGATGACCAGTCAAGACTGACGGCACTCGGTATTTTGGCGATAACTTTCTCTGGAAAATTCCAAATCATGATCCGTAAATTTCTACATAAACTAGACACATAGATCTATTTTCTTAAAAATTTCAGCTTCAAAAACATTAAGATGAATTTTATGGAATTTTTCTAATGTGACATATATGCAAAAAATGCACATATGAACATGTTGTAGTAAAATGGCTCTAGAAAAAGTTCTATATATCGGAATTGTGTACCGTTTGAACCGTAGCAAATTAGAGACACATATCTATCTATAGGTATATCATTTGATATTTAATTCAACCGTTTGCTAATTTTTGGAAGATCATTTACCGATGCCCTTGTGCATGAAGTTCATTTTGGTGCAAATAAAATGCAAATGATTCTTTTAGCATTATAAGCCATTTTAAATGCAAGTGATACAAAATGTATGATTCCTAAGAGCTTTGAAACATTTGAATAAACTCACTTACAATTAGTTTTAGCTCTTAATAATTATCTTGATCTTCATCTTGCTTGCCTTTTACTTCTTTGTTCTCTTGATCATCTTATAACTCATTTTAGCTCTTCACCACATATGCTTCGACACTTTTTGTATTGCTTCATGTTTCTACGTCGAAGTCTTCTTTTGAGTTGGCATCATCAAAATCCATTTATGCGACCATGTCGCTAACAATCTCCCTTTTTTTGATGATGGCAACCCCTTAAAAATTGTTTAGGCTTGTGAGCTTCTAGGAGTCCAAATAGTGACGATTTTGCTCCCTCTTAAAATAAGCTCCCCCTCAATGTGTGATTGTCTTTAATAAAACTCTATCAAAACTTGACCAACACATTAGTACTATTACTCCCCCTTAAACCAAGGGTGATGGTAAAACAAGCTTTAATTTCATTATAATGATTTCTCCCCCTTTGACATAATCAAAAAGTGGAGAAGTAAAAATTTTAATTTAAATGAGATACCAAATAAATATGTGCATTAAATAATGATACCAAAAATTTAAAAAAATGTGTATGCAAATTTGGCATTTCCCCCCCTTTTTGCCATAAGATTTAAAAAGAAATCATGTATAATGTAATTTTTTAAAATATATATATATATATATATATATATATATATATACCAATGATACCAATTAACATTTTATATCAATGTTTCCAATTATATCATTTTAAGCATAATTTTTCTCAATTGTGATATCAAATAAAATAAGTCATTACATATCATGATACCAACTAAAATTAATGAATTCAATCCAATGCATTTTAATGATTGTCTTCTTATAAATATCTTACCAATTAATAAACAATCAAAATTCATGCTTTTCATTATTGATAGAAAATTTATGTCCATATACATGCATTTTATTTTTATTCAATTATGTTACATGGCAAAATCATATTCAATGCAAAATCAATCAAATAATCACATACATGTAATTTAACTTAATAAATTCAAAGTGATACCAATTGATATGAAGAAGGGGTTTAAATGTATGATTAAGACATTTAATGATATCAAATTACCAATTGATACCAATAGAAAGTTAAATACATTGCCTAATCACTTTGTATGCTTTAAAAAATATATTAACCAATATGAAATATGCATACATATGTAAATTAGAGGAAACGATACCAATGTTTCCGTGAATACGAATTTTACCTTTACCGTTGCGATTCCTCATTTCCTTGAGCCTTTGGGATCAATTTTGTAATTCTCTTTAAGGATCCATTCCCAAAGCTCTCCCTACAAATTTATCAATTACACTTTGGTACTGACCGGCGTAATCACACGCGTATAACGCAAGCGCACGTATCGTTCAAGTAGTATAAAAAGTATCGATCCCACGAGGACTTAAAACCTTTTGTTATCAATTTATGAGGTCAAATGATTACTAGTATCTAACAAGTTGTTTGATTGATTGATTTGAAATGGCGATGATTCTAAATTTAAAACAAGTAAATAAAATTGCGTAAAAGTAAGTTGAGAAAAATCCAAATTTATAAAAACTATCCAGAGTTGTGATTTATTCCAATATTATTTAAAAGATGAAGTGGTTATCTTATAGTTGGGTAAATTATTGATTTATTAACCTGAAACACTAAATTATATAAAAGCCTCTTCCGATGGTCAATTACAAATACCTAGTATAATCCAATTGAACCATATGTCTATGTCAACCAAATTACCTAGATTCATTGAGTTTGAGTTCCAATTATGGCTACCCCCGCCCGACAGGTATATTCCTATCCTGTAAGGAAATCTATTAAAGGGTTATCTATCCTCAAGGAAGATAGTGGGCTATTGAGTCTAAGGTCTTTAAACTTAAAATCCTTATGTCTAGTTCATTTTAAGTTTACCTAATCAATTTTATTAATGGCCAGTTAATAAAAAGCATTAAGATTAAGACTCAATAAATAAATCTTTAAATTACCCAACCTATAATCTAACCCTTATTATACCGTGATATTGAAATTCATCACAACCCCAGATAACTGGCTTAGTTACGACACATATTTACGGGTAGTAAAAACTTAAATAAAATAAAAGACATAAAGTAAATTGCTGAAAATTAAATACTGAAAAGTAAATTGCTGAAAAGTAAAAAAGTGAAAAGTAAAAAGTAAAAAGTAAAAAAAAAGTAAAAGAAAATTACTGAAAGTAAATTGCTAAAAGTAAATAAAGTAAAAGTGCAATAAAAGAAAATGATGAGGTAAAAGGATCCACTTTTATTACTTCTATTTTAGATATCTCCCTTAATATAATATATTAACTTTACATGATAATTACCAACCAACCATATAGGCGGTATCCAGATTAAGTCAAATTAATAATTAATTACCAACCGACCAATCAGGCGGTATCCAGTTTAGTCAGGTTAAAACCAATTTTAAATAATTACCAACCGACCAATATGGCGGTATCCTCGTTAAGTCAGGTTTTAACTAGTTTATATATTATAATTAAGGGAGATTAATCTAAATATTAGTAATAAAAGTTTTACCTTTTCCCCGGCAAAGGGGAGTTACCTCCTCATTACTGAAAGTAAAAACTGAAAATTAAAGAAAGAAAAGTATTGTGCGTAAAAGTAATTGCGGAAAGTAAAAACTGAAAAGTAAAGAAAAGAAAGTGCGAAAGCGGAAATTAATTACTGAAAGCTATAAATAAACAAACAAGATACAATCTTCTTAGTATTCTTAAGGAATTCCTTAGAAGAAAGTATGAATTTTACAAATGAAATGGCTTGGTATTTATAAGCAAAATTTTGCCTCCATCAAATCATCCATCAAATTCTCCACCAAATCCATAATTAATTTCTCCACTAATTACTCCACCAAATCCATAATTGCTCCACTAATTGATTATCTTGTTTGGTGATGATTTGATAATTTTTATTAATTATTAATTATTTTATATTTTGCTTTGAAAATGATTGATAATGACTTTAATAATTACACACCACACACTTCTGGATGGTTCATCAATTTCGGTCATGAAATCATCAGAATTCGAAAATATTCTCTTTCAAAGTTGTAGAGCTTTGAGTCTTCTTTAATCTGGCACTTGAAGCAGCTCAATCTGATATCGGAGTAAAAAGTTATGCCCAAAATACGACAGATGCGCAAAATTGGAATTTCCAAAACTGCACTTCGTCAAAAACACCCTTTCAAGTTTCCAATCTCCAAAATTAAAATATCAAGTCCAATAATTGCCCTTATTTGATCTATATTTCGTCCTAAATGATTTCATTGAGTCCCAAATTATTTTATCTGCAAAATAAAATAAAACATATCAAAACGTTCATCAAACCCGAGAAACTAAACAAAATATTAAGTAAAATGGGCGGTAAATATTGATATATTTTCCGCTCATCACACCCCCAAACCTAACATTTTGCTAGTCCTCGAGCAAAACAACAAAATAAAATTAAAATTAAACTAAGCCACTTTCGTAGGGATCACGGTTGCATTTAGCGTATGCAACAAGCTTTTAAACCCCTAGGTGTCCCTAGTGGACGAGTTGTAGTCTCGTGAGGGTTTACAGCAATGATACCCACAAAAATTTTACAAAAGTAAAAAGGAAGTAAAACTAATGCACATAAAAGAAAAAAGACAAGAGAAAAGAGAATAAAAAAGTTAGTGACTGTTCAGGTGAAACTTCTACTCCAAGTTACTAGTTGTTTTGTTTCATTCTAAATTACTGAATAAGTAAATTCTCCGATTATTTTTACCATTCTCCATATACACAGCTAACAAAATATTAATCAACTCTTTTTTTTTTTTTGCCCACAACAGTCACAAGTTTAGTTGATAAGAGAGTAATATTTTTGTCCTAAAGGTTTATCATAATTCACATCTTTTTGCAACAATGGAATAATTTTTCTGATTTTTCTGATTTTTCTGATTTTTTCTTTGATTTTTTCTTTGATTTTTTATTTTATACAATATCTTCCGTCTATGTAGCGAGCTTTAGGCCGGTGGCTCCCAAACCAGTTGGCTTTAGGGCACCAGGTGTTAAGACACCCCTACGGACTTAATTACTCAGACTTTAGATATATATATATATATATATATATATATATATATATATTTTTTTTTTTTTTTTTTTGCAACATCCTTGATCCATGTAGCGAGCTTTGGGCCAGTGACTCCCAAACCAGTTGGTTTTAGGGCACTAGGTGTTAAAACACCCTTACAGACTTAATAACCCAGATCTCAGTTTTTTTTTTTTTACTCCATCACTTTTTGAGATGCTTCCTCCAATTAAACTAGAGCACTGAGTATTACAATCTTTTCAATTACAGCTCATGTCTGTATGTTACTATGCATGTTGATAATACCTGCCAACTAAGCATATGAATATCCATTTTAGTCAGTTTTATGGAGAATTTACAAATAAATAATTCAAAAGGAAATAAACTAAAGTAACTTGTTTCGAAATAGGTTTTGAAATACGTCTCAGGAGTGGAAACTCCTTATCGGCTATCTCTCACCAATTTCACTTTTTTAGTCAAAATAAAAACACAAAAATGCAAAATATTTTTGTAATTTTTGAAAATTTTTCAATTTTTTTGTATTTTTCGAAAAAAATTTGGACTAAAAATAAAAACAACACACAACTAAAAACAAGGTACTGATCAACTAATTACCTCCCCCAAACCTAAATGAGACATTGTCCCCAATGTCTTAGACAGTAGAAGATAAGTTTAGAAGTATAATACTGGCTAGCTGGAATTCTACAAGAAATTTAAAGGTTAAGATCCAGATTAATCCGACGCTTCTTACCACGATCATCCTCAACCAATTTATCTTTGAAAGGATGGGAACTAGTGGGTCCAAACTAAAGTATATGCTAAAGTTTGGTCAATGAAGAGTGGAGCAGTTTCGGGAAGTTTAGAAGAGTTCTTTTAAAGGTTTTGATATGAACCCATTTCTCCGGGCATCATCAAGAAACACACAAAGAAAGAAAATCATAAAACCCATCAACGTTGTATAGCCCATTTGGTTTCTGGTGTATGTTCAGGTTCGCCCAAGATAGCACAATAAAAATTTCCTCCAATGTGCCCAATCCACCTGGCAAAGCAATAAAAGCATCAACACGGTTAATCATTTCTACCAGTCGTTCAGACATACCTGGCACGATCAGTTCCTCTCCGTTTGATGGTTCAATAAGATTTGCCTCTACCAAGGGTTTTGGGATGATTCCCAAAACATGACTGCCTCCTTCCTGTACGGCCTTTGAAACGATCCCAATTAGTCCAAGATTGCCTCCGCCATATATTAAGTGCATATTCCTTGCAGCTAAGACTCGACCCAATTCCTTTGCTGCTTCTACAATTGTGGTTTTAACACCAACACTACTACCGCAAAACACACATATGTTTCAACTCGTCTTCTTGAAGTGGCTTCCATGTTTTACTCTGGATGTCTTCAAAAGTGCAATGATGAGTTGAATTTATAATAACTAAAAAGGGTGAGTAAAAATAGAACAAGTATCTTCCAAATGACGATTAGTAGCAAAATAGTAAAATAAATTGTGATAGTCAAAAAGGTCTGGATCCTGTCGGAGAAAACAAAAGAAAATAACAAAACAAATCACAATTATTAGGAAAAGACAAAGAGATATAATATGTACAAGAATTTACAGCTTGATTAACGTCTATGCGTCAGGGACAAGCTTCCCATCGAATTTTCTTATAAATGGGCAAACAGGGTCTTTTTGAGTCAGATTCCCAAGACTTAATTGTTATCTTTCTTTTTGAAATTGTGCATATAACATGCGAATTTCATGATACACACATCCACCGGGATGTGTCTCAAGAGTTTTAGATATGTCATCCAAAGACTCCTTACTCAAGCCATCCCTAATGAAGTTAATCTTATCTTCGCGGTTATCAGACACCATTCCTAAAAATGACAAGTGATGAGTGGTAAAACTATCACTATTTCTCACTCATTTAACTTAATATTTTGTATAGTTTCTTGAGTTTTGTGAATATTTTGATGTGTTTTGTGTTATTTTGTAGATAAATAAAGTTTCATGACATTCTGGAGGTGATTTGGAGCAAAACTGTGAAATTTGGCAAAAATGGTATTTTGGTAATTTTGGGCGTCCCGACACAAAGGGTATTTTGGTAATTTTGGGCGTCCCGACACCGAGGGTATTTTGGTAATTGCACCACCATGCCACATGTCAAAAATTCAACGAGCCGTCTTTTTTAGCCACCATGCCACGTGTCGAAAATTTAGCGATCCAGAAAAAAATAATAAAATAATAAAATAATAAAAATCAGAAAAATAATAATAATAAATTAGATTTTTTTGCCTATAAATAAATTTCAAATTTTTAGTTTCAAATGTACCAAATCCTCTGTAAATACTTATATAATAGAGAGTTCTTCATATTTTCTTCTTTTATTCAGTTTTATTTACGCTTTGTAGTAGTAATTCTATTCTTCCATGATGGGATAACTCCTCCATGCTGAGGTAATAAGGTAATACTTTTACTTTTTCTATTTAGATTAATCTCCCTTAAAATATAATATATAAACTATTTAAAATTTGAATTAATAAAGGATACCGCCATTTCCGGACGGTTGGTTATTCAATTTAATCTGGTTAATCTGACTTAATGAAGATACCGCAATACTGGACGGTTGGTTTAAGTTTATATTTCTGTTCCGCCTTATGGCTGATATATTTGAATTTGACTTAATCAGGATACCGCCATTCTGGACGGTTGGTTTAAAATATCACAAGATTATATATCATATTATTGGAAGATATCTAAATAGTAAATAGTAGAAGTTAATTCCTTTTACCTTAGCATTTCTTTTTATTACTTTTCAGTAATTTCATTTTATGTCTTTTAAGTTTTTATTAGTTTTAGCTATGTATTGTAACTAAATTAAATATCTAGGGTTGTGATAAAATCTAATATAACTGGTTTTAAAATGGGTTAGATTATAGTTTGGGTAATTAAAGAATTATTTGTTGAGTCATAATCTTAATGCCTTTTTATTAATTGGCCATTAATAAAATTGATTAGATAAACTTAAAATGAACTAGCCATAGGGATTTTAAGTTAAAGACCACAAACTCAACAACCCACGATCTTCCTTAAGAATAGATAACCCTTTTAATAGATTTCTTACAGGATAGGAATATACCTGTTGGGCGGGGGTAGTCATAATTGGAACTCAATCTTAATGAATCTAGGTAATTTAATTGACATAGACATATGATTCAATTGGATTATACTAGGTATTTGTAAATGATCATTCGGAAGAGGCTTTTACATAATTTAGTGTTCCAGATTAATAATTCAATAATTTACCCAACTATGATATAACTACTTCATCTTTTAATTAATATTGGAAGAATTCACAACCCTAGATAGTTTTAATCTTCATTAATCTTCTTTCAATTTCTTTTACTTGTTTTTAGAATCATCATCCTTTCAAATCAATCAATCATCTTATTAGATATTTGTAAATAAATAGTATCAATAATTAATAACAACAGTAGGAATTAATTCCTCGTGGGATCGATATTTTTATACTACTTGAACGATATGTGCGCTTGCGTTATACGTGTGTGTTTACGCCTGTCAAGTTTTTGGCGCCATTGCCAGGGACTTATATTTCTTGAGTTATTAATTTTGAAGCTATCTAATTTACTTATATTTAATTTTCTTTATTATTATCTGTACTTTTTATTTCTCTATTTTGTTTTCAGGTGATTAAAATAAACGGAACATTTTGAAAAATTACGAGCTTTACTAAAAGAAGATAAACCCCAAATCCGGGAGCAACAGTCTTGTTTTCTGAGGCCTGTTGTCCAGCCCAACAACTATCACTGGAAGTCAGAATCAAGCAATACTACATTTGCTCATTAGAATGAAATGGGGAGATGTGTAATTTGTGATGGTAACCACTCGAGCGATCAATGTATCTACTTTTCAGAGTGGCAGAATTATTGGAATCATTCAAGTTATGTAGAATCATCACATTTTCCATCTTATCCACCATCTATTTACGATCTTCATCAAGAACCAGATCCTTAGAAGAAGATCAGTTGAATTACATGCTAAAAGATTGGCTCAAGAAACGAGAAGCTCAATTTGATGTACAAATTCAGAGTCAAGCGGCGTCTATACAGAGAATGACAGATCAAGTTAGACAATTAACAGATAACCTGAATCACATATCTCACAGAGCAAATTCAAATAATACTGAAGAAGCCTTCGAATATCCTGAGATTCATCATGACATCATAACAGAGGACGAGGCTTAGCAGTATCAAGAATCAGATGTATCAGTTCAGGAACCTGCATCAACAAAGTCTCAATTTGATTTTTATTATTCTGACTCTGACGAAGATGAAGAAGCTGAGTTACTTGTACCAACTGCACCAACAAGGAAGGATGAAACTTTCCATCCTCAGAATGCAGATCTTGGAGAATGCTTTGCACTAATGTTTGAAGACGATCTACCTAAGCCAATCAGATCAGAGGATGAAGACCTAAAATCTAACATTTCTTTACATTCTCACATTGATATTTCAGGAGCATGTATTTCACAGATGACAGATGAAGAACTGAATGCTGAGATCTTAAAATTTAACACGTTAAAAAATCCTTATTCTCTGAACAGGCTTTTTATATGCTAACTTTGAAAGACTATGGTCTCCTGAGTTTATAATTTTGGACCTTAATTTCAGAATTTGTAAATGGAAAAAAAAAAAAAAAAAAAAAAACAACAACAAAAAGCCTATTAAGAGGAGACTATAAAATGTAAGTGCAACAGTTAATTAATTCATTAATTACTGGACTTCAGAACTTGTAATTTCCAAACCAGTACACTAATCACAAGAATGGAAAAAAAAAATCCTCTAGCTCAGAGAAGACATTGCAAATGGTGGAATAGGTTTCAAGTGAAAATACATACCATGCAATACAAATTGTGAAATCACACAACTGACTTGATAGAACATATGGTTTGTATCAACGTGAGGACGAGGAGCAAAATTGCAGCAACAGTCGCGGTGCCTCTCCAAGGATTGCTAAAGTAAACCCTTCTCAAGGTTGCCTTAGCATGGTTCCAAGGTTTCTTACTATATTCTTGCAGGTATTTTTTATCCTCGTAGTAACAGGAATCACTTAATGTAATGTGTAGGCAAAGTTTGTTGAACATCTTTGCTATTCTAGCATTGTCGCCTACAAAATTAGAAATAATTCCCTCTTCAACGAGCAAATTTACATCCGTTTCAGTGTTGATAAGATTATCCATAAAATCAATGTAATTGCATATGTGGGTTTGATATGGATAATGACACTGCTCCAAGGCCATTAAATTACGAAACAAACATTCGGTGTCATCATATATTTCAATCTTTGGAATTCGAAGCTCGGGAAAGTTGAAGCGAGGAATCCATAGCAGCTTTTTCTTTTGAACTCTTATGTCAAGTAAGCATTCTGATCCTTCAAGACGCTTAAACTTCACTCCAGACTCTTGCAGTTTGACAGCACAAGGTAAATCTATATCACCAGACTGTAACGCTACACGCTGCTTCCTTATCATAGCACATCTTCTCAGATCAGTGAAATGCTTAAATTCCTCACTACTCAGATCAGAGAAAAGATTAATTATCTCGTCTTTAAAGATTCTACAAAACATGTCACTTAAGACGAATTGAAAAGCAAGTTGAAAGAAGGGAGGATACACTCCAACATGTTCGGAGAAGGCTAACTTATATAATCCCTCAAGGACGAAGTAAGGAAGCTGATTTTCCAGTAATAAGAAATCCGTCTTAATAGAAACGCTTACTCGTCGTAGGCTACTCATCGAAAATTCTTTGTGAATCTCAGTGTACCTCAATAAATACTCAATGATAAACACAGCATCATATAAAATCATCTCTATAAACTCCATCTTGTCAAACTTTCTCTTAGGCATCTCTGCATAGCAGTTACGGATAACTTCTTCGTTTTCTTCTATGAAGTTTATTAACTTCTGCCACGTCTCCTCTTTGATTCGATTGCCGAACTCTCTTACAAATCTTATCTTTTGTTTTTCCATAGCACATAATTCTTTGTTAAAATGATGAAGAGGGCCTATTGAGATTACCTGAGGAGTGTAGGCTGCTACATTCATTTTGCGGAGATATTTGGGAACTCGGTAAATACAACACTGACGTTGTGGCTCCAACTTTTCGTCAAAGTCGAGTATCAATTCTTTGCGCTCTTTGTGCTCTTTGATCGAAGCAAATGTTATGAAGTCATTATTATTATTATTTGCCATCTCCAAGTCCTATAAATCGAGCAACAAATAAAACTAAAAGGTGAATATAATCATCAAGATATAATATCTACCCTCAAATATATTTTCAGATATTACACAAAATGTGAAGTAGCATTCATCGAAGAGCAGAGAATTCATTAGCATGTTTTATATTGAAGTGGTTATAAAGAGAAAACAAATTAATAATAAAAAGTATATTAAGAACTTATGATACTAAAATTATAAGGTCTCTTCCCTCGGAGATTTGATTCGATTTAAAATAAAGAAATTCAAGATCAAAAATGATAATATGCCGCATATATATTCAGGGAGAAGATGTAGCTGCAATCTTATTCGATAGTTAATAACACATTATTTAAATTTATAATTTTTTAAAATAAAAAATAAAAAAAGATACATAAAAAATTAAAGTAAAAGGAACAATATTAAATTTAACTACCTGAAGAACCTTTTGAGAAGAAGGATAAGATGCCCTCTCTTGGAATTCTCTTAGAGTTAGGTTCGTGAATACATTTATTTTTGTGGATATTGACACTTCCCTCTAATATTTATATATTGATTATGGTTTATTTTTATTATTTTTTTAATATCCCAGCCCTCGTCTGAGATCAAAAATCAAATGAATATTTTCAATGTGTTTCTTATTTGTTTAGTTAATTAAATTGAATTCCCGTCACTTTTTTTTGTCACTTTTTTATTTTTATTTTAGTGGCTACACATCATTTGCATTCTGTTTATTTAATTATTGTACAATAATTAAATATTTTACTACTGTTTAGACCCGTCTTCATTTCATGCACCGCCTTTTTACTACCTGATTTGTTGGGACAGATGTTTAAACGGTGCCACGGTGGAAATTGATTATTAATTATCTAGAAGCACAAAAAGTCAATGGAAAAGAGGAGGTGTATGAAATGAAGACAATAATGTCAAAACAAATCAAATAGTAAAAGAGGAAAAAAGCAAGGTACGGTGGAAATTGATTATTAATTGTTCAATGTTAAGGTTTCTAAGGGTATTAAATATTTTTGGGTATAAAATATATAATTTTTAATATTGAATATGTAACTTAAATTTTTAAATATGTAAATTCTATTAATAAATATGTAATTAATTTTATATTTTAAATTTTTTTATATTTATTAATAAAATTTACATGTGTAATGATTTAAACTGAATATTTAATGATAAAAATTACCCAAGGAAATATCTTTATATACTGTAGCTAACCCTAATGGTTATCTTGCACAACAAAAGTCAATGGAAAAGAGGAAGGCATGAATAAAGGCAATAATGTCAAAACAAATCAAATCAAATAGTGAAAGAGGAAAAAAGCAAGGTAATTATTGTAAGAGGAAAAAAAGCAAGATAACTGTACAATAATATCAGAACCGAAGACTAATTATCAGCAAGCACACGCTACAGTGAGCGTGAATAGTGTGTGCACGCATTGTGCAACTGTGGGCAGTGCAAAATTATTTTTTCAATTCAAAGCTAATTCATTTCATCAACTCTCTGAAACAGAGAGTTGAAAATATGGTGTTTTACCCTAATTACTTCAAATCTTCTCAAATATTTGTAAAACATAAAAAAATAATTTTAATATTGATTGGTGAAATCACACACGTAACGCAAGCGCATGTATCGCTCAAGTAGTACAAAAATATCGATCCCATGAGAACTTAAATTCTATGTTGTTAATTACTGAAGTTATTTATTTTCAAGTATCTAACTGAGGTTGGAAGGAATTGGTTGTTGGTTGAAGATGGTTTAACTAAATAAAAATATAAAATAAGAACAAAGGAAATTAATAATAAAGAAAATATCTAGGGTTGTGAATCCGCTCAATATTACTCTAATGATGAATTAAATATCCTATACAAGTGTAATAAATCAGTTGTTAACCTGGAACACGAAGATATACAAAAATCTCTGTCGATGGTCAGATGCAAACACCCAAAGTAACCCAATTAACTACATGTCTATGTTAATTAAGAAACTCTGAATTCATTAAGATCAAGTTTCAATTGTGGCTACCCACGCCTGATAGGTATATGTCTATCCTGTAAGGAAATCTATAAGATGAGATCATGAGCTATTGAATCTAAGGCTGAAACCTAAAATCTATTTTGTCAAGTTCATTTTAAGTTTACCACATCAATCTTATTGGTGATCACGCAACAAGAAACATTAAGGTTGGGATTCAATAAACAAGCCAAAACACCACACATTATAAAATAAAATCAATTATTCAACTCATGAATATTATGCTTCATCACTTCTCTAGATTAAAAATAAAATGCTAGGGTTGGGGGATCCACCTTTAATATTTCAAACCTAGGAATCTCACTGTAGGCATTGCATTTTTGCATATCAGCCCGATGACGAGCCTCGTGCGGAGGCACTACTTTTAAGTCGTGGAAGTCGCGGAAAACGATCGTCGGAAAGGAGAAGTCAAAAATTGACACATTATTGGTTTTAATTCGTTGAATTCGCTCGGAGTTCGCTTGTTGAATCTTCGTTTCGAGGCATATCCTTGGCCCGAAATCCCCGCAAACCACTCTAAGCTCACCTAAACACCAAAACCCACATCCAAAGCCCATGAAACCAAAACAAATCAAACACCAAGCCCACCAACCATGAAGCCCACGCCCAACACAACAAATTCACCCCTCCATCCACTATTCAAATATGATTTACCCTTCTACCAACTTACTTTACACCTTTGACCTTACTTTTACCTTAACACAAAATTTCCAAACCATTTATTAAGACAACCCCACACCATTTATACCAATACCCCACGCCCATGACCATATAACCTCCCTTTATCCATTTTCAACACAATAAACACAACCTTTCCTCCATTTTCAACAAAGTTGATCACCAAATTAAATGCCCTTCAACATCACTTGGCCTACCTCATCAATGCTCTCCCATTTGCCTATATAAACCATCATTTTCTTCCTTTGAAGGAGGGAGCACACATTAAGCAAACACTTAGCATTTGGAGAACACAAAACAACCCCTTATTCCCTCTACAAGTCACGCCCAAAGCCTCTCCTTCACTGCCATCCATCACAGCCCCTCATCCTCACGCACACTGCCATCCATCACTGCTTATTGTTCACGCACACTGCCTCCAATCAGCTCCTCATATTCACACCAATAGCCCTCACGCCAATAGCCAACACAAGCCACCTGCCATTGCTCTCACTCACGAACCAACTCCCTTGACCAGCAACTTCACGCCTAATAACTGCCCTTAACCAAGCCGAAAATAACTCCTCAAACTGCCAGCACATTACCGTGAAACACTTCCCATTAGCCCTTGAACCAGCTACGCAAATCTGCCTCATTAGCCCTTGAACCAGCCACGCAAATCTGCCACCATTACAGCCCTTACACTCACGACAAACCTACCTCAAAACAGTCCATAAACACTCCAAAAACTGCACCAAAAACTGCATAAAGTTCCCCCTTAAAACCCTTAAAAACAGCAGCCCACTGCCCTCAAAAAGCCACCAAAACAGTCCCTAATTCACTGCCAACCAGTAAGCTAAGTGTTGTGACCTGAAACACCACGAAACGAATTGAAAACAGCGAACAAAACAGTAAAACAGCGGAGGAAAACATCGAACCAGCGAACCGGAGGAGTCACGGAGTGTTAGCCCTTCCGACGGCCGTATAACGCACTTCCGAGAGACGACACAAAAGGTTAGACCTGAGGGCATATGTTATTTAATTCCTCGCATGAACTAGTGATTTAGAAAGTATGTTATTTAATTTCCTCGCATGAAAGATAATAGTAATTTCCTTCGAAGATATATAGTTATTTTCTTTCCTCGCATGAATTAGCAATTTAGAAGGCATGTAACATGCTTTATTTCGCATGAATATTGTAAATTAGTGTATGATGTGATTCCGGGTGAATGAAATATGTGTTCCTTCTTGTGGTATATTGGATGGAAACTCGGACATAAATTCCGTAGCAGAATCCGAAGGGATGATATTATGGTTTGCACTCGGGATACAATTGTTGGACAAGTATGACCCATAGCGTCACTATTTGTACAGATCATTGTGTTGTTGTATAAATTAACTATGTGACAAAGGAGATTGCGCTCTTATCATTTGTGATTAGATCACCTTAGATGTATAAATGATGAGAGGTCCCTATGATTTGTTCCTGGACGGAGAATGATATGAGACAGTATCAGTCCACGTAGGATAAATCATTAAATATCCCTAGTCAGAGTATTATCGAGATTGGACATCGATAAATACGTATAAGACTAGTATTACACTTGTGCGCATTGTGAGGGCACAACGACATAGTTCTCATATATTTGGGTATTGGATACTCATGCAAGTGTAATAGAAGGTTGTGTTTCACCGATGGTACGGGAAACAGCTTCGCTCTGGATAGACCCCCTCGGAATCCCATTGGTAGTATGACTATGTGTCTCTGGGAGTCCGACATCAGGGTAGGTGTATTTGGTCTTAACCTGAGACTTGCACCGCTAATGCTTACGACAATCGATATACTTGAGTTGAGGTCGTCCAGGGGTGTAACAGGTCCTGTGTACGCCGTTACTGGGTATATTGAGAATCGTAGAGTATTGGGTGTGATGTCAAGACGGAAGTATCACTCCAGTCATAGTTGAGATGATGTCACGTAGGATACGGTATTAGTGCTCTTAAGTGCTGCGGACCATCGGGATATTATGACTAGGTCATAAATATCCGATTATAGAGACTAGTTGCCAGACATCCGACAAGTGCTTCGTACGGGGCATACACAACTCCAGCCCTAGGCCTAGCACGTGACAGTCCGATACTGGATCGAAATACGCAATACTACGGTATACTACGCTTGATATAGATCCTTCATTCCTATAAGGATATTTCCGGAGAATTGGGTAGGCATGGCGCTTTGCTAGAGGCCAACCTTGTCTTGTGAATCGGTGTAAACATGGTACGAGATACTTACATGTTCGGATAGTCCGACGACCCGATTTACTGCCAACATATCCAGGGATCTCATGGGTCGCTTCCCAAAGATTCACCGATGACGTATGACTCGCACATTTATTAATCTGGGATTAATTTGATGAGAGAGAAAATTAATCTGGGATTAATTATGGAGATATTTTATCTAGGATAAAATATCGTCTAAAGAGAGAAAACGATTAATTTAGAATTAATCGATAAAGTTAATATATTCGATATATTGAACGAAATTAGATTTCGACGCGGAATTGAAATTGGATTTTAATTTGGGCGAGCGAATTAATTTAGAATTAATTCGTCAGCGACATGAATAGTGGATTCGCTAGGCGTAATCATTTAATTACGATGCAACAGAAAATTCGCTAATTAGGAATTAACGAACCCAAGCCCGAGTGTGATTGCGAGCGTATTCGTATTTCGAATTCGAGTGCGGCAACGCAAGTCACATCAAACGTCAAATCATTCGACACATCAAGCGTCGAATCAAACGTCACTTTGAGTGATGTGATTGATTGATTGATAGACTACATGTCACTTTAATAAAGTGAAATGAATAGTTGATGTGTGTTGTTGGAATAGTGTTGGTGGTTGGAAAGTATTTACCAATTGATTTTGATTAATTATTTGGTAAATGTTTAATATATTTTTATGAAAAATATATAAGGCATTTTGGAAATGCTTTACAAACACTTAACACATTTTTCTTCCTCTCTCCACTCTCTCTCACATCTCACGCCCAAATGGGCAAAATTGCTCACTGGTTTGTTCATCAAAACGAGCAAATGGGAAGCAATGTGCCTTGATTTTGTGGCAAAATCAAGCGGAGCTAGCACTCCGAGAGACTTGCGAAGGTGATAGGGAAACTTACCCATGAGCCGTGAATCATTCGACGAAGATTTGGAGCTCAAATTGTTGATACAAAACTGAAAACAGTGGGCAGAAATTCTGCACTGCAGTTGCGTTTTTGCAAAGCAAAAATCAATTTTGTTCATCGTTTCGTCGCACAACCGATCGATGTGAGTATTCCGCTACCTCCTTTGATGTATTCACACTAATATTCATGCTTGTTTGATGATCTTGGGACCTAGAATAAAACCAACAATGGCATCAAGAGCCTAGGTTCAAGCATGAAATTTTTAGGGCTTAAAATTGGGTAAATTGATTTTGAGCATGATTTGGTTAAATTGTTTGATCGAGCATGTTTAAATGATGTTTAATTTAAGATTGATTGGATCAATTTGTTGAAATTGTGATTGGATCAAATTTCCCCAAAATATATGTGTGTGGCCGAATATGTAAAGAATTTTGGAAATTTGGAATTTTTTGATTTTGATTCATTGGATGAATTAGAATGATGTAAGATGATGTTAATTTAAGGTCAATTGGATTGAATTTTGAATTGAACATAAATCCCTAATTTGCTTCTTTTGGCCGAATTCAATAATGCCCTTTAATGTCTTGGATTTTGATTTTCGACAATTGGATGTGTTGGAAATCATTCGGGATGAGGATTTAATATCGATTGTGAAATTAATTGGATTGAATTCAAATCGGATAAAAATCCCTATCTTGGCCGAGACCTTAGAAGCATGTATGTGGGTTTGATTTTTCATTAATGTGTTGGACATGTGATGATAATAATGAGCATGATTAATTAGGCTAATTGATATTTTAGAAATGTTAATTGGGTAATTAATTATGTTGAACACTTTAGGTAATTAAATTGGAAATTTTGAATTTGGTAATTTAATTACTTAGGCCTTAAAATTGGATTTGGGCTTTTAAAGTTGTTATTGGGTTTATTGGGCTTGATTTTATCAAGTTAGGTTTAGGCAAATTGGATTGGATCCAATTGGGCCCAAAACCGCTTCCATAAAGCCCAAATACGACTTAATGAACCTTTAAAGTTTAATTGGGCCTAATGGGCCGAAATTGATTTCTGGGCTTATGGGGCTACTCCTTGATTGGGCTTTGGTTGCCGAAGCCCACGCCTTAAATAAATTAATTGAAAGCCTATTGGACTTGAATTGAATTGACGTTGGACGTTAATCGGGCTTTGAGACCCGTAACGATTAAATTTTGAATTTAAGTCGTGAAAGGTTTATTAATAAAGTGTAATATTTAATTTGGAATTAAATAGTGAATTAGAATTAAATACATATTAAATTGGATTTAATTATGTAGTTTAGTTTAATTCGAGAATTGTACTTTGAGTACTTATTCGCAAAAACGAGTTTGACTCGCCCAAAATCAAATCGTTGTTTGAAAATTGGATGATCACTAATTATCAGATTAATTAATTTGATTAGATTGATTAATAACATGCTTGTGTGAATACATGGTTGTGATGAATGAATAATGTATATCAGATGGATATTAGTCGGGTGGGGCAATTTTGGAAATTGTTGTAATAATTTGATTTATTAAATTGGACCTGCGTGTCCAGCCTTATCACCTCTATTCTCTTTGTATTCTCTTCTCACCTATTCCCCTCAATGTAAATGAGGTTTCTTTAGAAGTGTAGTGTAACGGGTAGAAGTAATACAAGTGCTAGTTTGAGAGAGAAAATGAAAGATTTGATCTAGGATCAATGTGTTAAGTAACCATCCGCATATCATTATTATTTATTTTCATATGCGCTTTATTATGTATTTAGAAGGCATGTTTAAGGGTGTATGATGATGAGACCTTAACAAAGATAATAAATTGGTAGCCAATTTGCACGCGAAAAACCCTCATCAAATATCATGCATTTTTCCTTCCATTGAGTGATTCTTACTCAAGATCCGAGACTGCATTGGGTTGTTGGCCAAATTCAAGCCATTTGTTCGTCGAAGATGTGTTTGAATCACGAGAGTTTTGTTTCATATTGGTGTCATGTCCAAGTTGTGGTTTGTTGGCCAAAGTCAAGACCACTTCTTGTCCATTGACATTGATTACGAAGCTTTCCATGGTCAATGGGTCGCGCTTGACTGAGATCATTAGGTTTGTTGTGCCAAAGCCAAGGCCTAGTTGATTCAGAGGAAAAAGGTTAGGGTATATATTGGATATAGGCATATATGGGATATATGTTTAGGACTTTGATGTCCACCTACTGGATCTAGGAATTGGATTGGATCCAATTGATCTTAGAGATCTACCTAGTTAATTATCATACAATTTGTTGGCCAAAGTCAAGATTGTGTGATATTTAACGGGATCCTAGACCACTAGGAAACATGGTTTCCCGAGTACTCGACAGAGGGTTAGAGGCTCGCCGAAAAATAGTGGGAGGCAAGAATTGAATTTGCAATATTCGTTCAATTACTCGTCATACGCGCTCAAACAAATATCACTCGTCAAATAATTAAAAGTATTAGTTGGACTAATATTTAATGTTGTTTTAATTAATATAGTTTGACTATATTCAAACAAATTCAATAAAATAGTTGATTTTATAATTGGATTATAGTAATCAATATAATTGGATTAAAATTATAGTTTATTAAATAATTGGATTATTGTAATCATTATAATAAATAATACCTGAAATAATTGATTAAATAGTTGGATTATTGAAATCAAAATAATATTGAAAGATTGGACATTTAAATATTTAAATGGTTTAATTTTCAAAATGGGAATCAAAATTTCAGGATGGTCCTGGAAATAAATAATAAGTTACTTTATTTGATAAAATAACCTATTATGCCTAAGCCCAGAATTAAGCAAATAGTGTTAGACAGTTATGACCCATAGCGTCACTGTTTGTAAAAGACATTGTGTTTTTGTACAAAATTAATTATGTAGTAATGAAATTGCCTTTTACCGTTTAGTAATTCATTTACTTTTATATTCAAATGGTAAAAGTCCATATGATTAGTTCCGGATTGACATGATATGAGACAGTATCAATCCATAAAGGTTTAATCATTAAATATCCCTAGTCGTAGTATTATCGAGACTAGACATCGATAATGCAGAATAGACTAGTATTGCACTTGTGCGCGTTGTGAGGGCATAACGGCATAGTTCTCATATATTTAAGTATTGGATACTTATGCGAGTGCGATAGGAGGTTGTGTTTTACCGATGGTACGGAAAACAGCTTCGCTCTGGACAGACCCGCGGAATCCCATTGGTAGTATGTATATGTGTCTATGGGAGTCCGTTTCAGGGTAGGTGTATATGGTCTTGACCTGAGACTTGCATCGCAAATACTTGCGATAATCGGTAAACTTTGGTTTTGGTAGTCCAGGGCTGTAACAGGTTCTGTGTACACCTCAACGGGCTTATTGAGAATTGTAGTGTATTGGGTGTGATGTCGAGATGGAAGTATCACTTCAGACATATGGAGATGATGATCGCGATGGGATACAGAACTTGATCTCTATAAAGGTTGCAACCGTCGAGATAATATGACAAGGTCAGGATTATCCGATTCAAAGAGACTAGTTGCTTGATATCCGATATGTGCTTCGTACGGGGCAGACACTATTCCAGCCCTAGGCCTTGCACATGATCATCCGATACTGGATCGCTATACACTATACTATGGTATACTACACCTGACAAAGATCTTATATTCCAGTAAGTATGTTTCTAGAGAATTGGGTAGGCATGGCGCTTTGCTAGAAGCCAACCTTGTCTCGTAAATCGGTAAAAACGTAGTACTTGGTACGTACGTGTTCGGATAATCCGACGACCGGATTTACTGCCAACATATCTAGAGATCTCTTGGGTCGCTTCCCGAAGATTCACCGATGACGTATGATTCGAACTTAATTAATCTGGGATTAAATGCGGAGAGACTTTATCTTGGATAAAGTACTATTTGAAGAGAGAGAAAGATTAATTTGGAATTAATCGATAAAATAATATATTCGATATATTAAACGAAATTCGATTTCGACGTGGAATTAAAATTAGATTTTAATTCGGGCAAACGAATTAATTTGGAGTTAATTCGTTAGCAACGTGAATAGTAATTTTGCTAGGCATAATTATTTAATTAAATTTGATTTAATTAATGTCGCGACGGAAGTTCGCTAATTCGGAATTATCGAACCCGAGCCCGGGAGTGTTTGCGGGCCCACTCACATTCGGAATCAAGTGGGGCCCACTTGTCACATCAACCATCACATCACTTGTCATTGTTTTACTTTATGGTGATGGGTTTTGGTGGAAGAGTGAATTACACTCCAAGTCAAAGTGATAGACCTTTGACCTTGTCATATACCAACTTTGGTATTTGATTTATTATATTTGTTTTTGAAATAAATATAAAAGGTTTTTGGTAAATCATTTTAATACAACTTCATCTTCTCTCCTCAAAGTGGCGTGAATATCACTATTCACAGCACTCTCAATTTTCAGTTTTTGTTGCAAAAGCTTGAAGATTTTTTGTTTGTTTGGAACATTAAATCACATACAAGGCTAGCACCATCAAGGGATCATACAAAGGTGTTATGGGAAACTAATTCTTGAGCTTGGAAGGATCAAAGAAAGCTTGGAGCTTCCCCACTCACCTTGGCCGAAACCCTCACTGCCCCAAGGAGAAATTTTATTGCTCAACGGATCCACAAACCGATCAATGTAAGTGTGTTTCCTCCACTCTTCATCCTTATTCATTCTTATTTACATGCTTATATGATCTTGGGACATGTTTTAGAAACACCAACAATTGTATCATTGAGCTTAATGAGCATGAAAAATATTAGGGTAAAATTTGGGGAAAATTGATTGAAGCATGTTTTGATGAAATGGTTTGATTAAATATGCTTAAATGTATGTTATTTGATGTTATACATTATCAATTTCATGAAAAAATAAATTAGATTAATTTTTCCCCCCAAATATGGCTTGGCCGAATCTTACCCCTTGCATTGGACTTGGTATTTTGTTGTTTCTAAGATCATTGGATGACTTTAAACGGACATAAAATGACGATTTGTAATTCGATTGGATTGAAAACGAAATCGGTGAATTTTTACTACCTTGGCCGAATGTAAAAGAGGCATGTTGGGGACTTGGATTTTTTGATTAAATGATGTTGGACATGTATTTAAGATAAAAGTATGATTAATGGATTAATTTGATGTTTTGGAAATATTGGTTTAAAGGATTAATCATAACATTACACTTTAATTAATTAAATGATAAAATTTGGAATTTTAAAATTTGGATTAGATCCAAATTGGGCCTAAATCACACCATTAAGTCCAAATGTAATAAATGGGCTTTTATGTTTAATTGGGCCTTATGGCCTTGATATTGATTTTATGGCAAATGAGGGTGATTCCTTATTGGGCTTGGTAGTTGGGTTTAACTCACATTGACCAAAGCCCAAGCCTAATGAAATCAATTGAAAGCCCATCGGACTTTAATTAAACGGACATTAGATGTTAGTTGGGATTTGAAACCCGATATGATTAGATTTGGAATCTAAGTCATTAAAGCGCATTAAAAGTGTAAATATTTAATTTGGAATTAAATAATAGAATTAGTGTTGAATACGACTTAAATTGGATTTAACAAGTAGTTCGATATAATTCATGAATTCGTACTTTAAGTACTTATTCTCAAACGAGTTGGACTCGCGTAAAATCAAACCGTTGATTGAACATTGGATGATCACGTAATTAAATACTAATTAATTGGATTAGATTGGTTGTAGAACATGCCTTGAATGAATAAATGTGGATGTGTTGAATGAATAGTGTATATCGGATGGATATTAGAAGGGAAAGGGTAATTTTGGAAATTGATGTAAATTTGGAATTTATTAATTGGACCTGCGTGTCCAGCCTTGTCTTTTATTATCTCTTTGTATTCTCTTCTCACCTAATTCCCCTCATTGCAATGAGGTTTCTGTTATTGTATTATGTAATTGGGTAGAAGTAGAATAGTGCTAGCCGGGGAGCGGAAATGAAGTGATTTGTTTTAGGAACAAATTGTTTATATATCCATCCCAATATCGCTATTATTTACTTTTCGCGCCTTATGATGTTTTAGAAGCATGCTTAAGGGTGTATGATGAGACCTTAACAAAGATAATAAATTGGTTGCCAATTTACGCGAAAAACCCTCAAATAAATATTAAGCGATTTTTCCTTCCGTTGAGTGATTCTTACTCAAGATCCAAAATTGGCATTGGCTTGTTGGCCAAAGTAAAGGCCTTTGTCAATTGCGGATGTGTTTGAATCATGAGAGTTTTGTACTATATCGGTGTCTTGTCCAAGTTGTGATTTGTTGGCCAAAGTCAAGATCACTTCTTGTCCAACGACATTGATCACGAAACTTTCCATGTCAACGTGTCCCGCTTAACTGGAATCATTAAGCTTGTTGTGCCAAAGCCAAGGCTTAGTTGATTCAGAGGAAAAGGTTAGGAAATACATTGGCATATATATTGTATATATGTTTCGGACTTGGACGTCCACCTACCGGATCTAGGAATTGGATGAGATCCAATTGATCTTCGAGATCTACCTAGTTAAATATCATACAGCTTGTTGGCCAAAGTCAAGGTTGTGCGTTATTTAACGGGATCCTAGCCCACTAGGAAACTGGGTTTCCCGAGTACTCGACAGAGGGTTAGAGGCTCGCCAAAAAATAGTGGGAGGCTAGTATTGAATTTGCAATTTCATTCAGATACTTAGCTTTACGCGCTTTCATAATTATTTCGTCAATATTATATTATTAGTTGGACTGATATAATGTTATTTTTTTATAACAGTTAGACTGTACCCAAATATCGTTGATTAGATAGTTAGACTATCGTAATCAAGATGACTGGAAAGGGAAATGTCCGAGACATTATCATGGGCGAAAATGTCTTCAAGGGCACGAACTTTGCTGATTGGGAAATGAATCTGAGGATTGTCCTTGGAGCCGAGAGGCTGCTATATACCATACAGAGACCTTTTGGGCCTAAGCCCAAACCTGATGAGCTACTTGAGCTGGAGCTTTGGAAGACTCACAGCGATGATTGTGAAACTGCTCAGTCAATTATGCTTGCTGCCATGACTCAGCATTTCTGTCGACAGAACAAGGACTTGGATCCTTATAACATGTTGGCGAGGTTGCACGATCTTCACCGATCTAACCGTAGGTCGCAAAGATATGAGTTAGTAAGGAAGCTCTTTCGTACGCGTATGTCATAAGGCATGTCTGTTGAATCCCATGTGGTACAGATGATTGCTGACATAGATGAGCTGGCTAACATGGGAATAGTCACTTCTAAAGAAACGTCATTTACATTGAGGGGAATAGGTGAAAAGATAAATACATAGAGTTGAGAGGTAATAGGCTGGACACGCAGGTCCAATTAATAAATTCTAAATTTATTACAATAATTTCTAAAATTGCCCCACCCATCTAATATCCATCTGATATACATTATTCATGCATCGCAACCATGTATTCACACAAGCATGTTATCAATCAATCTAATCAAATTAATTAATCTGATAATTAATGACCATCCAATGTTCAAACAACGATTTGATTTTGCTCGAGTCAAACTCGTTTTGCGAATAAGTACTCAAAGTACGATTTCTTGAATTAAATTAAACTACATAATTAAATCCAATTCAATTTGTATTTAATACTAATTCGTTATTTAATTCCAAATTAAATACTACACTTTATTAATGAACTTTTACGACTTAAATTCCAAATTTAATCGTTACGGGTCTCAAAGCCCGATTAACGTCCAACGTTAATTTAATTAAAGTCCAATGGGCTTTCAATTAATTTCTTTAAGGCGTGGACTTTTGGTCAACTTGGGTCAAACCCAATAACCAAAGCCTAATCAAGGAAAAACCTCATAAGCCTAGAAATCAATTTAGGCCCAATTAAATAATTAAAGGTCCATTAGTCGCATTTGGACTTTATGGAAACGGTTCTGGGCCCAATTGGATCCAACCAATTTAGCCTAAACCTAACTTGGTACAACCAAGCCCAATTAGCCCATTTACAACATTTCAAGCCCAAATCCAATTTAAGCCCATTTAATTAAACACAAAATTTCCAAATTTCATATTTAATTAAACTAAAGTGTATAGCATAATTAATTACCCAAATCAATATTTCCAAAACATAAATTTGTATAATTAATCATGCTCTTTAACAACAAAACATGTCCAACATATTTTATCAAAAATCAAACCCAATTTCATACTTTAACTCTCGGAAAAGTGAGGATTTTTATGTCCAATTTTAAATCCAAACCAATTGAATCCAATTAATATTAAATCAACATTTCCAATTGATTCCAACTCATCCAATGAATCAAAAATCAAAATGGCAAGACATTTAGGGTTCTTCACATTCTCGGCCAAGCCAAAATTTGGGCAAAAATTGTTCCAAACCATTTTTCATGAAATTTATCCAATCAATCTTCAATTAAACATAATTAAGCACACTTAATCATCCAATTTCATCAAATCATGCTCAAACACATTTTACCCAATTTTAAGCCCTAAATCGGTTTCATGCTTTTAACAACGCTCTGATACCATTGTTGGAGTTCTACGGTCATGAGGATCGAATAACAAGCATAACACACATGTGCGAATACAACGAGGGAGTTGTGGAATACTCACAATGATTGGTTTGTGATGCGGTGGACAACAAAAATTCTTTTTCTGCCACTTGAGAAGCTCGGCAGTAGGCTGCCATGGCTCCTTCATTTTCGGTCCAAGCTCCAAGCTTTTGGGTGGTGATTCCAAGCCCACGGGTTGGTTTCCCTATCACCTTCATAAGACTCAAAATGGTGTGCTAGCACTTGGCAATTTTTGCCACAAAAATTACCTTATTTCTCATTGCCATTCACGGCAAACTACAGTGAAGAGAAGAAGAAAATGCCCAAAGGGCGTGAGAGAGAGAGAAGAGTTGAGAGAGATAGAAAAAATGTGTATTAATTTATTGATTTCTAAAATCAATTCACCATATACCTATTTTTTCTCTTACCAAAAGTCAAGCATTAAAGCTTGCCAACTAATTCCATTAATCCATCAATCAAGTGACAAGTTGTCAATCACTCAAAGTGACTAATGATTTGACGCTTGATGCGACTAGCGATTTGACGCTTGATTTGACTTGCGTGCCGCACTCGAATTCAAAATGCGAATGCGCTCGCAAACAATCCCGGGCTCGGGTTCGCTAATTCCAAATTAATGAATTTTCCGTTGCGACGTAATTAAATGATTATTCCTAGCTAAATCACTATTCACGTCGCTAACGAATTAATTCTAAATTAACTCGTTCGCCCGAATTAAAATCTAATTTTAATTCTGCGTCGAAATCTAATTTCGTTTAATATATCGAATATATTAATTAATCGATTAATTCCAAATTAATCATTTTCTCTCTTTAAATGATATTTTATCCCAGATAAAATATCTCCGCAATTAATCCCAGATTAATTTTCTCTCTCATCTAATTAATCCCAGATTAATAAAGTGCGAGTCATACATCATCGGTGAATCTTCGGGAAGCGACCCATGAGATCCCCGGATATGTTGGCAGTAAATTCGGTCGTCAGACTATCGAACACGTAAGTACCTAGTACTACGTTTTTACCGATTTACAAGACAATGTTGGCTTCTAGCAAAGTGTCATGCCTACCCAATTCTCCATAAATATCCTTACAGGAATAAGTGATCTATATCAGGCATAGTATATGTAGTATTGCGTATTTCGATCCAGTATCAGATGTCACATGCTAGGCCTGAGACTGGAATTGTGTCTGCCCCGTACGAAGCACATATCGGATCTCTGGTAACTAGTCTCTATAATCGGATAAACATGACCTTGTCATTTTATCCCGATGACTGCAGTACATAAGAGAACCAGTACCGTATCCTATGTGACCATCATCTCCATTATGACTGGAGTGATACTTCCGTCTTGACATCACACCCAACACACTACGATTCTCAATATACCCAGCAGAGGCGTACACAGAACCTGTTAAAGCCCTGGACGACCAAAACCAAAGTATATTGATTGTCGCAAGTATTAGCGGTGCAAGTCTCAGTTTAAGACCAAATACACCTACCCTGATTTCGGACTTCCATAGACACATAGTCATACTACCAATGGAATTCCGAGGGGGTCTATCCAGAGCGAAGCTGTTTCCCGTACCATCGGTAAACACAACCTCCTATTACACTTGCATGAGTATCATATACCCAAATATATTAGAACTATGTCGTTATGCCCTCACAACGCGCACAAGTGTAATACTAGTCTTTTACGTATTATCGATGTCCAATCTCGATAATACTCTGACTAGGGATATTTAATGATTTATCCTTCGTGGATTGATACTGTCTCATATCATCTCAATCCAGGAACAAATCATAAGGACCTCATATCATTTATATATCTAAGTGATCTAATCAAAAATGATAAGAGCACAATCTCCTTTGTCACATAGTTAATTTGTACAACAACACCATGATCTGTACAAATAGTGACGCTATGGGTCATAACTGTCCAACATACGCCTCTTCTGGGTATACCGAGAATCATAGTGTGTTAGGTGTGATGTCAAGATGGAAGTATCACTTCAGTCATATGGAGATGATGATCACGTAGGATACACAGCTAGTACTATTAAATACGACAGCTATCGGGATAGTATGACTAGGTCATGATTATTTGATTACAGAGACTAGTTGCTAGTGATCCGATATGTGCTTCGTACGGGGCAGACACAATTCCAGCCCTAGGCCTACCATGTGACATCCGATATTGGATCATATTACGTAATACATTGTATACTACCCCTGATAAAGATTATATATTCCTCGTTGAATATTTCTGGAGAATTGGGTTGGTACGGTGCTTTGCTAGAAGTCAACCATGTCTTGTAAATCAGTAAGAACGTGGTGTCAGGTATGCACTTGTTTGGATAGTCCGATGATCGTATTTACTGCCAACATATCCAGTGATCTCTTGGGTCGCTTCCCAAAGATTCACCGATGACATTTGACTCGAACATAATTAATCTAGGATTAATTATGAGAGAGAAAATTAATCTGTGATTAATTACGGCAAGAATTAATCTTGGATTAATTATGAGACAGAAAATTAATATGGGATTAATTGCGTCAAGAATTAATCTGGGATTAATTCGTGTAAAAGAGAGAACGCGATTAATTTGGAATTAATCGTCAAAGTAAATTTAATAGTTAAATTGGATTTTACTATTTAATTTATTTATTTGGGCTAAAATAATATATTTGATATTGAAATTGGATTTCAATACGGAATTAAAATTGGATTTTAATTCGTGCGAACGAATTATTTTGGAATTAATTCGTAAGCGGCTTTCGTAATAATTTTGCTAGGCATTATTATTTAATTACGTCGCGACGAAAAATTCGTTTAGTCGGATTAAACTAACCGGATCCAAAGTGTGTTGTGTAAGCCAACCAAATTTTGAATTTAAAGTGGTGGGACCCACTTTACTTACATCACATGTCACTTTTTGTGATGGAAGTGGTTGGCAACATAAAAGGTTGGACTTTAATTACACATCACACAACTTTTTGAAACAAGTTTTGGAAACTCAAAAATCATTATTCATTCTCTCTGCCATTGCTTGGGCATGAACTTCTCCATCTTATTATTGAATTTTGTTGCAAAATTCATCCAAGCTAGCACTTAAGGTGTCAAAGAAATGTGATATGGAAACTCACCCAAGAGTTTGGAACTCTACAACAAGGCTTGGAGCTTCTACAACAAAGAAAGTTATGAATTTTCTCATTTGTTTAATGTGATTATTTCCTCAACTCTTCTTGAATTATTCACACATGAATCAATGTTTAGGATCCTTGGGCATGTCTCAGACACTAACAGTTACACCTTCGGTTGATGGTTTGCATCTGTCTCAAACAAAATATATTGGTGATATTCTTTCTAAAGCTCATATGATTGACAGTAAAGGGTGTCCAATATCTATTAGCACAACTGAGAAACTTGTGAAAGACAAAGGGAAAATATTTGACAATCATACTCTCTACAGAAGCATTATTGGCTCCCTCCAGTATGTGGTGCTCACTAGACCAAATATTTCTTTCACTGTCAACAAGTTAAGTCAATTTCTGTCTTCTCCATCTGTACTGCATTGGAAAGCTTGTAAGCGTGTTCTGAGGTACCTACAAAGCACAGTAAGCTATGGTCTTCAGTTCTATAATCAATGGTCTCTTGATTTAACAATATTTTCTGATGCTGACTGGGGGCTGATCTGGATGACAAAAGATCTGTGGAGGTACTGTGTGTATCTAGGAAATAATCTTATATCCTGGTCACCAAAGAAACATCATATTATCTCGGTCCACAACAGAATCAGAATATCGAGCACTTGCTTTGGCAACATCTGAAGTCTTGTGGATTGGATACTTGTTACAGGAGCTCAATGTTCCTCTTAAATCAATCCCAATGTTGAACTGTGACAACAGGAGTGCTGAAGCTCTTACTCGAAACCCCAAGTATCATTCAAGAACTAAGCATACTGAATTAGATCTTCATTTTATCATAGATCACATAGCAAAGAATGAGTTGCAGATTCATCATGTTCCCAGTCATAACCAATATGTAGATATCTTGACAAAACCCTTAGCTTTTGATCAGTTTGTGTACCTAAGGTCCAAGCTCAACATTATTCCCAAAAGTTGAGCTTGAATGGGCTGTTGAGAGTTAGTTTTCTATTAGTTAGTTTGTTACAAGAAGTATGCTATGCACGTGCATCAGAATGTAATATAATAGTTCAAATGAAGTAATTATTTAGTGGCTTTTGATCAATACAAAAAGTGTCCAGATTCATTCAATTGTTTTCTCTTATTTTTCTCATTGTGCTTCTTCTATTTTCTCAAGAAACAAACAGCTTCTTCAGTTCTTAAATTACAAATTCTTACGTCGTGCTCACTCGGCTCCACTGACCATTTTACCGACCGACCCGTGACCTCTGGCTTGTGCAAAATCTACCTTAGAGGATGGTCGGTGTAGACCCCTATAGGATAGGTTTGGAAGTATGACCGCAACTTCTGGACTGTTGTGATCATGGACAATTCCACCAATTCATGGGTCGGATATCTGGTTTATGCATCCAGCAAGGCCTTACTAGTATAGTACATCGGTCTCTGGACCTTGTCTATCTCCTGCACCAACACTGAACTCACAATATACTGAGAAAAAGTTAAGTATAGGAAAAAAGTCTCACCTGGGATTGGCTTGGCCAAAATAGGGGGTTGAGCCAAATATTGTTTCAACTGCAGGAACGCCTCTTCACATTCTGTTGTCCAGGTGACCTCCTTCTTTGCCTTATCGACTATCTTAAAGAGAGGATGACATTTGTTAGTGGCTTTGGAGATGAACCGATTTAATGTAGCTACTCGGCCTGTCAAACTCTGTACCTCATTGACCGTCCTGGAGGACTTCAGTTCCAAAATAGCTCGGATCTTCTACGGATTTGCTTTGATTCCCCGAGCACTGACCATGTATCCTAGGAATTTACCTGATGCTACTCTAAATGCACATTTCTCCGGGTTCAGCCTTATGTTATGCTTCCTTAATAATTCAAAAGTCCCCTTGAGGTCGGCCAAATAATCTTCAGGCTTCTTGATCATTGTTATCATGTCATTAAGATAAACATGCATGGTTCTGGTGATGAGGGGCTTGAAGACCTTGTTCACCAACCTCTGAAACATAGCCCCAGTATTCTTCAACCCGAAAGGCATCACCTTATAATAATACAACCTCTGATCTGTGATGAAGGTCATTCTCTCCTCGTCCTCGGGATGCATGTTGACCTGATTATAGCCTGAGAAGGCATCCATGAAGCTAAAGCAGTTCATGACATGCCGTTGAGTCGACCGATTTGTCCATCTTCGGAAGTGGGAAACTATTATTCGGGCAGGCCTTATTAAGGTCGGAGAAGTCTACACACATCCTCCACTTTCCGCTGGCCTTCTTTACTAGGACCACATTGGATACCCACTTCGGGTATTTTACTTCTCTGATAAACCCGGCCTTTAGCAGCTTCTCTATTCGACCTTTATCGCCTCGCAGCGTTCCTGATTGAAAATTCTCATATCCTGCTTGACTGTCTTATGAGCCTGGTCTACTGTTAAATGATGGATGATGAACTTGGGATCGATCCCGGGCATATCATCGTGCCCCCAGGCAAAAATGTCTGCATACCTCCGTAAAAACTTAAGCAAACCCTGCTTCAATTTCTCTCTAACCCTGCGCCCACCTTCACGATTTTTTCAGGGGCTGAAGAGTTCTACTGACTCTAACTCCTCGCCTGCCCCCAACTGGGCGAGATCCTCGGGCCGTGGGTCTGGAGACTCGATTGTAACTTCCTCTTATCCCTCTCTTTTCTTTTCCTACTGTCCTCCTCGACGCAAAGAGTCACCTTTGAGACGATAACGAAATAGCTCCTAACCGCTTTTTGATTTCCACAAACTATCCTAATCCTATCCCGGGTGGGAAATTTCAACTTCAGGTAATAGTAAGACATGGCCGCCTTTGTTTTCATCATGAAAAGTCGGCCCATAATAACCTGATAACTGCTCATACAATCTACCACTGTGACATCCATCATGATCGTCCGGGTGTGGGGAGTGATCCTGATCATCATGGATAGTTATATCCTACCCAAAGGAACGATTGTTGCACCTTCAAACCCGTATAAGGGTGTTCCATCCTAGGTCATAGTGACATACTCCGCCCCAAACCATCCAAAGCTTCATTGGAGATTATATCAACCGCGCTTCCTGGATCTACTAAGATCTTATCAACCTCATCTTCTCATATCACTGTTGGTTTCTATTATGGTCCCAAGATCAATAATAAGCATGAATCAAGTGCGAATAAAAATCGAAGAAGTTGCGAAATACTTACATCGATCGGTTGAGTGCCGCGGAGGCAATAATTTTTTTTTTCTTTTCTTCTTCACTGCATTCGGCAGTGAGCTGTGAGTGCTCACTGGTTTGGCCTCAATTCTGGTCTTTCGTCAAGCTCCAAGCTTCGTCGAATGGTTCCCGACTCATGGGTGGACTTCCTATCACCTTCGCAAGTCTCGTAAGTGTGCTAGTACTTGTGATTTTGCCACAAAACCCAATCTAGCTTCCCTTCACTGCTCAGTTTTTGGAATAAAAACAGTGAGCTTTTTGGCCCCAAGGGCGTGAGGATGAGAGAGATGAGAGGAACAGAGAATGTGTTGTTTGTTTCCAAATTTGTGTATCTTATACACACATTTGAATTTCAAATGCATTTGGAATAAATTGGCTTTTAAAAGTCAAACCATTAAAGCCAACAACCACACACATCACTCAATCACATCATTCACAAGTTGTCAAGTCACATCACTCAAAGTGACAAGTGATTTGACGATTGTTGCGACTAGCGATTTGACGCTTGATTTGACTTGCCGTACTCGAATTCGAAATGCGAATGCGCTCGCAAATAATCTCAGGCTCGGGTTCGTTAATTCCAAATTAACGAATTTTCCGTTGCATCGTAATTAAATGATTATGCCTAGCGAAATCACTATTCACGTCGCTAACGAATTAATTCTAAATTAATTCATTCACCCGAATTAAAATCTAATTTTAATTCCGCGTCGAAATCTAATTTCATTTAATATATCAAATATATTAATTTCTCGATTAATTCCAAATTAACTGTTATCTCTCTTTTAATGTATTTTATCCCAGATAAAATATCTCCGTAATTAATCCCAGATTAATTTTCTCTCTCTTCTAATTAATCCCAGATTAATTTAGAGTGCGAGTCATACGTCATCGGTGAATCTTTGGGAAGCGACCCATGAGATCCCCGGATATGTTGGCAATAAATTTGGTCGTCGGACTATCCGAACACGTAAGTACCAAGTACTACGTTTATACCGATTTACAAGACAAGGTTGGCCTCTAGCAAAGCGACATGCCTTCCCAATTCTCCAGAAATATCCTTAAAGGAATAAAGGATCTATATCAAGCGTAGTATACCGTAGTATTGCGTATTTCTGCCCAGCATCTTGATGATCACGTGCTAGGCCTGGGGCTGGAATTGTGTCTGCCCCGTACGAAGCACATATCGGATCTCTGGTGACTAGTCTCTATAATCGAATATAAATGACCTAGTCATAATATCCCGATAGTTGCAGCATTTAAAAGAACGAGTCTCGTATCCTACGTAACCATCATCTCCATATGACTGGAGTGACACTTCCGTCTTGACATCACACCCAACACACTACGATTCTCATATACCCAGCATTGGCGTACACATAACCTGTTAAAGTCCCGGACGACCTCAACCAAAGTATATTGATTGTCGCAAGTATTAGCGGTGCAAGTCTCAGGTTAAGACCAAATACACCTACCCTGATTTCGGACTTCCATAGACACATAGTCATACTACCAATGGAATTCCGAGGGGGTCTATCCAGAGCGAAGCTGTTTCCCGTACCATCGGTAAAACACAACCTCCTATTACACTTGCATTAGTATCTTATACCCAAATATATGAGAACTATGTCATTGTGCCCTCACAACGCGCACATGTGTAATACTAGTCTTTTACGCATTCATCGATGTACAATCTCGATAATGCTCTGACTAGGGATATTTAATGATTTATCCTTCGTGGATTGATACTATCTCATATCATTCTCAATCCAGGAACAAATCTTAAGGACCTCTCATCATTTATATATCTTGGTGATCTAATCACAAATGATAAGAGTGCAATCTCATTTGTCACATGGTTAATTTGTACAACAACACCATGATCTGTACAAATAGTGACGTTATGGGTCATAATTGTCCAACAATCTCCCACTTGGCCTATAGCCAGTCACTCGAGTGTCTACCACCCGAACTATGTACGGTTGGCTCAAACTGCTGAGAAAAGGGTTTCGTCAGTGGATTTTCATGATTATCATCTGATGCGATTTGTTCAATCATCACATCGCCACGATGTATGATCTGAACGAATCAGATGAATATTGAAGTATTTATCTGGATCGTTGATGAGACCATTAATTCTTTAGCATATGCCGAAGCCTAGCTTAGCTGCTAAAAGAATTATATCTAATTTAATTAGATTTATCGACCCCAAAAGGCTTCTATTGCTGCCTCAGCTGCAGCAATAATCCTCATTTGTTGTTTATTCGGTAACGGTATCTTGCATGGAAGATTTCCAGCTCATTGTACCGTAATTCAAACTGTATAGTACCGTATGCGACTTTCAGTCGTCTTTATCGGTTGGGAAACTTGCAATAGTGATCCCAGTCACTTCAAGTTCTCCATCTCCATTGTATAAGACATCATCCTTAGTTCTCTAAGAAACTAATGGATGTTCTTAACTTCAATCCAGTGACTATCACTTGGATTGACCTGTTTGTGAATCATATGCTCAAAGCGAATGAGACACCAGGTCGCGTACATTTTTCAATGTACGATTTCTCAGAGATTTTCTGAAAGCCAAGCTTTCACCGATAATTATTATGGAATATCATTTCCAGGAAATGACATATTATCATTATTTAATAGACAAGAATCATTTTCATTTTGAATTAAATCATAAACCATTATGATTACATCAAAACGATAATTCCAAGAACCTATGCTTGCATCAATCCAAACATGGATCGAATAACTCACAAACCTTGTTTGCTAGTTATGGTAGGACAAAATCGACAGGATATTGTAAACATCCTCCGAAAGGTTTCCTTTTCAGGAAAGCGATTTTCCGGTTCAGCTGACATATTTCATAAATGAAACATGCAACATTAGCAAGCATTATCCAAATGGATTTACCATGGCAATAAGTAAAAGGTTGAATCGTAATCAACACAATGTTGATAGCGATACCTTTCCGCTAAAAGCCTAGCTTTATACGTTGGTATGTTGCAATCCATGTATGTCTTCTTTGAAGACTCATATAGTACCAATAGGCACAATGCCTTACGGTACGTCAACTAGTGTCAAAACATAGTTGATATACATGGAATCCATTTCAAACTCATGACACTTTGCCATAATATGGAGTCGATACCTTGTATCACTTCCTCATACGTAGTCAGTTGGTATATCTCAAAAGATTGACATCTTTACGAGGTGAGATTAGAAACCCATGACTCTCTCCGACTACGCGGTTCTTGTGTATTCGAATATTAATAGTATAGTTTCATCCTTGATGAACTATTTCTGTGTTCCATTAAGGACTCGGTGCCTTGAACAGTATTACTCTGATTTTCATTGAGTTTTACTATCCTCCCACTTACCACTGCATATCGGTATTCCTCTTAGGAAAACCGCATGGTGAGCAACAATCTAATTGTTCTCTGGTGAGATGTATAAGTACAATACTTATGGTATCCCTAGGATAACCTACAATTGGCACTTATCCAATTTGGGTTTTAGTTTGGTATTATCCAAACATATGCCTAGCATACCCAAATATTCAGGAATGCGAAACCTAGTTTCTTTCATGTTCATATCTAATATGATATCTGTCAAACAGATTATTATGGAACCTTATTCTAAATAAGTTATTGCATTGTTAATACTTATCCGTTGAAGGAAATGGTAGCTCAGAGCGACTCATGATTAACCTTATCATGTCTAACAAAATTCGGTTACTCATTTCGGACACACCGTCAAACTGACGTGTTCTGGGAGGAGTCCTCATTTGAAAGAATACTTTACTCTTTCAAGTATTTTAGAAACTTATTGCTTAAGTATTTTCCATTACGGTCTTACCGTGACTGTATGATACTTTAGCCGATTTGTTTGTCTATTTCGTGTCGAAATTGTAAAAGTTTCTGATTTGTGTTCTTCAAAAGAAACACATAACCATAACATGATGCCACATCCGTATAGGTCACGAAACATTCATATCCACATCTAGCCTAGCTAGACATGGGCCAACTTGCTTCACTATGAACTAGGGCTAACATATCTGTGGCATTTACACTTTTACCAAGTAAATAGTGTTTTAGGCACTTTGCCCAATAAACTAGATTCATAGACTTTATTTGATTGGAATCAAATTAGTCCGAGTACCCACTCTTCAAACGTGTGGATATACGATTCTCTTTTCATTGTGTCCCAGACAACAATGCCACAATTAGTTTCTTCTGATCAAATCAGTTTGAGCTATTTATTTGTCATGTTATATATTTGAGATTTTATTTATATTCAAAATATAAATGTTGTTATTCACATCTAATGTGTTTATCTCAATATCATCTTTATATAATAAAACACTTTACTGTTTTAAAATATAAAGGTTCACCCGCAGCGGGTTAAACACTGATATAGAAATAATGTACCTAGTCAAACTAGTTACATTTTAACAGTTTCCTAATTTAAGTACACACCTGAAGGTAGTTCCTAAACTTAGGTATCTACGGTTAAAACAACGAATTTCGTCCCTTTTCCAATTCGCAGATAAATCTCAATTGAAGTCAGTATCTGATTCAAAACAAATTCTGAACATCAATATATATATATATATATATATATATATATATATATATATATATATATATATTATATACCACAATAAGTATTTAAAATCCAATTTCAATACTAGTAGTGAACATAATGTTGACAAACATATTTAAAGTCAGAGCCTTGCCCGTTCTTCAATTCCTTCATGTCTGCTTTGTCCAAACGGCAGTCACGCTTCCGCGATCCCGTTCGCCACATTTAGGCAGAAATTTTAGGATATGTCCTTTATATTCCCAGAAGATTATAATGATTTTTGCCTTTGCCTTTTTTCAACACTCCAGAAGCGTTTGGCCAAGCCTCAGGTTTCTAGAATATCGAAGTAAGGTGCGCCTTGCGCTACTTGCCTAATTTGCAAAGTTTGACTTTGTCTCCTTGAGAATAGTCATTAACCCTCCAAGAGTTATTTATTGCGATTTAGTACTTCTTAAAATCTAAAGATAGATTTATGAAGATCCTTCAATTACTTTATCATACTTTAAGGATCTAATCATTAGTTCTGATTCAGAAATTAAGGAGTCTACTGCGACAATCTTAATGGATTAAGCGCTAAAGTTATCATCACATAAATCTTCCAAAGATTATGCTCCACTATTTGCTTAACTCCTGGCTTAGGCCTAATATATTATTTTATCAAATAAAATAACTTATTAGTTTTCCAGGACCATCCTGTAATATTATTCCCAATTTGAAAATTAAATCATTTAAATACATTTTCCTTAGGATTATGTTTTAAATGCTAATCTTTCAATTTTATCTTGATTCTAATAGTCCAACTATTTAATCAACGATTTCAGTACTATTTATTATAATGATTATTATAGTCCAACTATTTTAATCAACTATAATTAATTAAATCAAATGTATTGATTATTATAATCCAATTATATAATCTAATATAAATGAATTGTTTGAATATAGTCCAACTATTTTAAAACAACAATTTAAATATTAGTCCAACTAACATTTAATTTATTTGACGAATGATATTTGTTTTAGCGCGTATGGCGAGTAATTGAACGAATATTGAAAATTCAATTCTTGCCTCCCACTATTTTTCGGCGAGCCTCCAACCCTCTATCGAGTACTCGGGAAACCGTGTTTCCTAGTGGGCTAGGATCCCGTTAAATATCACACAATCTTGACTTTGGCCAACAAATTGTATGATAATTAACTAGGTAGATCTCTAATATCGATTGGATCCAATCCAATTCCTAGATCCGGTAGGGGGACATCCAAGTCCGAAACATATATCTTATATATGCCAATACATCAAAATGTATTACCTAACCTTTTTCCTCTGAATCAGCTAAGCCTTGGCTTTGGCACAACAAACTTAGTGATCCCAGTCAAGCGCGTCCCATTGACCATGGAAAGCTTCGTAATCAATGTCGATGGACAAGAAGTGGTCTTGACTTTGGCCAACAAACCACAACTTGGACAAGACACTGATATGGAACAAAGCCTTCGTGATTCAAACACATCCTCAACAGATAAAGGCCTTGACTTTGGCCAACAAACCAATGACGTCTTAGATCTTGAGTGAGAATCACTCAATGGAAGGAAAAGCGCTTAATATTTAGCGAGGATTTTTCGCGTGCAAATTGGCAACCAATTTATTATCTTTATTAAGGTCTCATCATCATACACCCTTAAACATGCATTCTAAACACATAATAAAACGCCTATATAAAATAATAATGATATCCGGATGGATACTTTACATTGATCTTAGATCAAATCTCTCCATTTCTCTCTCCCGCTAGCACAAGTATTTACTTCTACCCGTTACACTACACTTCTAAAGAAACCTCATTTACATTGAGGGGAATAGGTGAGAAGAGAATACAAAGAAATGAGGGGTAATAAGGCTGGACACGCAGGTCCAATTAATAAATCAAATTTATTACAATTTCTAAAATTGCCCTACCCATCTAATATCCATCTGATATACATTATTCATGCATCGCAACCATGTATTCACACAAGCATGTTATCAATCAATCTAATCAAATTAATTAATCTGATAATTAGTGATCATCCAATGTTCAAACAAAGATTTGATTTTGCTCGAGTCAAACTCGTTTTTTGCGAATAAGTACTCAAAGTACGAATTCTCGAATTAAATTAAACTACATAATTAAATCCAATTCAATTTGTATTTAATTCTAATTCACTATTTAATTCCAAATTAAATAACACACTTTAATATTGAACTTTTACGACTTAAATTTCAAATTTAATCGTTACGGGTCTCAAAGCCCGATTAACGTCCAACGTCAATTTAATTAAAATCCAATTGGCTTTTAATTAATTTCTTAAGGCGTGGACTTTTGGTCAACTCGGGTCAAACCGAATAACCAAAATTCAATCCGGGAGTTACCCCATAAGCCTAGAAATCAATCTTGGCCCATTAGGCCCAATTAAACTTTAAAGGTCCATTAAGTCGCATTTGGGCTTTATGGAAGCGGTTTTGGGCCCAATTGGATCCAACCAATTTTTCCTAAACCCAACTTTGTACAACAAAGCCCAACAAGCCCAATTACAACATTAAAGCCCAATTTCACAAAATAGGCCTAACATAATTAAATCATAAAATTCCAAATTCCCAATTTAATTACCAAAGTGTATTACATGATTAATTACCCAAATTAACATTTCTAAAACATCAACATACACAATTAATCATGCTCATTTTCATCATCACATGTCCAACACATTTTGATTAAAATCAAACCCAAATCACATGCTCAAAGTCACGGCCAAGGGAGGGGATTTTTGTCCGATTCGAATTCAATCCAATTAATTCCATAATCGACATTAAATCACATTCCCGAATGATTCTAACTCATCCAATGAATCAAAAATCCAAGACATTTTAGGGCTATTAGTATTCGGCCAACACCACCAAAATTGGGGAAAAATATTCCAAACATATTTTGATCAAATTGATCCAATCAATCATCAATTCAACATGATTTAAGCATATTCAAACATCCAATTTAATCAAATCATGCTCAAAATCAATTTACCCAATTTTAAGCCCTAAACTTTTTCATGCTCAAACCTTGCTCTAGATGCCATTGTTGGTTTCTATTAAGGTCTCAAGATCAATAATAAGCATGAATCAAGTGCGAATACAAATCGAAAAAGTTATGGAATACTTACAATGATCGGTTGAGCGACGCGGAGGCTACAAAAATTTTTCTTTTCTTCTTCACTGCATTCGGCAGTGAGCTGTGAGTGCTCACTGGTTTGGCCTCCATTTTGGTCCTTCGTCAAGCTCCAAGCTTCGTCGAATGGTTCCCGGCTCATTGGTGGACTTCCCTATCACCTTCACAAGTCTCGTAAGTGTGCTAGCACTTGTGATTTTGCCACAAAACCCACTATAGCTTCCTTTCACTGCTCGGTTTTTGGAACAAAAACAGTGAGCTTTTTGGCCCCAAGGGCGTGAGGATGAGAGATATGAGAGGAAGAGATAATGTGTTGTTTGTTTCCAAATTTGTATATCTTATACACACATTTGAATTTCAAATGCATTTGGAATGAATTTGGCTTTTAAAAGTCAAACCATTAAAGCCAACAACCACACACATCATCATTCACAAGTTGTCAAGTCACATCACTCGAATTTGAAATGTGAATGCGCTCGCAAATAATCTCGGACTCGGGTTCGCTAATTCTAAATTAACAAATTTTCCATTGCGTCGTAATTAAATGATTATGCCTAGCGAAATCACTATTCACGTCGCTAACGAATTAATTCTAAATTAATTCGTTCGCCCGAATTAAAATCTAATTTTAATTCCGCGTCGAAATCTAATTTCATTTAATATATCAAATATATTAATTTCTCGATTAATTCCAAATTAACCGTTATCTCTCTTTTAATGATATTTTATCCCAGATAAAATATCTCCGTAATTAATCCCAGATTAATTTTCTCTCTCTTCTAATTAATCCCAGATTAATTTAGAGTGCGAGTCATACGTCATCGGTGAATCTTTGGGAAGCGACCCATGAGATCCCCGGATATGTTGGTAATAAATTCGGTCGTCGGACTATCCGAACATGTAAGTACCAAGTACTACGTTTATACTGATTTACAGAACAATGTTGGCCTCTAGCAAAGCGACATGCCTTCCCAATTCTCCGGAAATATCCTTACAGGAATAAATGATCTATATCAAGCGTAGTATACCGTAGTATTGCGTATTTCTGTCCACCATCTTGATGATCACGTGCTAGGCCTGGGGCTGGAATTGTGTCTGCCCGTACGAAGCACATATCGGATCTCTGGTGACTAGTCTCTATAATCGGATATACATGACCTAGTCATAATATCCCGATAGCTGCAGCATTTAAGAGAACGAGTCTCGTATCCTACGTAACCATCATCTCCATATGACTGGAGTGACACTTCCGTTTTGACATCACACCCAACACACTACGATTCTCATTATACCCAGCAGTGGCATACACAGAACCTGTTAAAGTCCCGGACGACCTCAACCAAAGTATATTGATTGTCGCAAGTATTAGCGGTGCAAGTCTCAGGTTAAGACCAAATACACCTACCCTGATTTCGGACTTCCATAGACACATAGTCATACTACCAATGGAATTCCGATGGGGTCTATCCAGAGCGAGCTGTTTTCCCGTACCATCGGTAAAACAAAACCTCCTATTACACTTGCATGAGTATCCTATACCCAAATATATGAGAACTATGTCGTTGTGCCCTCACAACGCGCACAAGTGTAATACTAGTCTTTTACGCATTCATCGATGTCCAATCTCGATAATGCTCTGACTATGGATATTTAATGATTTATCCTTCGTGGATTGATACTGTCTCATATCATTCTCAATCCAGGAACAAATCATAAGGACCTCATCATCATTTATAATCTTGGTGATCTAATCACAAATGATAAGAGTGCAATCTCCTTTGTAACATAGTTAATTTGTACAACAACACCATGATCTGTACAAATAATGACGATTGGTCATAATTGTCCAACAATCACAGCCTTGATTATCATGCATCATCGTGGGGGAAGCTCACTCCACTAGAATCCTCTTCTGTGAACATAATAGGGACTAATCGACCCTTTGAACTCTCAGGACCTGCTGTATTGTCAACACTTTCGATCCCCGGAATCTACTGTAAATCTTTCTAGTTCGATTTGAGTCTCCGGCCAATGTTCTTCCACCAGCAATAGTATACATCTATCTGGGCTTTCATTGCTGCTGGCCCGCCATGGCCTCTTGGTTGATATAATCATTCAAATAACCATTTTGTGCTAGGTTTTCCATCTGTTCTCGCAGGTCCCTACAGCCTTCCGCTATGTGCCTTCTCAGGTTGTGATGCACACAGTAGAACCTCTTGTTCTTCTTCTCCGTCGGATATTTCCTCTGGTCTGGCTCTACCAGGAGGCCCTTATCTTGGATTTCTCTGACAATTTGAGACAACGGCTTATTCAAATGGGTATACACTGCCCCTCCGGCCACATGATCTACTTGCACCTGAGTCATTCTCTCATGAGGTTCATTGCTCTGAGGCATCGACCTAAAATCCCTCTATTTCGGGGACAGTTTCCCCAACTCCTTGTCCGATCTTCGCGGTATTTTCGGCCTCACCAACTTTCATTTCTGAGTTCCCCCTCCTCGAACAACCTTTTCTTCTCCCTTTATCAAAACAAATTTCCTGGCCAACTCCAAAGCAGTGGAATAATCTGGTCCGTCCTGGATCCTCAGGTGAGTCCACAACCTTCTGACCTTCAGAGCTCGCTTGAGACTTTTCAGCGCCTCAGATAACTCGTACGCCCCGACCTCGAGCACCAAATTATGGTATATTTCAATAAAATTCTTCAAGGGCTCATCATCCCCATGCTTCACCAGTCTTAATGCTCCCACCATCTTCCTTAGCACACACATTCCTTTGAAATACCGAACAAAGGATTTCCTGAGCTGAGAGAAACTATTGATGCTCCATGGAGTGAAACTTCTGAATAATAAAATTATGGGTCCGCTCAGGTTTAAAGGGACACCTTGCAGATGGCCTCTTCTACCATCCCTTGAACCTCAATTAACAAAACAAAACTTTCGACATGGGATTTAGGGTCCGTATGACCTTTGTAGGAGTCTATAGATAGCATGGTGAACCGTCTAGGGAACTCTGCTAACAAAATCTCTTCCGTGAAGGGGGAAACCGCTTCTCAGTCCTGACCGTCTCCCTTGTCTGCTTTCATATTTATTCATATTTTTTCATCTCATTCATAAACCAATCCTTCATCTAGTCTTCAGTTTTATCGAGTTGCCTCCCACAGACTTCTTCACACCTGCTACTCCGAGCATGACGTGCGCTGTGGCTGGACACCCTCGATTTCCCCACCATGTCTTCCATGTCCGCCCTTCTTAAAACGTGGGCTATTACTGGAGGACTCTGGAGTTTACCTCTCATTTTCTTCTTCCCACACTCTTTCTGTCGGCAAGGCTTCGGTTATCACAACAGACTTCACCTTCTGGAGATCCCTCCTCCCTGGCTCATCATCTTCGACCAGATCTACAACCTTTTTTCCCTTCGCTATCTCATCTCTCATTTGGCTTGGACCAACCTCTAACTTTTCATCGTTCATCTTTTCTAACTTTTCCAGTTTCTCCATTATAGCCTTCATGAAGGTATGGTTTGTCTCCCTTTTCTTCCTCATGTTTTCTTCCATTCTCTTCATCTACTCATTCGTTGAACCCTCTGACGATCGGTGGTTCCTATTTCCCGCCATTGTCTTACTACGTCAAATTCTTTTTGCTCTCTCCCAACAGAGGCGCCAACTGTTGACGGGTGATTTTCGTTCCAGTGGCAGGTTTGGAATACCGCTCCTAAAATCCTCCTCCAACCGAGAATTTATTTGGTTATGGGGGCCAAAAGTAAACTTGGCAGAAAATAAGAAAAACATAAAAACGACAGAGGATTTACGTGGTTCGGTAAAATGGATCCAGCCTACGTCCACGCGAACAAAGTATAGTACTGGTTTTATAACTAAACCGAGCTTCTCCAACCTCTTCTCAAGGGTGGTCGCGTGGTACCGAGCTGTTTACTTAGTGTTTTCTTATAAATAGTGCTTGAGTGAAATTTTGCTAACCCTTACAAATGTGTTTACCCTCCATTTATATACTAAGAAAAAAGTAATACTATTCTCATATCTTTATGATGTCAGCCACGTGAATTTCCTACCGTTTGATGGGCTCTCTGTCCCAACTGCCCCGCTAAAAGCAAGTCTGCCATCTGAATCTTCATTAAATCACTATATTTTGGGCATTGCCACACTTAACAATTATCAAAACAACATGTAAAGATCTTTCATGCGGTGGTACATGTCAGAAGGAAATGTCCAAACGGACCCTGTTACACGTCGGGCTTCATGAGGACGGAAAAACATTGTATCGAACTAATCCAACTGCTTCTGACCTGACCCATAATAGCCGAGCTCATTCTTTCGATCCGGGATGAAGGATAAGACTGAACCAAGCTACGGGCTATAGTGGTCGGGGTCGTCTATGATGTTGTAGATCTCTAATATCTGCACCATGCTATGTCCTCAGATCAGTCAAAATCAGGAGACCAGGTCTGAATATTATGTATGTTCTAAGAACGTCCAATATCCTCAGACTATGCATCTTCCCAAAAGAAGAACTTCCCACTCTGCCCTGCCGAGCTGTTCAAAATACTTGGTCACAAAATTCACCTTCAACAACACAATATATTATTAATTAATGTGTATTTAATAAAATCATACATTCAATACAAATACACACTAATTACGAAATGACCAAAAGGTCCATTTGCATGTATATTTCGTTTAACCGTTAAATGATTTATAAATAATCAATATTATTCAGAAAAGAATGCCCTAATGATCTATGAGTATATTTCATTAGTGAGACTCTCTAGGTTTAGACATATTCGTCCAAAATTTAATTTTATGTCCATAATCTACCAATCATGATGACACAGATAAACTAACTCAACCATATAGGTCAAGGTCATTGCATACGTATAATCCCTCAGTCACAGGTATCCGAATTATTCCAGAGATATAGATATAAATGTCAAATCTCTATAGATATAATCATGTCGACGTTTCTATTAGAAATCTCTTAATAACACTTAGAACTCACTTCTAATATGTACCACGAGCCCATGGATTTAACAGATTGCTAATTTCATATTGAATACCTATGCTCTATACATAGAGCTGATAGATTTTATCTTTACACACATGAGATATCCTGAGGATTAGTCTACACCTAACGAACTGGCGGAGGTATGACCTTAATAGGTCGGTGACGTGACTGCAATCAGAGTGTGGAGGATATCTCATATATCCACAGCGATAGCTCAAGTCAAAGAATCAGTATGCTGCTCAACCTGAGAATATTCTTATTGACGTTGATGTAGCATCCATTAAGAATTTCGGTGATTCGTTTAGTGTTTATCCAATATAAACACCTACATGTCTATATGAGTCTCCAAGACTCGTGGTTCATTGAGAATCTTCCATTGGAATCCAAGATTCCAATAAAGACATGTACCGGTCTCAACGGGTTTACTAACTGACCAAGTAATGTAAACCTTGACCAAGAACAGTTAAAGAAATGACACTGTTATGATACAATTCAACGTCAGTTGCGACGCTTTTGTAACTGTATCATAACTAATCATTCTAAGGTCAATATAAAGAAATGTTATATAATAGAAACTGATAATTTTATTCATAATAAAATGTTTAAATGAGTATTTACAGAGAAATACATAAGAAAATTGGGGCTCCGAGCACCAACCCTAACAGTTTAGAGTTTCAACCGAACTGTCTTTGGGTTTCTTGGGAACTATTTCAGTCTTTTGTCGGTTTGCTTGGTTTTGTTCCAGACAGGTTCTCATCAGCTTGGCATTTTAATTTGAAATATATAGTAAATTGCACCAATTTCGATTTGTTTGAAAATTAATCGGGAATAATAAAATTCACGTTTTGTATTATTGAGGAAAAAAAATTCAAAACTCACCTCTTAAGATCCTCCAAAAATTACTAAATATTATCCATTTACGAAGAAAACATGGTAAACAATTTAGGAGTGTTTATTCAAGTCAAATTGAAAATAGATGATTTTTGAGAATTCAGAAATTAACTGATTAATTAATTAAAATCATCGGAAAATCAGTGTTGATTTAAAGTGGCCCAAATATAATTGGATAAAATCGCTCAAATAGGTGTGCTAAATTTCACAAGATGATACCTGGCCAAATTATTTTAGATATTTTTAATAATTTCTCATTTATTTTTCTTCTCAGCATGCCGACGATGGGGAATGGCTTCAGTAGAATCGAGAAAAAAAGATTCTGTTGCCCACGATTACTTTAAGTAGTATACTCATATCGATTAAAGTATCTTTTTGCAAACATCAACAATAATAAAGTATAAATAGCCGTATTCATGAGCAGCTGATGTTCAAACATAAACAATATCAAAGTATAAATAGCGGCAGTCATAAGTAGCTAATGTTCAAACTTAATTATATATAATAATTTTTTGACTAATAAATCAAAATTGGCAACTTCTTTTATTATTTTGCTGGTCACCACTTGGACTTTAATAACACAAGTTAAAAGAAGCAAGAAGAAAAATTATCCTTCCAAGTATTTAATTGCTAAACATTTATTAGCTAAACAAGGACTTTTAATAGCCTCTGTTGAATATGTGTTTGACCAACACAAATTTACTTGAAAGAGACACCAACTCAAAACAACTTAGAAATAATATTTCGCTTTACAAGTATTTCCATCAACTTAAACAAATCCTGAGGATAAAGTTTTGAATATGGGATCTAGAGTTGGATTCAACCCCCAAGCACTGGAAATGGATTCCGGAGAAAAGAGACTCAACGAGCTTGGATACAAGCAGGAATTGAGACGAGAAATGGTTATCTTTCCTTTTAATCGCTACCTCTGAGCACAATGAAAGAAGTGCTTTAGGTTCCGTTTTTGTATTTAATATTCACTTTCTGTTCTTGTTTTTTGGCAGAGTATATTCAAGACATTTGCAATAACATTTTCAGCCATGGCAGTTTTCGTGGGAACACCGCTGTACGGTCAAAGCTTGCATTATGCAGGCCCTGCAAGCTTGATATGGGGATGGGTTGTGGTCACTTTCTTCACCTGGTTTGTTGGAATTTCCATGGCTGAGATCTGCTCCTCTTTTCCAGTATACATGTTTCTTTCCTCTTTTCTTTCCATACAAAATTCCTGGTTTCAGTATTTCTTTTTAATTTGGCTTGCTTTTCGCAGCCCAAATTTCTACTATTTTTTCTTGTGAACTGAAACAAGAGTATTTTTCACACTTGACAGACCACAGGGTCCCTCTACTTTTGGGCTGCACATTTGGCAGGACCTAATTGGGGACCATTTGCATCCTGGTGCTGCGCTTGGCTTGAGTCCATTGGCTGCATTTCTGGAATTGCAGCACAGGTTTTAGTTATTAAAGTGCATGCTTATGTGTGTTTTCAAACATGGGTTCTAAATATTTCTTTCTTTACTCTTTTGGGCAACAGGCATATTCCGGAACACAGACGCTGCAAATGATCATTCTGTTGTCCACTGGAACAAACAAAAATGGAGGATATTTTGCTCCAAGGAGCGTGTTTCTGGCCATGTACTCAGCCCAAACTATCATATGGGCAATACTCAACAGTTTCTCATTGCAAGTTGTTGCATTTCTCGAAGTAATTTCCATTTGGTGGCAGGTATATTGAACTCAGAATTTTCCAATTCGTTGAATTATACATACCCTGAACTTGAAATCCTCTGCTTCACACACTGGGACAAAATTTGTAGGTGATTGGGGGTTTGGTAGTGATAATAATGCTTCCTCTGGTAGCAACGTCTACAAAATCAGCTTCATATGTGTTTACTCATTTCGAATTGTCTCCGGATTCCACTGGAGTGAGCAGCAAACCTTATGCAGTAATCCTGTCAGTAATTCTAAGCAACTACTGCCTTTACGGCTATGACACTGCAGCACATCTAACTGAAGAAACAAAAGGTGCCGACAGAAGTGGCCCTATTGCCATTCTTTCCACCATTGGAATCATATCAGTTCTTGGATGGGCTTATAACTTGGCTCTTACTTTCAGCATCCGGGTATGCTTCTCCAAGTTTCTTATTCTCGCCTTAAGATTTCCAGAATTTAGGATTTTGCAATGCACATGACTCTTATGAATATGAGATTTTTACAACCTAAGAGGTAAAACTTATTAACACGTGAATTAGAATATAATATTTGAAATGAATGTGTTACATACAGGATTTTGAATATCTATATGATGAGAACAATGAGACAGCTGGTTTACATGTACCTGCACAGATAATGTATGATGCATTTTACGGAAGGTTTCATAATTCTACTGGAGCTATAGTTTTCCTTTGTATCATCTGGGGATCTTTTTTCTTTTGTGGACTTTCAGTTACTGCGTCAGCTGCTAGAATCGTAAGTAAAAAAAAACGCTAACATTCACACAGCATAAGATTAACCGGCGGCAATATTTAACACGATAAAACAATCGATACCTTTCAGGTTTATGCATTATCAAGAGACAATGGATTCCCATTTTCGGCAATCTGGAGAGAACTTCAGCCGAAATACAAGGTTCCGAGAAATGCGGTGTGGCTCAGTGCAGCCATAAGTATTATACTTGGACTGCCCACTACGAAACTTGATGTCATATTCACAGCCCTCATTTCTGTAAGCACAATAGGATGGGTGGGAAGCTATGCTATCCCTATATATGCAAGGCTGGTAATGGCTGAGAAAAACTTCAAACCAGGACCATTCTATCTGGGCAAAGCAAGGAGGCCAATATGTCTCATAGCATTCTTGTGATATTATATACTTGTTCAGTATTCCTGTTGCCTACTCTATATCCTATCACTTGGAATACTTTTAATTATGCACCTGTTGCCCTTGGTTTTGTTTTGACACTGATAATGTTTTGGTGGTTCTTGGATGCCAAGAAATGGTTCAAGGGACCTGTAAGGAATATTGACCTGCAAAATGGCATTAGCTAATTATGTGATTCTATATACAAAAACATTTTCACTGTAATACTGATTCTACAATGTGTTCAAGTGTGTCTCAGCAAAACCTTACCTTTAAATTAATCGTATCAAATATAATGAAATAATTAATCTAAGGTCGTGTCTTATATATTTTGAGCAAAATTCAGCTCGATTGAACCACCTCTTTTGCTTGTATCGTATAGGAATGACCAGAAAATGATGAAGAAAATTTAGAAATTTGAATTGAAGAAGTGTTTGCAAAAATAAATATCATCATGCACTTGAAATATCCACCAATAGAATGTTAAAATGAAAATTGGAAAATGTCATAGAAGAGGATAAAAATATATCAATATTCATTTCTCAGTTCTCACGCATCATTCAATATTCATTTCAAGAAGGCAAATTTTTATATTTTTTCAACGAAACAAATTAATAAATCAAGTAACCTATAAAATCCAATTGCTTCTTAAAATATCAAAACATTCATAACAATATGTTATCTCATTATAGAGTCGTCATTTTCTTTGAATCGAAATAGGCATATCACATTACAAAAAAATGATTTTTTAACGTCGCTAAAAGTTGACGCTAAAAGAGAAAAAATCGATGATAAAAATTTTGACGTCGAAATATGGCGACGTAAAAAATAGACACTAAAAGCTGATCACGGAAAAGTTTTACCGTTGACATTTTTATTGTCGACGCTAAATTTCTACATTAAGCATCACCAACTTGGCGATGTTAAATCTATTCAAAATTATTAAAAAAATAAAATATTATTAAAATATATATATAATTATGTAACATCCTCAATCCGGGAGATACCACCGGCAGGGAATATGTCGTACTATCCCCCTAAGTCACTGACTTTCTAACTACACAGTACTAATACTTTTCTCAACATAAATTCATATATGGAACCGATGCCCAAATCCACAACATAGTTCGTTAAATAATATACTTACAACTGAACAGACAATGTCATATATGTTACAACTCTATACACAACTGTGTTATACAAAATATCTGAGACTGGACTTTACTTTACATGACAGAACTCTATTTCTAACTTGACCTGGTGGACTGAACACCTAGAGACTGCCATCAATATCCATCCTCCCGAGCTCGTCCTCCAAGTAACCTGCAAACCAAAGAATTTGGGGGGGGGGGGTAGATCGTTTGAACGATCTAAGTGAGTAAACGATCTAAAACAAAACTAATGTGCTTTTATAAAAAAAAAACACTTGGTTCTAAAACTGAAGCTGTCACCAGAAAACCATCCTTCATGAAAACTCTTTTCTTACTTGAAAACATAAATTTTCTGTGAGACTTTTCTGAAAAACTTTTCTCTCTGTAAAACTCTAAGGGGGGTGTATTCAATTGAGATTTTAAAAGACTATTTATTAATAAATAAGTCCGTTAGATTTTAAAAGACATTTAAAGAATGTAATGACTTATAAGATTTTATGAGATTTTTTTTAATAGAGATTTTTTACTTATAAGATTTTAAAAGATTTATATCATAAGAATTTGTAAGATTTGAAAGGACTACATATATTTTTTTTTCTTTTTTATTAAATAGATATTATATGGAATGAAACTATAAATAATATAATAATAAAATAATAATGAAAGTCAATTGGTTCAAGCTGTGGACATTGCATCAACAATAATAGAAAATAGAATTATATGAAATAGAACCATAAATAAAAAATGAATATTCAAAATCATAAATTAATGAAAAATATAACAAAAAAATTATAATTTTAAAAGCCAATTTGATGGTCTTTTAATAGCCAATTGATGTAGCTTCATGTCCTCCTAAGTAGCATTTCTCCACATATCTAAAGTCATGCTAGCTCTCCATGCATTAGCATCTTCTCGTTGCTGCTCTTGGGTTTGCACAATAGGTTCAAAATTATCTTCTTCATTAACCGATAATACTGAAGATGAAGAGTCGTCTATTGGTTCAATGGAAATTCATCAGAAGGACACTCCTTGCGAAGAAAGTTATGTAGTGCTACACATGCCAACACAAGCTCTGCTTGTGTCTTAAATAGAAATGGAGGCGCTGACTTAAAAATTGTAAACCGCGATTTAAAAATGCCAAATATCCTCTCAATCACATTCCTCAAATAAGCATGGCGAAGATTGAACAATTCATTTTCATTGTGGGGGTCATTACCTTGACCTGCAAAATCTTGGAGATGATATAGCACACCTCGAAATGGAGCTAAAAATTGGCGTCGATTTGGAAATCCACAGTCCACTAGGAAATATTTACCTAATTATACATACAATACATATAAAATTAGTATGAAATGTATTATATAAAAAATCATATCACAAAAATCATATAAATAAAATCAATTAAAATCATACATGTAAAATCTTTTTTCCCCGAAAAATTTCAAGCATTTCACCTAACAAAACAAAAACCTATCATCAAAAGTCATAAAAAATAAATCAATTTCCTTCAGCGATAAAACAAAGTCCATAGTCACATATTTCGTCCAAATATCTAGAAACAAAACAAAACAATTTCCTTCAGCGATGGAACAAAACAAAACACTATAGATCAATTCAATTCATTTGACTCACCAGCAATAGCCGAATACAGCCCATATAGCAAACAATTTCTAACGCCACGTTGCCATTTTCCGGAATGAAAATCAATCTATCTATTTTTCATTCACAAATTAAAATCGATCAACACATAATAAAAATTGGAACACAAAAGTACCTTGTTCACGAAGAGTTCACAAGTCTGTTTTTCTTCTCTTCTCTAGCCTCAAAAAAATCTCCTGTCAAAAGTCTGATGGGTTAGGGTGAGATTTTTTATAGGATTTGATATTTATATTTTCTACTAAAAAGTCTCACACAATCCCACATATAAAAAAATCCTTCAAAATCAACAAGTATTTCAATACCATAAGACTTCTTATTATTTGTTTAAAGTCCTGATTGAATACCACTGGATTTCGACACCCTATTTAAAAAGTCCTAAAATTCTTAATTGAATACCACAAAACTTTTTAGATTATATAAAAGTCTTAATTGAATACCACAAGACTTATTTAACTTAAAATAGTCTTTTAAAATCCTAATTCAATACACCCCCCTAAGTCTTTCTGTAAGATCATATTTTTTAAAACTCTTTTATAAAACTTGCACCTCTGAAAACTGTATCTCTGATAACCTTTTCTTCTGAAAAAAGTGGTCACTAGGATCTTTCTCTGAAAAACCTAACGCATTGGGGCGTTACGTATCGTTGTCCCCTCATACGCCTAACTAGATTCAAGAGTGCAAATCCATGACATTGGGGCGTTACATATCGTCGTCCCCAAAGCATGCCACTACATGTCCTTGAATCTAGTGGTCTTGGGGTGTTACGTATCGCCGTCCCCCAAGCCACTGAACTATAACCGAGGGTGCGGATCTATGCTATCTTACAGGCTCTGAATCTAGGATATAAAGCATTTGTCATCCCTAGTCCTGAATTGTGTGTGCACATGATCTCCGAGTCTGTCAATTTTATATTTTAATCAAGTTATATACTGAGGTGGGTTTTTCCCCCATGCCACAAAAACATAAAGTCATATTTTGAAAATATCTCTTTCTAAAACGTCTTTTAAAATATGGTCTTTCATGAAATAACTGTAATAAAAATCAACTAACGCCATAGGTGCGTAAAAATAAGTCTTTACTTAAAATAGTGTAAATGAAAAGTTAACTTAGAAAGAGAGTGTCTAATCACCGATTTGGAATCTCGATTGTATTCTTCGCTTGCCGAAAGAATTGTGGTTCCTGCAATGACTTTTAATTGATAACGTTGATTATAAAATGGATTGAAGAATATATATCAAAATTAGGCTAAGTTTACTTATTCAAGTAGTTGCTATCACTCCAAGAATTATCATACTTATATCATGATGTAATATATATATATATATATATATATCTATATATATATATATATATATATATATATATATATATACGAGCTACTGCGAGACCCTTAGGGTGGCCTCTAACATGCTAGGCTGAAACTGAAATGAACTAAAGCTGATTTGGGGAAGTTTTTGATCACGCGTCGCGACGTTGTTCCTTGGGCTTCGCGACGCTCACACACACGCTGATGAATCAGTGAGTATCTTTGCTTTCGTGTCACGACGCAAGGCCTTGATGATGTGATCCTAGCAGCACCTGATTCGATCCAGAGTACAATAGATCCAATACATGTACCGGTTGGACCAATTACAAGACACATAACTCAGAAGATCAAAGACGTTATGGCAGGCCTGGCCCAACGTCATGTAGCTTAATTGAATAAGCATGTTCAAGACCAATTGGACTTCAAGTAAGAGGGTTCAAGAGTTATACACTTGACCCAAGTCATCGAGGAGCAGCATGGATCGATTTCGTTTGTTTAGGCTTATTTATTATTTATTTACATGTATGGAACCAACGTGGATGACTGATTATATTTATTATTTGGGTTAGTTTATTTTATTTATTTATGGGTTTAAAATGGGCTAGAAATTAGGAATTATGGGCTTTTAGTTGGTAATGGGTAGTTTAGGACTATTTTAGTCTTTTTGGCTCTCTTAGGGTTTGAGCATGTCATTATTTAAACTCAAAAACAACTCTTAATGAAGAACCCTAATTTTTGTCTGTGAATAGTAATTTCTTCTTGAGATTGAGAAATTTTTATCAAAGTTCAATGATTGAACAAAGACTTATCAAAGGGCTGGCATCCTTTGTGGCGTCCAATATGCTAGCAAAATTCATCTGAGGCTATCTCCAAGAGTTTTCAAGGACAGGTTCTTTGGGGGTCTACGAGATCTTAGGTCGGATTTCATCTTTTCGTATCCGATTTCGTATCACTTGAGCATCACGACACGCACGATTCCAGAAACGTATCTGGGAAAATTCCCAGTACGCGTCGCGACGCTAGGCCAATTTCAGGGCTTAACTTCAACTTTTCATGCCTAGTTTGCTCAACACTCTACCCATACTTCCATACTACAATTTCTACTCATCAATTCCTTAAACATCAATGTAAATATTGTCTAAACCAACACTCTTCAATACAACTTCACTCTCTAATCTCATAATCCCAATTAGATCAATACTTAGGATATCCAAGTATGTGGTTCTTACTTAACACAATCAATTTCCATGCTCATAGCCTAATGTGCTCCTAACATTCATATTAACAAAACTTCTCAATCCAAGATTTAGGTCAAATGACCTTACCTCATTTCACTTGGTTTCCTTCACATTTCAAGTCTCTTAGGCTTGATATCCTTCTTCATAACTTATTGTGGAATCACTTGCCTTTGTTTCCTCTTGAGTTTGGGTGAGAATGGCTTCATTTTCCTCCTTCTCCTTCTTCCTTTCCTCTCCTTATATTTCCACGTTTTTCTTTTTTCTTCCAATCTCGGGCATGCTTGAATAGTTTTCATTTTTTATACTAGGGTCTATTTGTAATTAGTATTATTGAAGAAAAATTTAGAAAATTTGAGAAAGTTTGAGATTTCTCTAGATGGGTCTGAGCATTATTCATCCCGATTTTTTATCTATATTTTTCGACCTATTTCTGTTGCGAATTTGGAAATATGTTCAACGAAGAAGTCGTAGATCTTGATCTCATCTTTCTGAAGATATAAATTTATAAAAATCAAAATTCATATGAGAAACTTATGGCCCAAATACTATAAGATGTATGTAATAGATCATCATATCATCTCGTATCAGAATTTAATAAGATTTAGCCGACTGTTCCCAAAGTTATTTCATGAGTGTATATATATGTCCAAATATACTTATATTATGTAACATTCGTCTCATAATGAAACAATAGTCAAGATTATCGATCGTTATAAATTCTCCCCCTTAAATAGGATTCGTCCTCGAATTATTTTTATGCTAAATTGTTTACATTCGACTCGGTTTGAATGTGTCTAACCTCCGCTACTTTTATTTCTCTTTACTTGCTTTCTATTATTTTGCTCAAGAATTTGATACTATGACTTCTGGGAATTTCTTACCTCGATATACTCTATTTGATTCTTGTCAAGGAATACTCAACCCTGTGGGTTTGTGCCATAACTCTAGACTTCTCACGGAGGTGTCATTCTTAATAAAAAAATGTCCTTCATAAAATTCTATTTTTCTCTTATTTCATACGGGGTGTATTTGAAACACTCAATTCCTCATGATCTGGACTTAGGTTTCCTTCGAACTGGTTCCTATACTTAACTTGTAAAGTACTATATGAATTTAACGTGTCTATAGTAATAGGGACATATTCATGACCGTTCCAACTGAATCTTTTCTTCTTATCCTTTATATTCGTTACTATGATAACCTTAATTCTTAAATATCACTTAGGGCTCTTGTTATCTCTTCATCTGTATGTATCGCTACTGTACTTGGTACTTTAATCGATAATCTTACTTCTTCTGACTTCAAACACAGCTTGAATTCTTCTTTTTCTTTCTTCCACACCTTCTTATCTAGTGCCTTCTCATTATTAAAGGTGATTATGTTTGCTATCGTAAAATTTTTTCATGTTTTATCATAGCTTCAGTTTCTAGTACAATTAATCATACTTTATATATCCTAGTTTCACTTACTTAACATGGCCTTGGCATTCATCCTCTTAACTTAACTGCTTAACTCTCTTATTTCCATTTTGTTAGCTTTCAACCATTAATGGGCTCTATTCTCTACGTTCTTTAATCTCTACCAATCATTGGGACTTAGTACTTATACTCGAGATCTCTACATACTCTAGTTTTCCGATATTCTAATACTTAAGATATTATTTCTTTAATGTTAATGTCAACCTTAACTGCTTGGTGTTGATCTTTACTCATATATTTTTGTTTCCTTTTTTATGGGATTTTCAATCTTATTTCAACGCTGAGTCGTTTGCTATTATGTTGCACTACTAAACTTAACTATGAAAAGTTTATTTGTGCTTGCATACCTCTATCATTATTTATTCAATATCTCTTATATTGTCAACTTACTTCGACAATTCTATCTCCAAGTATTTCACTTGTTGTTTATCTTCTTTTCTGCTTTATTTTATGCCCGGGACTTCTGTGGTTGATGTCCCTGTTGTCTGGTCGAAGAAGGTATCGTCTTTTACATGTCTCTAGTCGGGTCTAACACTGATTCTTTGGCAATTTACGTTATCGTCTGACTAATATTATCTCTCTTAATCGTCGTATAGACTATCTTTCTTCTAAGTCTTTTACTTAGCACCATTTTCTCCTTCTACTCCATTTTTGTACTTTATCAAAAGATTTTATATCTTAGTTCTACTTTTTTGTATTACCATTTGTTTCTGGTAATATTTTGGAGGTAAATACCGAGGTCCATCTTTGCCACTGTTGTCTATCAAAGGTTGGGAGGATGGGGCTTGGTCCCGAAACCTTTCCAGTTGTACCAACCTCACTAACTGAATGTGCCATACTTGTACATCATGCTCATCTATAAGTCTGAGACTCTCATTGTTACTAGTATCGGCTTCCTACTATGATGATTCTACTAGATACTATCTGGATTGTTTCTTGTTTCAATTTCACTCATGATTCACTTTCTGACTATTGATCATACTACCTTTTATTATAAATCTTTTCTAGAGACATTCTCTCTAAAATACTCTACCATGTCACTTTTGTATCCCTTCCTATTAGTTTTTATTGATTAACTATAGAAAAAATAGTAAAGACTTCATTTATTGTGAACTTTTTCTAAAATCATACTTTCTAGAAGCTCCCTCATATTGCCTAAATACTTTTTACTATCAGTTTATGTTGCTTACTATCTTAAGTCGTTAATTTTTCTCAGAGTTATACTATACTCGCTCTTGTTATTTCTCCTTAAGAAGTTTACTTTGTTACATAGATTTCTTTCTTATCTCAGTTCCTTGAACTTCTTACATCTTTACTCTTCTGGAAACTCTATCAACTTCAATTGCTTAGGACATCTCTACTAAATTTTTGGTTCAGGTGTTGTTCTCCATCTATTTCTTTCGTCTCAGTACAATAATACTCTTTATGAGTTATCTACTGTACTCTTGAGAGTCTGGTCCCTTTGTTCTTTTAAGCCTTAACTCCTTTAAGAATTTCCAATTCATCGATGACTCTCCCTTAAGAATTTCCAATTCATAGATGACTCCTATAATTGGCTCGACTCATTACGACTTCCAACTATTCTATCTTATATTTCTTACACATGCTCCGTTGAACATATTGGTTTGGTTGTCTAGCTATCTCACGGTTCATTTAATTTTGTTAAATGCACTTCTTCACTGGTTCTTCTCCTTACTGAGCTCTAAGTTGAGGGGTGGACACATGCTTCCCTCTTCTAGTTAGGTGTCCATATACTTACTAAAGTGGGGGTTACTGGAAGAAAGAATCATTGTTCGCTCTGTCGAGACCTGCATCGATTATTTCATGTCTTAGGGTTCCATAACTTTTATTATCCATTCTCTGGCCTCCATTTACATTGTTGTCCTTATGTTACATTACTTATATCATCATAAATACTGAATTCCCATGTCATTTTCTATTCCCTTCTTACTGTTTTCATATTCCATCTATTGGCTATAAACCATGCTACTGATACTAGTGGTGGTTCATTTTTCTCGATGCTTTCTAGATCTCTGCTCTAGCTATAAACCACATCTTTGCTATCTAATCTTCTTGTCCACACCAGTACTCTTTGTTAAATCCTGAGTCTCTCATATCTCATAAGTCTGTCCTTTTGAACCTACGTGGACTTCTTCTGATATTGGTTTGATCTATGGATTTCTTTCTAGTGGTGGGATCTTGCCAACTTTGACTTCTGTCATATCATTTCTCTTTTATTCTTTAAAACCTCATTGGTTCCTTTCTTCACGATTACATTTATCTAAGTTGGTAAAGAATGGGGGTAGGAATCTACATATCAATAGATATCAGCCTCCTTGTTCTGATACTCTGTGTCCTGATAGGGTTTATTATTCATGCAAGATACGTATGAGATAGGCTCCATCATAACAACTTTCTTAACCAGTATAACTGAAGGCTGAGAATCTGGGTAGGCCATGGCTTTGTCTATCCGATTCTTAGTTAAAACAACTGAGCATTTCCACTTATGACCTCCATTTACCTGCTTACGGGCCTGGGTTTGAGGATCTAAAATCTATGCATATTTATTGACATTTCTTATCTATTGAAACTTCCATTTCTAATCTTGAGTTCTTGCTTCTTTTATCTTTCTATTTATCCTTCATTACTCTGGAGGTTTACTATCTATAAAAGGTACTTAAGATTATTTGGTCTACTTAAAGGAATTTTCTGATAAGGGAATGAATCTAAATAGAGTGGAAGGAATCTTGTTCAAGTTTACTCAACATTTTATTCTTGTTCAGGCTTGTTATATGCCCTTCACTACTTCCAGTTCTGGTACTTCATTATCTATATGTTCCTTTATTTTTGTCTCTAATTACTTCTAAGTGCTTAAGCATCTGTATTTCATCTTTAACCTTTCTTTTTAGCTTTTTTTTTCTCTTTCTACTTTCCTGGATGGGCGTTCTTAGAACTTTACTATCCTATTCTGTCTCTTTAATTTTCTTTCTCTCTAACTGCTTATAGATCTATACATCTTTTCTTACTTTTCTATAGCTCTCTTTTCCACTCCCTTAGGTAACTTTTCTTAGTACTATATTTTCTGGTTTTATAACTAAATTTGAACTTCTGCTAATAGTTTAGGACAATTACAGAAGGATCTTTAAAGAATATACTTAAA